>JAQSUU010000631.1:0-587117 GCA_038087645.1 Saccharum hybrid cultivar R570 | reverse complement strand
CCCTTGAAAAGAGCCGAGGGCTTTCCGCTTCCTGCTCAGGGAGAGGGAGAGGAGGGCCTTGTCGCATCCAGGAATCCCACCGCCGCCGCTTGTTGGCTGCGGGAGGTGGTGACGACTGACTGACGAGACGAAGCAACCACAACCAGGAGGCGACGGTGTCCTCCTGCTGGTCTCCTGTAAAAGGAGAGGAGGGAGAGCCTGATGAGCGCACGCGGGGCGGGGCAGCTGGCTCCTGCTCCTGCGACTGCGACGGCGAGGACAGATGGCGACTGTGCTGTGGAAAAGCTGCGTGGAAATGAGGCGCGGGCCCCGCCGCCCCAGTGGCCGCAGGAGGCGTGTGTTGGGGTGAGGCGTCGCTTTCGATAGCGGTGGGAGCAGAGACCGGAGAGTGGAGTTGTACTTGAGGAAGGCGCAAAACCTTTTTTATGCTACTTCGCCGGATGAGTTCATAGACAATCCGGCATCGATATACATTTACACCAAGTAAGTGTATTGTCTATGATGACAAATTCAGTGATACTTACTTCATATCATTTGTATTATGTTTTGAAGATGGTTTATTCCGTAGTATGCTCTAATTACTTTTTCAAGCGTTTTAGATTTACTAATTACTACCTTCGTTCTAACAAAATATAACTCTAGCATGTTTAGAGTTCAAACTGTATTAATTTTTTTTCAAACTCATATATAAGTATAAATATTTATGATATCAAATAAATATCATTCATGAAATATAGTTTTATAATTCATCCATCTAGAGTCATAAATATATAGAATTTTTATAGTTTCGCTAAGGACAGAACTAGAGTTGTATTGTATTCTTTTTTTTTGTCCGAGGTATTATTCTCCCTCTGGCCCTTTTAAGTTTAACAAGAATTATACAAAATATTTATAACATTTTTATCTTTAAATAAGTATATTATGAAAATATAGGCAATGATTAATCTAACAATATTTATTACGCACCATAGATATTAGTAATTTTTTTATATATTTAGTTAAAGTTAAATATTTTTTGCTTCTCGATATATGAGAATGAGAACGACGGTTGAAAAGGGATTGAGGGAGCAGTAGTCAATGTTTCACAGCCTCTTCCAAATTATCTAAAACCTTGGCTTTGAAATATACATCAAGTAAAGCTCTGGATCACCGGAAGTGGATGGTAAGAGCCCGATGAGTAAGACTGTCAGAGCAGCTAAACTAAACGTGAGCCCAGTCGAACCTTTGCTTGCCTTCAGCAAACCACAGCACGGAGTCAAACCCAGTTTGGTCAGCAGGGCCGTCTCCAGAAATTCGCGCTGGCCTATGACTTGTCGATAGCGAACACCCTCTTTAGGAAAAGAAAATCTCATCTAGTAACCTTTCGTAGTGGACAACACTCGAGCCAGATCGACTTTATCCTTGCAAGGAGGGAGGATAGACGTGCTTGCTTTGATTGTAAGGTGTTACCTGGGGAGTGTGTTGTCCCTCAACATAAGCTTGTGGTGGCGGACTTTCGCTTTCGGGTACGTGTCCACCGGGACAAACGGGCCAAGATTGTGAGAACGAAGTGGTGGAAGCTTAGAGGGGAAGCAGCGCAGACGTTTAAGGAGAGAATGCTAGACAAGGGACCTTGGGAAGAAGGAGAAGATGCCGACGACATGTGGCTAAAGATGGCAACATGTGTCCGGAAGGTGGCTTCGGAAGTGTTTGGCGTGAGTAGGGGAGGCAAACGGGAAGCGAAAGACACATGGTGGTGGAATGACGAGGTGCAAAGGGCTATTAGGGAGAAGAAGGAGTGTTTCAAGCGTCTCCACCATGACAAGAGTGTAGCCAACATCGAGGGCTATAAAATAGCGAAGAGGGTTGCAAAGCGAGTTGTGAGTGTAGCAAAAGGTCAGGCGTATGATGGCCTTTATCAGCGGCTAGGCACGAAGGAAGGGGAAAAGGACATTTATAGGATGGCTAGAATCCGCGAGAGGAAGACAAGGGACATCAACCAAATAAAATGCATCAAGGATGGGACAGATCGACTTCTGGTGAAGGATGAGGAGATCAAGGACCGATGGAGAGAGTACTTCGACAAGCTGTTTAATGGGGAGAATGAGGGTCCTGCCCTTGAGTTGGACGACTCATTTGACGATACCAACAGACGCTTTGTGAGGAGAATTCAGGAGGCAGAGATCGGAGAGGCTTTGAAGAGGATGAAGGGAGGTAAAGCGATGGGCCCTGATGGTATCCCCATTGAGGTGTGGAGATACCTAGGCGCCAGAGCGATAGTATGGTTAACCAAGCTTTTTAACCTTTTTTTGGTCAAACGAGATGCCTGAAGAATGGAGGAGAAGTATATTAGTACCTATCTTCAAGAACAAGGAAGATGTTCAAAGTTGTACTAACTACCGTGGGATTAAGTTGATGAGTCATACGATGAAGCTCTGGGAGAGGGTTATCGAGCATCGCCTAAGGAGAGTGACACATGTGACCCAAAATTAGTTTGGGTTCATGCCTGATAGGTCGACCATGGAGGCGATTTTCTTATTACGACAATTGATGGAGAGATATAGGGAATAGAAGAAGGACTTGCACATGGTCTTTATTGACCTCGAGAAGGCATATGACAAAGTACCGAGAAATGTCATGTGGTGGGCCTTGAAAAAGCACAAAGTCCCAACTAAGTACGTTACCCTCATCAAGGATATGTACAGGGATGTGGTGACGTTTGTCCGAACATGTGATGGCGACACCAGTGACTTTCCAATTAAAATAGGACTACATCAGGGGTCAGCTTTGAGCCCTTATTTATTTGCTTTGGTGATGGATGAGGTCACAAGGGACATACAAGGTGATATCCCTTGGTGTATGCTCTTTGCTGCTGATGTGGTGCTAGTTGACGACAGTAGGGCGGGGGTTAATAGAAAGTTAGAACTATGGAGGCACACGTTAGAGTCGAAAGGGTTCAGACTTAGTAGGACTAAGACCGAGTACATGAGGTGCGATTTCAGCGCAACTAGGCACGAGGAGGGAGACGTTAGCCTCGATGGGCAAGTGGTGGCCAAGAAGGATACTTTTCGGTATTTAGGGTCGATGCTACAAAAGGATGGAGACATTGATGAAGATGTTAGGCATAGAATTTCAGCCGGCTGGTTGAAATGGCGTCAAGCTTCTGGCGTTCTCTGTGACAAAAGGGTGCCTCAGAAGCTGAAAGGTAAGTTCTATAGGACGACGATTCGTCCGGCGATGTTATATGGTGCTGAGTGTTGGCCTACAAAAAGGCGACATGTCCAGCAATTGAGTGTAGCGGAGATGCGTATGTTGCGTTGGTGTTGTGGGCACACAAGGAGGGATAGAGTACGGAACGACGATATTCGGGATAGGGTTGGGATGGCACCAATTGAGGAGAAATTGATTCAACATCGGTTGAGATGGTTTGGACATGTCCAACGGAGGCCTCCTGAGGCGCCGGTGCGTAGTGGAGTTCTAAAGCGGGCCGATAATGTAAAGAGCGGTAGAGGTCGACCTAAACTAACTTGGGACGAGTCCGTTAAGAGAGATCTTAAGGAGTGGAATATCCCCAAGGATTTAGCTATGGACAGGAGCGCTTGGAGATTAGCAATCAACGTGCCTGAACCGTGACCTCTTTTGTCTTGTGCCCTTTATGTCCCTTTATGTGTCTCCCTGTTTCTCGTCTCTTTTGGGTTTCATCTCTAGCTTACCCCAACTTGCTTGGGACAAAAGGCTATGTTGTTGTTGTGGTTGTTGAGGCTCTCTAATTGAAAAAATGTCTGACGTAGACAGAAGCTGTAGGAATGAGTGAAACGAGATAGAGCAGCGGTGCAGTTAGATGGGCGGTAGCCGGGTGCACACTACGCAGGCATGACGAGGCGTTCGTGGACTCCGCTACTCTGGCCGACAGGCGCAGGAAGGGCAGTAGACGTTGATCGGCACTTCGACACCGCAGCAGATGAATCGTCACAACGTCAGTAGTCTGAGACGCAATACACAATTGGGCAACCTCGTCGACACGGCGCTAGCGGACCAGTAAAAAGATGCAACTTGGGGCTCTACTTATTTATGGGGCCCTGTTCAATCGAACAGCTCGCACACCCTTGTCGACGGTCCTGTTGGTCAGCGCTCCTGCACTGCACGCATCCCAGAGTCACAAATCGGATAACCTACCGACAGTTCCCAGTTCCCTCTGCAGCATTCTGACTTTATCATAAATTAAAAAAAAACAGATAGTAATTCACTGATTCTGATTGTGATTTCCTTCCTTTTAATTTCCACGTTAAAAATGGGGAAGACATGTAATCCAATCCCGACCAAAAAAACAAATGAACGGTTTTTAGCAGATTCTAGATGGCTGCCTGCATATATGATCCAAAAAAAATTTGATGGTTGTTAATATAAAAGGTTTCTTCTCAGGCCATTCGGTCAGCATTGGAATGACGATGCAGTCGCTGCCGATGAATAATTGGAGCTGTTCGGCTGTGCTGATAAGCCGGCTAAAAAACACTGTTAACTGATTTATTGTGAGAGAAAAATATTGTTCTAGCTGAAAAAAAAATAAGCTGAAAAAGACGGATTATAAGCCGAATAAACAGGACATCGATAGGGATCTCGTAACTACTGTATAATGCATTGCCGGCCGGTTGGTAAACCGGCTGTCAGAGTATTATTCTCTCTTTTTTTTTCGTCTCCTATCGTTGCAGTAGCATCGTCCATGAACGAGCAACGGTAGGTGTAGAGAATCCGTATGGATAAGAAAGTTAGGATAGGATCCCAAATAGGAGTATCTTGGTTCAGTTGACCTGGTTTCACCGGTCGCCTAAGTGACAGTTTAGTCCGTTTAAACAATCTTTAGAAGATAAACAAAGTTCACTCATATCATCTAGGCTCTAAACAACGAATATTTTTTTTACATGCGTAAATCTATATACTTTCAATTATATTTGACTTTTACATACATGAATATACATTTTAATATTTAAAAATATTGCTATTATTTTTAGAAAATGGAAAAACATCTTTTGAGACTAGTTAGACAACCAAATTTGTCCGATGTCAATAGATAGAGGGCGTCTAGTATCCGATTTCGTTGAAAATAGACTTTACCCTTTAGTTAAGGGTAAAGTACATTTTTTAACCTCTAATATAAGTTGTATGCTCAGTCCAATTTTCAACTCTAACACTATGAAACTAGGTTACAGTTACCTTTGAACTATCGAAACCAAACAAATTTGTTCCTCTAGATGGTTTCGTATGTGGTTTTTTATGTTTAAAAATAATAAAACTATGATTGCTCTCTAAAAAATCATAAGAAAATTATTTTAAAATAGAAAAAATATGAAACTGGCTCTTTTCATTCCTATTGTTTTACTGCTTGTAGTTGTGCTCGATCAGCACTTATCTAAAACAAATAATATCAAAATAACCCTAAATGGAGCGCCAATAGATAGATAACGTATTAGAAGAAAACAAGAACTAGTTTTATTTTTTTTATTTTAAATAAATTAATTAGAACTTTTAGAGATGAATCTAGGTTTTTATTGTTTTTTAGAAAATAGAAATCCGCCTTTGAAACCAGTTGTAAGGACTAAGTTTGCCTAGTTTTGATAGTTCGAGGGCGTCGAATACCTCGTTTCATAGTTTAATATTGAAGATCAAGCTATCGTGCAAGTTAGATGTTAAAAAAAATGGAATGTACACTTCAGTCTAATCACCTTTTCTTCGAACTAGTCGTATTGTACTCGTATGTATAGAATGGCTCTTGCCCTCTTTCACTTCAAACTTTGTATAGTTCATCTTCTTTTCCTTTTATGTTTAGATAGCTAAGACTAGCTTAGTTGGTTAAGAGTGTAGACTATACAAGTTTAAAATCCTTATCAAGGCAAATATAATTAAGGTCCTATTTCGTTTTCCATGACTAAAATTTAGCTACTAAAATCAATGACTAAACTTTAGTCACCCATGTTTGATTCCAGTGACTAAAAGTGACTAAAGACCATTAAAGTAGTTCAACGAAGATCAAACTACTCCTGATGAATGCACAAATCAATGTTAGGGACCTTCAATAATGAGGGGCAGCCCCTGTCCACTAGGCACTTTAGCCCACTTTAGCTACTCCTGAGGTACTAATATGACTAAACTACTTTAGTCCCTTTTTAATCAGTTTGTCTGGCAGTTTAATAGCTAAAGTGACTAAAGTTTAAGTGCATGTTTTCTTTTAAACTTAATATGAATCCATTTAGCAAGCTAATTCCGCCTAAATTGGGCCAGGAGAAGTGAAAGCTGCATGGGGCACAAACCCAAATTATTTTGTTATTGAAGAACAAAAGTTACCTGGAAAAGCAAGCAAGACCTCCACCTTTTTTCTCGAAATGGAAAAACAAAACCGGGTGGCAATCGACCCAAGGTCTCGAAGAGCAAATAAAAGGGATTAAAGATGGTCTGGCTCCACTATCGAATTGGTACTGTCGCATTCCATTTTAAGGATCTTCATGCCTTTGCTCAATTTGCAAGGAACTACTGTACTATGCAAGAACAAGTACACCCATTATTACTTTATTGCATTAACTCGATTTAGAAAGGTTAAGTATTTAATTTATCTAATGTCATTGATTCCTGATAATGTAATTCCCCCTCTGTAAAATATTACTCTTTTCATTCTAAATTGTAGGTCATTCTGCATTTTCTTGTAGGCTAAACACCTTATAATTTTGGATGGATGGAATATTACTACAGCATAAAATGGGATATCTGAGCGCATTTACAAATGTGTATATGTACATGTGACGAAGTGAGGGTACAATGCATGTGCCTCCGATCCATATTTCTAACCTTTTATTTATAGCCTACAGGAACTCTAATTTGCGTGCCTTCTTCCTAATAACTGATCTGAATAAAATGGGAAAAGCTTCAAATGAACTAACTTTCTTTTTCACCATGCCGGTACCCATCATGGTGACAGTGAGATTGAGACCCCCAAAAGCATCGTGATTAGCAATAATTAATCTACTCCAGATCTGCTGCTGCATATACTGTCAAGCGCCGCATATGGTCCAGACAGATCATCTCCCACAGGAGAGAGAGAGAGACCAGGCAACTGAAAACAGTTGGTGACCATGTGCTCTCGCACAGTCGCAGCACTTGCACAAAAGAATTATTTTTGGCATTTTTCGTTTATATCTATATACAAATCGCCGCTAAGTTTCTTAAATTTTCCATGCGCATGTGGCAGCTGAACAGGATGTCGGCTCGCCAACGTGGGCATGGATGATGATGATGATGAGCCTCGATCAGGTTCCCATCAACGATCGATCGCCATCTGCAGGCGATGTCTGACATTATACTATGGCTTGTTTAGATACCTAAGTTTGGGTGTAAAATCTGCATGCTAAACGTCTCGTCACACTGTAACAATTTTGTTTTTATTTGGTAATAATTATTCAAATCTTGATTAATTAGGATCTAAGTGTTCGTCTCGCAAAGTACAACAAAACTGTGCAATTAGTTTTTTATTTCATCTACATTTAGTACTTCATATATGTGCCGACATTTTGATGTGACGGGAAATATGAATTCTGCATAATGAATTTGGTGGGCAAAGTTGGGAATCTAAACAAGGCCTATGACAAAGAATTGAAGACGGTGTCTTGGTTCCACCTCCTAAATAGTCAGCTATCCCATCGAACATATACATCGAGTATTAAATATAGATTATTTATGAAATTAAATGCACAGATTGAGACTATTTTACGAGATGAATTTTTTAAGTCTAATTAGTCCATGATTTAAAAATATAGTGCCTCAGTAAATATATGCTAATGATTGATTAATTATGTTTAATAAACTCATCTCATGAATTACTGAATGATTCTGTAGTTTGTTTTTTCACTAGCCCCGAACACCCCATATGACACCTCGCACTCTAGCAATGGATCAAACACCCCCAAAGCTATCTAGCGCATCAGAACTGGAGATGACGATAACCGAATGCTACTGCTGCCAGTGTGTTGTGTTTGTTCTTATGCACTGACTGATTGTTCAGGCGCAGCAGTACTATTTATCTGGTAAAATTCTGCATCAATCGTGTTCGGATTTCTACGAGTTTTGGACAGAAAACTACATGATTATACAGATAGACAGTCCGAGTTCCCAAAAAGGAAAACAAAAAAACCTTAGCCATACAGTCCGGAGATATACACAGGACAGGATATGCATGGATTATTCATTGCTAGGGCCTAGGGCTACATCCCACATGCGTGTGCATTTGTGTGGGGGCCGGGCTTCTGCCTTTCTGAGCAGGAAACTAGCGCATGCATTATCTATCTGCAACTGCAAGGCCGCCGGGCGGCCTACAGGCCCACAATATGCATGAGGGACAGAGCACGTAGGCCAATCTCTACCTTCCAGCATAATGCGATGCCGGCCATGGCTCGTGGCGTCTGATGTGATTTGCTTGGATGATGCGCAACCGTGGGCCCTTGTCATGGCCCACGATCCGACCAAGCCCAAGGAGTGAGACCCAGTATATGAGGATAGAATTGAGGAGGACAGGCCTGCGTGCCTGATTGTCTGGCCCATGAGCCATGGCTTGCCCCGGGGCCACGTGCCTGTGTAAAAACCGTCGGCGTGAAACTCATCCCTCGTCTCTCCTCCTCCGTTCTTCCCCCTTCCTCTGACTCTTTTTCGCTGCCGGCGGCTCTCACTTTTGACCCGTCAGCACTCCATTGATGCCGTCGAGGAACGTCATAGTACTCTTCCTTAAGATCTAGCTCGTTGTCTACTAACCTTCGTCTGTTATCAATGTTTCAGGAGCCTTTAATGAGAGGCCTTCAAATGGCGTCATAGGAGGCTTTATCGGAAAACTTTGGAAGAATGTTTGCTCTAGTTACGCATTCATGGGGCTAAAGTTTAGCCCATCTCTTTTAGTCATTTTTTAGCCCTTATGGATCTAAACAAGAGGGCTAAAAGTAAGGGTTAAATTTTAACCCACCCAATTTCCATTAGCCCCTCTAAGGTGGGCTAAGGAGGGCTAAAAGTGGTCCCCCAATACCAAAAGACATATTACCCCCACATATCCCTATGCATGGCTGTCCATGAGTATTAATCAGGGGGCAAAAGGGTCATGGTAGGGTACATGGCTAATCTTTAGGCCCTAGATCCAAACAGCCCCATGGACTAAAGTTTAGCCCCTTCATTCTAAGGGCTAATCTTTAGCCCTGGACTAAACATTAGCCCCGTGGATCCAAACAGGACCTTAACCTGCTTTGAGTAAAAGCCTTCATATACAACATTAACGCCGGTTGTGGACTAGGAACAACTTGCTAACGCCGAAAGGATCAAGAAGTCGACTGTGGACTTATTCTTGCTAAATGGACCCTAAAGATCGATCTTGTCCTTTAGCACTCTCTCTGTCAATCAATTCCTAAAGAAAAATTTGTTCACGAATAAATCGATTCCTAGAGGATGACGGTACGGTCCACCAGCCCATTTAATGCTCTCGTATTCCCATTCTATGTACTACTGCATCCCCTCTCGTCTCGTATTCCCATCCTATTTACTACAGCATCCCCTCCCATCCTAGGCAACAACCTGTTCGCCTTCCATGCCAGCACCTTGCTCATCTTCCATGGCAGCGGCTTGTACATCTCTCTTGGTAGCAGCTTGTTCATCTTCAATGGCTGTAGCATGTTCATCTTCCAACGAAGGGGCTTCATTAAGATCAAGTGGGTCTTCCAGCTGCTGGTGGTAAATTCAAGTGTATGGCCATGAGTCATGAGTGGAGTGTTTTTGTTTGGACTAGATGGCAAGATGTTCCAGCTATAGTAGTATTTATAAGTAGTCCACGATTGTACTTCGGCCCTAGGGTGAGTTTTCTATACTGCCGGGAGTAGTTGCTCTCTATCTAGGGTGAGTTTTCTATACCGTCGGGAGTAGTTACTCTCTATGTAGGGTCAGTTTTCTCTCCCTATCTATTTTGTACTACACCTGTGTCAACGCTGCTGGCCATAACGGGTCCGCAAGTGTTGAATCAGATCCAATTGAGCGTGTACCCAACCAGTAAAGATAATTAAGGAATAAAATAAAATAATATTATCTACTGTATTGTTGTCGTGATTCTCGGTTTGGTGCTGCGTCTCAGTTGCTAGAGTATGTACGCATAAGTATGTATTTGTACACTTTTTAAAATAGGGAATTTATACATACTTTTTGGAATGGAGTTTGTTAGCTTCTCTTTTAAATATAATGGATACTAAATTCTTTACACATGTATATGCTTTCGTGTGAATAAAGTATGGACGCATACTTTAATTAAAAAATGAGTATATTTGTATACTTGTACTTGGGAGTACATCCATATGCTCAGGGGATTATTTTAGTATATCCATATACTCAGGAGATTATTTTAGTATATCCATATACTTGGGTGTATATCCATGTACCTGTACTAGTATTTTTTGGAGGACAAAAATTGATACAGTATGTGTATATACCTGACTCATACTATATACCTAGGGCCAGTTTAGATGTAATTTTTTTTTGCAAAATGACACTGTAGCAAATTTCGTTGTTATTCGGTAATTAGTGTCCGATCATGGTCTAATTAGGCTTAAAAGATTCGTCTCGTCCATTTCATCTAAACTGTGTAATTAGTTTTATTTTTTATCTATATTTAATACTTCATGCATGTGTCAAAGATTCGATGTGACGGAGAATGTTGAAAATTTTTACAAAATTTCTTGCAACTAAACAGAGCCCTAGTAGTAGTATGGACTAATCCTTTCAGTATAAGAGTATGAACAAATACTTCATGCAAACATAAGTAGAATGTGTACAAACTACATACGTATGAATTGATACTACTGTAATCTAAAAAAAGTATCTAGTAATACAACAGTATTGAAAGAAGTATCAGACAATACTTTAATCTAAAAAAAGGTATCCAGCTTCACGGTCGTTTTCATGATGGCTTCCAGGTATGGCGTGTATGCACGCTAATCGGCGAGTGGTGCAGATACAACAGTATTGAAAGAAGTACTCCGTATCAGACAATACTTTAATCTAAAAAAAAGGTATCCAGCTTCACGGTCGTTTTCATGATGGTTTCCAGATATGGATGTGATATCGGCATAAAAATCGGACGGCACAGGAACCGTATGTCCTCTATCGGATCTACTCGTTCGTTGACCCGTTAAAGGGCGAGCGTGGCTCGTTTGAACCGTTAAGGGAGTGCGGCACCTGATGTACTTGGTTTAGATGAGGGAGTAGCTACTCCATGGGAGTAGGAAAAATTATATATATATATATATATATATATATCGATTTTTATTTAAATAACTCTTTAAATAATGATTTAGAGAGTGAATTTGACAAAAACTCTCGAGATGCACTAAACCATCGATAATAGAAAACAGACATTCGTAGCGATAATTTTACTAAGTCAACCATCCCTAAATCATAGGAATAGTTGACAAATAAGACCGCACAAGTTGTGGCGACTTGCCTCGTGCATAGCCATCCTACCAAAAGACAACCTTGTTTAGAACAGCTTTTGTCGCTTGTGTTGAAAAAAAAAACTGGCGAACAACCCCCAAACCCAACACTTCTACCTCTGCTTTCTCCCCCGCGTTGTTTACACGTGAAATCGGAATCGGCCACAGAGCGAGCCTTGAGGAAAATCCCATCGATTCTCCACCTGAGCCCCGCGTCTCCCTTCGCTTCCTCCTCATGTTTGTCCTCCAAGCTGTCAGCGGGTTCCACCTCTCCACGCTCCTTCACGCCGCCGGCGGGCTCCTCCTTCCCGTGCTCATCCTGCGCGCCATCGACAGGCTCACCTGAGCTCCTCCTCCGAGCCACTAGCCAGCTCATCCTCCATGTCGGCGAGCACGTCCGCCGCCATCTTCGTTGTTTATTCACTCCTTCATGTCACTGCTGAACTCCTCCCCATTGTACCAACGGTTGACGTCCCCCTCCTAGCGCTCTACCTCCATCCCCTTCTTCTTCTTCCTTTTTTTTTATTTTTTTATTCAAAGCTCCATTCCCTTCTCATGCAACGGAAAACGCGACCACAAGAGGTACAAACGATGCAATTTTCTTTGATCCAGATTCTTGTGAAAGCTAGCTTTAGGAGTTGGCCCAAAACATGGTGAGAATAAGAGCATCTCCAGCAGTACTACCTAAAAGAGACTACATATTTGTCTATTTAGGTAGTCATCTATTTTCTTTCTACTCATATTTTGCTTCCAACTCCAGCAGTACCAGATGAGTCCCCCGTGTCATTCTCTCCCATGTTCTTCTCGCCGGAGCAGATGGAGCCGCGCGCGGGAAGGGTCGTGCCTACACCTGCAGGGAGGTCGCGCCAGGGCGGAGGAGGGTCGACCGTGCCCGCGCCCGCGCCGTGCCGTGGCCGGGCTAGCATCCCACGGCTGCCGTGGAGGCGCAGCTCGCCATCGGCATGCCCAGACTGATGGAACAGGGCCGGCAGACCTCCAGATGCGGCGGAGCAGGGCCGCATCGAGGCTCCCCTGAGGCAGAGCAGGGTCGGCAGACCTCTAGATGTGGCGGAGCAGGGCCGGCGGACCTCCAGATGCGGCGGAGCAGGGCCGGCCGCCGCGTCGAGGCTCCACTGCGGCGGTGTTGGGCTCGCCGGACCGATAGGAGGAGGCCGGCCACGGAGATGGGCGCGGTGCGTGCGAGCGGACGGGTCGCATGCGTGCGAGCACAAAGGAGAGAGAGAGGGAGAGGCACGGGAGGAAGAAAAAATAGGTAGCCACGTTTGTTGGCCAACAGACGCAGGCAGTGGAAGGTGGATTTATTGGGCCAATAAAAGTAGGTAGTGTGATAGGTAGCCTGAAGAGTGTTTTTTTTTACCTCTACTATCCAAATATAGGATAGGCAGCGCTTTTCGACTTCTAGTTCACAGCCAACCCGATTGTTGGACAACTTTTTATTCATTTCCTCATAACAGTTGGGTTGTTTAGTTGAGCTTCAGCAAAAAAACTAAAACAAAAGGCTAATGTGGGCAACTCAATAGTTAGACTTTTATTTCAGGTTTTAGCTAAACTTCTAACAGCTAGGTTGTTTGTTTCAGCTTCAGCAAAAATATAAAACAAAAGTTCTTGATTAGAAAGATTTTTCACTAGGCAAATTCTGTGATCATTATAAAACAGCTCAACAATATTTAGCTCAATTTCTGTGACCATCATATTCAAATCAGGCCTTGCTTTTCTATGCCCATGCCAAGCCGTGCAAGCCTAGTTAGTCTTCTACTAGGGACTTCCTATGGACAGTAAACCTGAAGCATCTCGACAAATGACATAACATATAAAACCACAATAATCAGTAGCTACGTTTGCAGAGGCTATGTTTGCATAGGAAACGTATGATGGAAGGGGAACAGACATAAATCTAAAGCAACGTGCAGTCAAATGAGAAACAAACTGAAAGGTGCATCCTTGAACGAGGTAAATTGGTATTTCTCCAAAAATTCAAGATCCACAAATCCAACACAGACAGGTCTAATAGCTTAGGTTCCAAAATTACATAGAATAACATGCTCTGCTACTGATAAAGATGCTTTGGTAGCTCATCTCGACGTTGTCATGTATCCAATCAAACCTCCTGGACGCTCAAACCTGCAACAACGGACATTGAGTAGTCAAAAAAACAGAACTTCATAGTGGTTTCATGCATTAAATGTGAGAGTACATTTGACAGATCAAAATGGGCAGGGTTTGCAACAATTGAAAGGAAATCGGTAATCACAAAACAGATGACCAAAGATACAAGCACATTTCGGACTATAGATCAATAAGAGACAGATAATCTTGTCCCTCAGATATCATAGCTATTACCCATCATCCATGAAATTAGAATCGACTGGTTTTAACCACAAGCCTATATGCCAAAGAGTAGACACAACAAAGGCTTGAAGCTAAAACCAATCAATCATTCATCTATGGTCAAATAATATAATCTTCAATGGGACACAGCCTCAACAAATAGAAAACACAAACAAAAACAAAAGACAATGAACTTAGTTCAGAGTGAAAGCTGATAAAGGAAATGATCATACAAGTCCCTCAGATCTCATAGCTATTATTGGCCATCATGGATGGTTCTCATAGTTGGTTTTAGCCACAAGCCACCCGCTAATCTAGAAGACATGTCAGATGGCTTGAAGCTAAAACCAATCTTCAACCATCTTTGGACCGAAATTTTATCTTCACCGGGACAGCTAACTGACAGATACTTAAAACGAAGAAAATGGCATCAATCCAACAAAAATAGATTACAGAAAAGAACATCAGTAGTGTGGGTAATTCAAGGCAATATTACTCCCAGAATTGAGTTTTTGTATACCGGATCAGAAACAGTATCATGTCAATTAAAGCTGTGCTAACCTGGGGGAAGAGATTGCTTCAACTTGTTTGCCTTCTCAGCATCAAAGACGCAGAGGGTGTACAAGTACTTGGAGCAGCGCACCTTGAACTTGACAACGTCCTTGCTCCTCTTGATCTTCACTGAACGGGCGTCCTTCCTCCTCGCGGTGAGAAGGAAGTCCTTGATCTCGTGGATCTGCTTCGGCTGCATATTTATTTCAGAAACGATTAGACAAAGCAAAGAGATAGGTTGACATTTGACAATTAACTACAAAATACTAGGATGGCAAAAAAGAAAAACTCATTGCTACCACTAAGAAAACAGAAACCCACATAAATGCACCTTACAATGGTAGTTTATATACAATTGCATCTACAATGTTGGGTCTTTTTTACAATTTGACCTGTTAATCTATCAGTAATTTCGAATTCTTATAACTACAAGCACAGCCAATGCTAAACGTACGATGTCAAATTATAAAGAGCCGAATGGCACCAGAAGACGTCATAGATACTATACGTAGTCAGCACAAGCATACAGTGATGAACTGGCATAACCACGGTGACACCAGAATACAGTATAATTCCATGCTCGCAGGAATTCAGCCTAGGATAAGGCTCATACTAAGCCACAACAGCAACTTACAGAGATTGTACAAAACGAGGGCAAAGTAACATTGTTTGGGTTCGTCAATCAAACAGGGAATCTCTTGCACAATAATAATCCACTAAAAGGTCACAGCAAGACTCGGTCTAGAAAACTTTCATCGTTTATACAACCGGACAAGCGACTTGCTACCTAGCAACAACTCATGACGCCGATGGATGAGACGAACTAGAGGGCTAGTGCCGTAAACAGGACCGTGGAGAAGGGAAGCGGGAGGGACTCGAGGGATAGTTACCATCTTCTCGCGAGAGCTCGGAGTCGCCAAGCTCTTCGTCTCGCGGCGGCGGCTGGATCCCACGGGAAGAAGGAAATGCAGAGATGGCGGCGGGGTGGGGAGGGGAGACGATTATATAGGGCACGCAGATAAAACCCTAGACAGGGAGCGATTCCAGGAATGCCCACGTCTTCGCTCGCTGCAGGTGGGGCCTGTAGGTCGAGGGCTCTCTCCCACGGTGGAAGGCTGCACCGGAATGGGCCCAAATGGGCCGATTTGGGCCATGTGGTCGTTGAATTTGTCCCCCACCCCTTTTTTTTCTTGGCTCAGCGTTAACACCAATTATTAAAACTAGTAGGAATGTCCCGCAACTGCTGAGTCTGAAGTAAAAATATAAAGAAGTTAGACTAAGAATTAGAAGATGTATATATATAGATGCATTAGTACGATTATGCAGATTGTATCGATTGGCATATAAGTTTCATCAGAAGATTTTGTGTTATTTTTCAAAAAAAAATACTTATTACTACTATAGCACATTGTTTTTCTTATTCTCCTAGCTTTTGCTTAACTTGTCCCTGCAAGATTTGTGATTCTCTGGTTAGACTTTGGACCTGTCCACAATTCAAATATAGATCGCCCAAATCTCATCCACCCGAATCCCTTACCTCTACTATACTGAGGGTCATCCCCCATCCCAAAAGTTTTAGGAGTTTTCCTTCATAAAATCATACATGTTTTAAAGGACCACATGTAATCCATATGATTTGCATTTTTGCTTGTTTTTTCTTAGAAACGGTAGTTTTGCTATGCTTTGCTTAAAGGCGGTTTAAATGTTTGCAAAAAAGTTATTGAAATATATCCATGTGGGATCTTGTTTTGAAGAGTTTATTGCCAGAAACACCATGGTGCAGTTGGATTTAAATTACGATACTTGGTTTAGGTGCTATGAATTTTTTTCTATTTCAAAAGAAATAGCCAGTGAGGAGATAAATGAGGCTTAGTGGACGCATGATGTCACTTAGTGGGCTGATGACATCATTTTTCAGGATTGGACCAATGAGAAGGTAAAGAATAGGCTAGTGGGAGTTTGCTTTATTAGATGTATTGCAAGGAACACCATGGTACAATTGGATTTTAATTAAAATACTTGGTTTAGGTGCTATGATTTTTTTCTATTTCAAAAGAAATAGTCAGTGGGGACATAAATGAGGCTTAGTGGACGCATGATGTCACTTAGTGGGCTGATGACATCACTTTTCAAGATTGGACCAATGAAAAGCTAGAGAATAGGCTAGTGGGAGTTTGCTTTATTAGATGTATAGATTTTAGGAGTTTCATTTAGATTTCATCGTTGATTGAAATATTGGTAATGTTCCACCGCGGGCGTCCGTCCCACGTCTGTTCGCCCGGACACTCCTAGCTGGGCCTATGGACTGACCCACATGCTTGCTCTCCTCACCACGGCATACACGGTCTATATAAAAAAGAGCGATATTTTCCCCATTTGCATTGCCTGCATCCACCGTGGTGTTTCCCACCCCGCACCACGGCCACCCCCGCTCCTGCTCCTGCTTTGGCAAGCCGCCCCACTGCTCTGCTCCTGTTCCGCGCGCCCACTCCGCCGCTCCTGACGCTACTCTCGACACTACTACTCCGCGTGCCTGCCCTACTGCTCCTGCCGCTGCTTCTTGTTCTTGTCCCCCTCTCCCCGGGTGCTCCTGCTTCGTGCTCGCCCTGCTCAACGATGCCGATAGGCGCCGCCAACACAAGGAGAAGCATCGGGTCCTGACGTGGAATCCCTCTGGCCTCGCCTCCTAGTACGGCATGCGGCTATAAGGTCCTAGATGGCTAGAGGGGGTGAATAGCCTATAAAAAATCCTACAAGAGCCACTAAGCAAACTTGTTAGAATAACAAACGGCGTAAAGCGAGTTTTGCTTAGCCTACGGGTGTGATGCAAGCCTCTTATCCACAAGTCTAGTAGATTATGATCTATAGTTCACACAAGGGCTAAGTCACTAAACTTATACTAGTGAGCAAGCTAACAACTACTAGCAAAGGCCACCATTAGAGCTACACAAGATAATCTAGTAAAAGTAAATCAAGAGAGAGGATAGTGAATCTTATACCGACGGTGGAGTGAAGATGTTGCCAATCACCAAGATGATATACAATCAATCAATATTGACAACAATACAATATGAAGACCAATCACTGGGAGACAAGAGACACAATATTTTTGTTCACCCGGTGTTCACTTGTGCACCGACAAGCTACGTCACCGGTTGTGTCGACCAACACTTAGATGGTTCCCGGTGTGACCCTCAAGTCACTTGCCCCTCAAGGCATGCCCCGCAAGGCACCACAAGACACCACTCTCAAGTGAGGTAACTCAATGACACGCGCAATCCACTAGAGTTGCTTTTGGCGCTCCGCCGAGGAAAGCACAAGAACCTCTTACAATCAACCGGAGGTGGCCAAGAACAATCTCCTTCTCTTGCCAACGCATCCAATAATCTCCAAGCCGGCTAGGAGCGGTACTCTCCAAGAGTAACAAGAAATCCAGTGGCTAAACCACCCACAAGTGCTACTAGAGGCCCTCAAGCTATGCAATGCACTTTGGGATCACTCAATCTCACTTTTGATATGCAATCAAGCAAGAGAGATGAGTGGGAAGGAGAAGCTCTAGCTCAAAGGATGCACAAGAGTGTTAGAAATCACGAGTTGCCTCCCCAAGGGCCGGCCAACGAGTATTTATAAGCATCCCAACGAATAGAGCCGTTATACCCCTTCACTGGGTCCTTTTCGGGATGACCGGACGCGCCGGTCGTAACTGACCGGACGTGCTCAACCGCGTCCGATCCTCCAATGATCATTGTGCCAACGGTCAAACGCCATGATCGGACGCGCCGCCCAATGACCGGACGCACCGATCGCACAGCACCGCAAACCCGCGAAGCAACGACCGGACGCGCCCCTCGCAATGACCGGACGCACCGATCGCACAGTACCGCGCGCGCAACAACATGACCGGACGCGCTCCACGCAACGACCGGACGCGACAGGCCAGCGTCCAATTTGAGTCCAGTAAGCTACCTCAACGATCGGACGCGTCTGATCGCGTGTGACCGGACGCGCCGCACGTCCGATCATCCTTGCGTTCTGCACTTCCCTCTGGGCGCATGACCAGACGCGCCGGTCCCACGAGTGACCGGACACGCCGGTTGCAAACCCTAACACCCGTGCGCCTGACTGCTGTGTTGTACTGACCGGACGTGTCCGGTCATACCATGACCGCGTCTGGTGTAGCGTCCGGTCACCTCTATGACCTTCGTTCGTCTCCGTTTCTTTTTCGACTTTTGGCGTAGTGGAAAATAGGCATTTCAACTCCTCAAAACGCCTGAATCCCGCGCTCGCTAGCTCGGCGGGAGGAAGAGAGAGACCCAAACCCTCTCTACCGCTCAAACTTCAACGCCTTCATAAATGTGCCAACACCAACAAGTGATCACCACCTTGTGCACGTGTGTTAGCATTTTCATAATCATTTCCGAAGGTTTTCCAGTTAGCTCACTAGGCCCTACATGTAATTCACTTCATGAATTCACCCAGTGGCACCCGTGCGTCGAATAACCGATAAGACTTCCCCTCTTAATAGTTCGGCTATCGATCCTAAACCACTCACACCCTCTATGGTGTCTTGAGTGCAAAACAAAATGGCCCTATGGTTATACATTTGCCTTGAGCCCATTTTATTTTTCCAAAAGATATGATCCACTTCATATCATCACATGACCGTCTCGATCCATCGACCTTGACTTCACTTGCTCTTCACCGTTGCATCGGTCCGTCGGTGCCAAGTCTTGCTCAAGCTTCACCATCGCATGGTCCTTCGCTTCGAAGCCTCAACTTGCCCTTCACCTTCACAACTGGTCCATCGAGCCAAGCATCATCTTGGTCTTCATCATCTTAGTCACATGAGTCAATGTCATGTCTCATATTAAATAACCACCTTTATCTAAATCATCCACTTAGATACAAAGGTTTGTCCTAGGTTTCATCAATTAGCCAAAACCAAACTAGGGACTTTTAATCTCTCCCTTTTTGGTAATTGATGATAACCCTCACAAAGATGATTTTGATAATAAAAGTTTTGAACTTGTCATACTTGTCCAATCATTTTGCTCATAAGTAAAGTTTGGACAATTATCACAAGCTCGGTTTTGGTAGCATTAGCTCTCCCTACATATGTGCATAGAGTTTGGATTGAAAGCTTTGCACATATGAATGGATAGAAGTGTTGAGAGAGTAATTCTACCAAAATGATGCTAAAGTGTAAGAAATGGACCTTTGAAGCGTGATACCAATCGGAGTTGCCTTTTACATCATCCTTAGCATCATGAAGTAACTAGACATCCATCAGAACTCAAGAACCCCGTGAGATCAACATTATAGTAAAGGTTCTTGAACCACTTGTAAAGTTTAAGGTACGTCTAGATACCACATGTAAACTATTCATATGCATGCTAGTAGATCATTTTATCATTCAAGTTCTATACTAGCATTGCACCACATAAGCATGTATATTGAATTTAAATACATGTGCAATGAGCAAGTCATATGAGAATGCACAAACAAATGCAACAGCTTTGTTTATGAGCTTGCTCCCCCTACTTGTGTGCATCAAAATTTTATTTACCCCTTTATCATGTTGAATCATCTTTTTCTCTCCCCCTTTATCAACAAGTTACCCAAAAATGGGATCAAATTATGGAGAGAAAAACAATGTTTGATGGAGTAGGTTAAAATTTATCAAATTTAGTTCAACCTAGAACACTTGCCAAAGATATTTAATTCGATTTGAACCAAAGACAAGCTTCTTCATACCTCATAATAAGGGTTATCTTGCCTATGTTGAATTAAACACGTATAGCAAGTCTTCTAGATTCAACACTAGGTTTGCAAGCTCACAAACATGTCATATGCCACCACTAGATCAAAACAAGCATAAAAGCAATAGTGGTAACATATATCCATCAAATTCATTTGATTTATCATGAATGCTCATGCATACCACTTATTATGTCTACATGCTCTAGCAAGTCCTTAGCATAGGATGAATGACATGTCAATCAACTTTACCTAGCAATATCGAAGGAGAGGCATGTGAATAAGTGGATGGGGTGCATTCAACTCATGTTTGAGAAATCAAGAATGTTCAACTCATTCCTTAGCTTGCAAAACCTCTTTTCATCAAGTGGCTTGGTGAGAATATTGACAAGTTGATCATCGATGCCAATACTTTCAATGGCAATATCTCTCTTTTGTTGATGATCTCTAATGAAATGATGCCTTATGTCAATATGCTTTGTTCTTCTATGTTGAACCGGGTTTTGTATCATCTTGATTGCACTTTCATTATCACATAGCAATGGCACATTCTTGAAGTTGAGGCCATATTCCTTCAAAGTTGATTTCATCCATAGCAATTGTGCACAACAACTCCCCGCACTCATATATTCGGCTTCGGCGGTAGAGATTGCCACACTATTTTGTTTCTTTGAGGACCATGACACAAGTGATCTTTCAAGTAATTGATATGTGCCACTTGTGCTCTTTCTATTGATCTTGCAACCCCCATAGTCGGAGTTCGAATATCCAATCAATTCAAACTTTGACCCCTTGGGATACCATAGTCCAACATCTCTTGTTTGCTTCAAGTACCTCAATATTCTCTTTGCGGCCGTGAGATGACTCTCTCTAGGTGAGGCTTGATATCTAGCACACATACAAACACTAAACATGACATCCGGCCTTGATGCGGTGACATAGAGTAGACTTCCAATCAAAGACTGATATTCCTTTTGATACACCATTTTGCCATCAAGATCACTATCCAAATTGCCATTTGTACTCATTGGAGTTGAAATTGGCTTTGCATCTTGCATTCCAAACTTCTTCAACATGTCCCTTATGTATTTCCCTTGACTCACAAATGTCTCATTCTTAAATTGCTTGACTTGGAGACCAAGGAAGTAGCTAAGTTCACCAATCATAGACATTTCAAACTCTTTGGCCATCATAGCACCAAATTCTTCACAATAAGCTTGATCGGTTAATCCAAAGATGATGTCATCAATATATATTTGCACTATGAATAGATTATTCCCAATCTTCTTGGTGAATAGAGTTGTATCAACCTTGCCCATCTTGAATCCCTTAGAGAGAAGGAAATCCCTTAGCCTCTCATACTATGCTCTAGGTGCTTGCTTTAAGCCATATAAAGTCTTCTTCAACTTGTACACATGGTTGAGTTTTTTGTCATCTTTAAATCCGGGAGGTTGCTCAACAAAGACTAACTCATTGATGATTCCATTGAGAAATGCACTTTTGACATCCATTTGATATAGTTTGATGTTGTGTGCACAAGCATAAGCCAATAGAATCCTTATTGCCTCCAATCTTACCACGGGAGCATATGTCTCATCATAGTCAAGATCTTCTACTTGAGTATAACCTTGAGCAACTAGTCTTGCTTTGTTTCTCACCACAATGCCATCTTGATCTTGCTTGTTTTTGAACACCTATTTGGTGTCAATCACATTGTAGTCATTTGGCCTTTCTATTAATTCCCAAACATCGTTTCTTGTGAAATTGTTAAGCTCTTCTTGCATAGCCATGATCCAATCGGCATCCCTCAAAGCTTCTTCTATTTTCTTTGGTTCTAAGGTTGACACAAATGATGCATGCTCACAAAACATAGCCAATCTTGATCTTGTTTGCACATCACTTCTAATATCACCAATAACACTATCAATGGGGTGATCTCTTGCAACATGTTGTGGTTGGAGTACTTGCACTTGATCGCTTGAGCTTGGTTGATCACTTGATGTATCTTGATGAGATGAACTAGCACCATGATCTTGCACTTGAGAGTCATTAGCTAGCTTGAATGGAGAATTGAGCACTTGATCTTTATCATCATCTTGAATATTAATTACTTGCTTTGCTCTAATGTCCTCAATGTCTATGTTCTTCATTGCTTCCACCAATTGAGTTCCACCAACATCATCTAGATTCTCTTCTTTATCTTGTGACCCATTGGTTTTATCAAATTGCACATCATGGACTTCTTCTAGAATGCCACTTGAATTGTTCCAAACTCTATAAGCTTTGCATGTAGTTGAATAACCAAGTAGGAACCCCTCATCACATCTCTTGTCAAACTTTCTCAATCTAGTGCCCTTCTTCAAGATATAACATTTGCAGCCAAACACCATAAAGTAAGAAATATTGGGCTTTCTTCTATGAAGTAGCTCATATGGGGTCTTCTCTAGCAATGGATGACAATATAGTCTATTGATGTAGTAGCAAGCGGTATTGATTGCTTCATCCCAAAATGATTGACTCACATTGTACTCATGAAGCATTGATCTATGTAACACCCCTGGGTGTTAAGCATGCATTAGCATCCAAGGCACTAGTCATAATCATCTCATACATGGTTATCATTGCATGCAATATAGACCCTTTTTAAATTTAAAGTTGAAAAAAACAATTACTTAAAACCCCAAATTCTGTATTTAAGTGCTAAAGAGTGGTGAAATTTTGTGTAGCTACAATTTTAGATAATCTAGAATAAATAAACATGATTTTTGGAGCAACTCTTGAATTCAAATTCCTTCAAATTTTGCTTTTAAAAATATTCTAGAAAAATGAATTTTTACTTAAAAATTTAGCTTTAAATCCCAAATTCAAAATCTATTTAGAATTTTGAAAAGTGCCCTACATGAAAGTTGTAGAGAATTAAATTTTGAACAACTTTTATTTTGGGCAAAAGTTCTGAAAACCTCTTTTTCATCTTCAAATTCAAATTTGAAACAAATATAGAAATCTGAAAATTTATTTAGAAAAAGAAAAATGATTTTCCTTCTTTAGTGGGCCGCAGCCACCCTTTCGGCCCAGCAGCGCCGGCAGCCCGGCCCGCGCCCCGCGCCGGCTTCCTCCCCGCGCGCGCGCGCGCCCGCGCGCAGCGCCGTGGCGCCGCGGCAGGACTCGGCCGCCACGTGGCCGAGCGACGGCGACGCCGCGCGAAACGCGCCCTGGGTGGCCCCCGTGTCCCCCGCGCCACGCGCCTTGAACCCGCGCCCGCTCCTCCCTCGACTGCGCGCCCTCCATTCCTCCTCTCGCCCCGCCAGCAGCAGCAGCGCACCGCCGCGCCATCACCGGCTCCCGGAGCTCCGCCACCGCCGTTCGCTCTCGTGGCTGCTTCTCCGGCCGATTCCTCCCGGCCTCAGCTCCGCCCCGCTTCCCTCCATCGCGTGCGCACCTCCACTCCGCCGCTCGAGCTCAGGTGAGGGCCAATTGGCCGCCCCCCTCCTCCACTGCCGCCATGGCCGCCGTTGGCCGGCGCGCATGGCCGGAGCTCCCTGGCCCTTCATGTTTCCTCCGGTCTCGAGCATCCGCTTCCCCTTCGCCTAGCGGTGCTCGCGCTCGCATTCTCGGCCGCCCCCGTGGCCTGCATTGGCCGGCCGACAAGCTCCCGCGCTGCCGTGCCGCCATCTCCGCCGGCGAGCCTCCTCCGGAGCTCCCCCACCGCTCGGAGTTGGTGCGCTGGGTGTGTCCCGGTGCGGGGAGCACATTGGTGCCCTCCCCGTCGCCGGAGACCTCACCGGCGGCGAGTACGCCACCGGTCAGCGCCTTCCCCGCGCTGCTCTGGCTGGTCGGTGGGGTCCGTTTACCCGTGGGTCCCGCGTGTCAGCGTGTGTGGGTGCACTTGAAGGGTCGAGATGGCGGACTAGAGGGGGGGTGAATAGTCCTTTCTAAAACTTAAACGTGTTGGCTAACCAAAACAAATGCGGAATTAAACTTATCGGTCTAGCCAAGACTACACCCCTCTAATTAAGTTCACAAGCACCTCACAAAGATCCTAATTAAACAACTAAGGTGCTTTCCTTAGCAAGAGCTCTCCTATTTAATTCTAGAGCAAGGTCACACAAACCTATGCACTAGTACTTTGCAAGCAAGAGGGAGCTCCTACACAACTAGTGAAGCAAAAGCACAAAGCTCCTAAGCTCACTAGCAATGCTCAATAACAAGGCAACTAATGCCAAATTAGAGAGCGCAAAACACTTAGCTACACAAACTAAGCAATGTGACTAACAAGGTTACACAAACCAAATTAGTCACGCAAAGGGAAGCTTCTAGCTACACAAGCAAGAAGACAACTAGCAAGCTACACAAGCAAACTAGTTACGAGAGCAACTACACAAGCACAAGTATATATGAAAGTAAATACAAGCTTGTGTTACACGAAGGCAAACCACCGAGAAGAGTAGACAATGTTGACACGGTGATTTTCTCCCGAGGTTCACTTGGTTGCCACCAAGCTACGTCCCCGTTGTGTCGACCAACACTTCGTGGTTCGGCGGCTAATCGGTCACACACCGAGCCTCTCAAAAGGCACCGCAAGAACCTACCATAAAGTGTGGTAGCTCAATGACACGCTCAACTAGAGTTGCTCTTCGCGATCCCCGCGGGGTGAGCACAATCCCCCTCACAAAGCTTCTCCGGAGCCTCGCACAATCTTCTTGCGAGCTTCGACGGAGCCACAAGCCACCAAGCCGTCTAGGAGGTGGCAACCTCCAAGAGCAACAAGCACCACCGGCTTGCAACACGATCACCTAGTGCCACACGATGCAATCTCTCAAAGCAACGCACTAGAATCGCTCTCTCACTCGATCCGATGAACACTATCAAGCATGAGTGAGTTAGATGGCTCCCAAGCACTACCACACAAGTCACAAAGACTATAGTGTGCTCAGCTATCGGCCACAGCCGGCCAAGGCATCTATTTATAACCCCACGGTCAAATAGAGCCGTTACCCCTTCACTGGGCAAAACTCGGGACGACCGGACGCGCCGGTCGTAACTGACCGGACGCGCTTCACCGCGTCCGGTCGTCCTGCGACGTCCACGTGTCCCTCGAATTTCAAATGCGACCGTTAGATCTTCCAACGGTCACTGACCCCAACGGTCAAAACAACGACCGGACGCGCCCCAGGCAACGACCGGACGCGCCTGTCAAACGACCGGACGCGCCGCTACGAACGACCGGACGCGCCGATCGCACTGACCCGCGTGCCCGCGACGCAACGACCGGACGCGCTCCTTGTGATGACCGGACGCGACAGTGCCCGCGTCCGGTTAGAGTCCAGTAAGCTCCTTGAACGACCGGACGCGTCCGATCATCAGTGACCGGACGCGCCTCGCGTCCGATCGTACTCAGTTTCCTCTGGACACCTGACCGGACGCGCCGGTCCCGCGAGTGACCGGACGCGCCGGTTGCAAACCCTAGCAACGCGCCTGCGCTGCACTGACCGGACGCGTCCGGTCATACCATGACCGCGTCCGGTGCAGCGTCCGGTGCAGCGTCCGGTCACCTCTGTGACCTCCGTTCGCTTCTGTTTCTTTTCCGACTTCCGGCGCAGTAGAAAATAGGCGTTTCACTTCTCCAAAAAGCGCCGAATCCCGCCTGGCAAGCTCGGCGGGAGGGAGAGAGGAACCCAAACCCTCTCTACCACTCAAACTCCACTGCCTTCGTAAAAGTGCCAACACCAACAAGTGATCACCACTTTGTGCACGTGTGTTAGCATTTTCATAATCATTTTACCGAAGGAGTTAACCACTCAACTTGCCACGCCACTCGATCCTAACACGTATGCAAAGTTAGATCGCTCAAGTGGCACTAGATGACCGATATGCAAACAAGTTTGCCCCTCTTGATAGTACGGCCATCTATCCTAAATCCGGTCATAAACTTCTCTACACACCTATGACCGGTGAAATGGAAATGCCCTAGGTTATACCTTTGCCTTGCGCATTCCACTCCATCTCCTCCGATGTTGATGCAACACATGCACCAACCAATCATCAAATGATATGATCCACTTCATATCATCACGTGACCATATTGGTTCATCGATCTTGACCTCACTTGCTCTTCACCGTTGCCTCGGTCCTTCGGCGCCAAGCCATCACACAACTTGCCCTTCACCCTAGCAACCGGTCCATCAAGCCAAGCCTCATCTTGATCTTCTCCACCTTGGTCACATGACTCCATGTCATGTCTCATATGCAATAAGCTCCTTCATGACACCATCACCTGTGGACTAATCTCCTGTGTATCTCACATAACCACATATTAGTCCACCTAAGTTGTCACTCAATTACCAAAACCAAACAAGGACCTTTCAATCTCCCCCTTTTTGGTAATTGATGACAACTCTACAAAGATATGGAAATTAAGCTTTTTCAAGCTAGCACTTCACACAAAGTGTAAATTGCTAACTTGTTTTGGATTTAATGTTACTTATCCAACTTTTAAGCTCTATGTCAAGATTTGGATAAGCACCATAAAATCCGACTTGGTAGTGATAGCTCCCCCTACATATGTGCTCAAAAGGTTTGGTTTTAAGCTCACACATATGCATAAATATGAAATTTGTGGGAGGGTTAGCACTACTAAGTGATGCTAAGGTGTATAGAATAAACCTTTGTAGCTCGCTACCAATTAGTAGCTTGATACCATTTGAAAATCACAAGTTTGCCATCATCCTTAGCATCATGAGTAGCTAGACATAAAAAAACACTAGAAACCCCGTGAGATCAACATTATAAGCAAGGTTCTAGTTTTTGCATGATAATCATAAGTCTAGCTAACATCCTATGCATGCTAGTTATCAAATCATCATTCAAGTTCTATAACTAGCATACACCACACAAGCATGCATATTGAATTTAAGAACTTTATGCAATGCAAGCAAGCACATGAGTTATGCACATATCAAATGTAATCAATCAAAGTTCATGAGCTTGCTCCCCCTACTTGTGTGCTTTCTTTGTCCAAGAATGTTTGATCCCCTTACATTCTTAAATATTGCTCCCTCTTTGTTCATGTCCATGTCCAATCTTTCCAATCTCTCCCCAAAGCTCAAAAAGCTTTCATATCTTTGTCCAATCTCTCCCCCTTTGTCATCAATTTCCATAAAAGGTGTTGTTCTCAATTGATACAAAGGCTTGCATTGGGGTAGATGGTTGAGACTTGAATATTGCATTTTTGATGGACATTACCACATATGTTGGAATGACAAACTTTATGGTTGCTCTTGAGATTCCACATAGGATTTTTGACCTTGATACCAATTGGTGGGGCTTCTCCCCCTATGTCATAGCATGTGTCATTCACTTGAGATATCACTTGAAGATGAGGGTAGCATTACTTGATTTGATCACTTAAAGTTGAGGATCACTTGTGAAACCATCGTCTTGCATGAATGATACCACGTGAAGCTACGATGAGTAGAAATGTGATACCATTTGAAAGAATTTTCTTGTCTGGATTCACTTTGAAGGATTTGGCAATAATATTCACTTCTTAAACATTTTCTATCTTTATGAGTACCATTTGTAAGATATCACTTGTAAGTTGATCTAGACACCACTTGTGAATACCATGTGAGAAATCAAATGAGTCTAGATAACACTTGAAGCAAACTAGATATCTATTTTCATTGTTGTCTTGTGCTTGTACTCTTATCATTGTCATGAGCTTCTTGTATGACTTGAACTAAGTTGATTTGCCTAAGATTCCAAGTCCGATTTAATCCAATGACAAGCTTCTTCACACCTCATGCTAAGGGTTATCTTGCCGATGTTGTACTTGTCACTTGTTAGCAATCCTAACTAGATCAAGTACTTGGGTTCACTAGCTCATGAACAAATTCATACTTATACCACTAGGTCAATTAACCATTCAAGCAATAGTGGTAGGCTATGAATTTAAAACTTTTCATTTGTTATGCATGATCCTAATAAGCATGTACTATATGCACTAACCGCATACTAGTAAGGAATGAGATGATCATGCACATTACAATGATACCTTTGCTATATTGGAGTAGAGGATAGTCACATAGATTCTAATTCATTACTCCAATAGCAATGTGAAGTCCAATTTATAAGCTTGGTGAAGACCAATCATCATAGATAAATCCATTCTTCACCCATATGAAATGAAAACCACTTATGATCAAGTGCACTATCTCTTGAGTTGTGGTTAGCTTGCTTCATCTTTTTGATCAATGCTTGCATGAGAGAACTACTTAGAATACCACTTGAAATATATGACTAGCTCTCTTTTGGGTGTTGCTTACTTTTCTTGATCAACCCTTTTGATTGCTTCAACTAAGCATCACAAGTTCCTCGGATCACCACTTCCATGTTAGCCTTCCAAGTTCCAAACTTGGTTTCACCTACACACGGCGGCAAGCCCCTCACTAGGGAGAAGTGACCTTTCTCCAAAGAACCACTCTTGATACTCACTTGAAATGATATAGTTTGATTGATCCAAATGATGAACTCAATCTTGATGAATAATCCTTAAATCTACATTTGAGTCCAAATCTTTCTACTTGTTTAAGTTCTTGTCTTTCTACCAAATGATCTCCAATCATTACTAGAACTTAAACTTCATCTTCATCTTAAGTTTGATCTTGATCTTCAAATTTGAGTACTAAACATGTATACCAAGTATATTCCACAATTCAAATGTTCTTATACTCATTGCTCTTCATGATTCTAGATCAATCCAAAACCAAACTTAGGTACCTCAACCACTTGTAAACATGTTTCCAACTTGATGACCTTTCAATCAAAGTGACTCTAGATTAATCCAATGATTGTCGCTTTTCTGGCAGATTCTGTACCCTTCAAAGAATAATTCATATCTCACAATGTATAGATCCAAATGCCATGAAATTTGGTGGAGATGTGCTTCACTAAGTCATCTAGCAACTGTAAAAATTTGAACTTCTTTTGACTTCTAGATTGCTACCAGATTTCAAATCTTCCACCACTGCTACATGCTAAAGACTGCTGCACTATAGCTGACAAGATGTACTCCAAAACCGAAGCATTTCTTATCCAATTCTCATGAAATTTCTACAGCATCTTCTTTCATAAGTGTAGAGCATGTATACCAAATTTCAAGCCAATCCAAGTAGATTTGATCACTCAAACATGGCTAAGATCACTGCTAGCTCAGATTTTAAATATAGGACAGATTTCAATACATGAGCTATTCTTCATCAAAAGTGAATCAAACTTGAAACTAACTTGTTTGAATACTTTCATAAGATATATATCCATTCAATCCACTTACTAAATGTCATCTCATGAATTTATTCAACACAATCCAATCCAAACTTGATTACTAAGCATTTAATCCATTCAATCATCTCATAGCAAGCAACATTGCACATTTATCCAATTCAATCAACTCATATGCACCCAAATGAAATGATCAACTAGAGATATACCTTGGTTAGCTCATGATCATTCAATAGCAAGCTTTCAACTTGAATATTTGCAAGCCATCAAATAATTCCAATAAATCATCCACAACTTGATTATGACACTTGTATGTTGTAGTACTTTGGACTTCACTCATTTTGACTTGGCATTGGGATAGAATTGCAATAAGCTTCAATACTTGAGTCAACATATAATGATAAATATGAAATCAATTTGAGTCAAGCCTCCAATGCCATGGTACCTACACACAATCATCCACTCTTTGATGGTACCCAAACTAGTTTGGGTCCTCTCAAATTAGGTGCAACATACTTAGGCATAGCCTTAGTATGAGTAGCGGAATGTTTTGCAATTTCAACCAATGAGGTACCATTGCCATCCTTTCTAAGCATATTAGTATCATCAATTGAAATAGGCTTAGAATTGTTACCTAGGGGACATGAATGTGCCATGTGTCCCCTTTCCCGGCATAAGTATCAACTTCTCTTAGATTGAGCCTTTTCTTCCTTGCTCATATGTTGCTTCTCATTGCCTTGCCTCTCACGAGTTGCTTGAATCTTCTTTTCAAGCTTGGTAGGACACCCCGAGGTAAAGTGTCCCATATCTCCATATTTGAAGCACTTGATGTGAGCACATACTTTCTTCTCGATTTGATTCTTGCTCATCATCTTGGCATCTTGGATTTGCATTGGATGCCTTGCTCTACCACCCCTTCTTGTTTTCTTCTTCTTCTTCATCAAGTCATCATCATCTTCATGGTTGATCTTGACTTGAGCTTGGGGTGTCGCTTTTGGCTCAACTTGAGACTTCTTGGTAGGGCAATACTTAGCAATATGTCCCATTTCATGGCATCGGTGGCACATGAGTTGGGATAGCTTCTTTGCATTTTGCTTCTTCATAATCTTGCCCTTGCTCTTGTTGTAGCCAATACCACTCTTATCACCATATCTTCTTTGATTGGTCATGATATGCTCAATGGCGATTTTAGAGTTGTAGCACCTCTCTAACTTGTTGCTCAAATTCTTCACTTCACTTTTAAGCTTATTGTTCTCCTTCAAAAGGTTAGTCTCACAAGACATAGAAGTAGAACAAGCATTTAATTGTGAAGAACATGGCATATCTAATAAATTATCACAAGAGGTGGATACATGCTTCTTGCCTACATCACAAGGGTTAGTAATATGTGATTGATCATTTGACCCAAATGATGAGCTCTCACTAGTTTTGGTTTCTTCATTAGAAAGCTTCTTAGTGAGTAAAGCATGTTCTTGTACCAAGTTATCATGAGCAACACTTAGTTTCTCATGAGTTAATTTTAGCTCCTCATGTGAACAAGTAGTAACATAAAGTAGATGCTTTTGTTGTTCACATGTGGTCTTTAGAAAAGAGTTATCATATTCCAATTTACTTACTTTTTCCATTTCTCTTTTCAAGGCTCTTGAGAGTTTATAAAGAAACTCAAAGTTTGGATCATCACAATCCACAATAAAACCACCAACATGTATCTTATTGTTACCATGTGATGATGTTGAAGAGCTTGTTGAAGCATCACTCTCATAGCCATCATCTTCACCATCAAGTGTGCATGGAGTAGAATCATTGCTTGCATTACTTGTGGCATTATCATTCTTCTTGTCAAGTGATCTTGTGATATGATCATCTTTGTCATCACTTGACCGTGAGGTGGAGCAATCCTCCACAACCACCTTGTTGTGGTCATGCTCAACATCCTCATGCGCCTCCTCCTTGGGCTCATCATTATCGGAGATCGCCCCATATTTCTCATTTAGAAACACCCAAATCTCATGGGCGGACTTAAAGTCCATGATCTCACAAAGTATGCTACTATCCATAGATCGATAGAAAACATTAGTAGCTTGGCTATCGAGATGTAGGCATTTTCTTTGCGCTTGAGTTGCATTCTTTTTATCAAGTGCAAAGGAAAAGCCCACATCTACGATCCACCACAATTGAGGAGAAATAAACTTAAAATTGCATGTCATCCAATTTCTCCACCGTGCAAAGTGTGTACCATCAAAAATGTGTGGACACTCAACATCTAGCCCATAAGCCGCCATCCTCTCGGGTCGGTGAAGACCACCAATGAGAGACCCAGCTTTGATACCACTTGAAGGGTCGAGATGGCGGACTAGAGGGGGGGTGAATAGTCCTTTCTAAAACTTAAACGTGTTGGCTAACCAAAACAAATGCGGAATTAAACTTATCGGTCTAGCCAAGACTACACCCCTCTAATTAAGTTCACAAGCACCTCACAAAGATCCTAATTAAACAACTAAGGTGCTTTCCTTAGCAAGAGCTCTCCTATTTAATTCTAGAGCAAGGTCACACAAACCTATGCACTAGTACTTTGCAAGCAAGAGGGAGCTCCTACACAACTAGTGAAGCAAAAGCACAAAGCTCCTAAGCTCACTAGCAATGCTCAATAACAAGGCAACTAATGCCAAATTAGAGAGCGCAAAACACTTAGCTACACAAACTAAGCAATGTGACTAACAAGGTTACACAAACCAAATTAGTCACGCAAAGGGAAGCTTCTAGCTACACAAGCAAGAAGACAACTAGCAAGCTACACAAGCAAACTAGTTACGAGAGCAACTACACAAGCACAAGTATATATGAAAGTAAATACAAGCTTGTGTTACACGAAGGCAAACCACCGAGAAGAGTAGACAATGTTGACACGGTGATTTTCTCCCGAGGTTCACTTGGTTGCCACCAAGCTACGTCCCCGTTGTGTCGACCAACACTTCGTGGTTCGGCGGCTAATCGGTCACACACCGAGCCTCTCAAAAGGCACCGCAAGAACCTACCATAAAGTGTGGTAGCTCAATGACACGCTCAACTAGAGTTGCTCTTCGCGATCCCCGCGGGGTGAGCACAATCCCCCTCACAAAGCTTCTCCGGAGCCTCGCACAATCTTCTTGCGAGCTTCGACGGAGCCACAAGCCACCAAGCCGTCTAGGAGGTGGCAACCTCCAAGAGCAACAAGCACCACCGGCTTGCAACACGATCACCTAGTGCCACACGATGCAATCTCTCAAAGCAACGCACTAGAATCGCTCTCTCACTCGATCCGATGAACACTATCAAGCATGAGTGAGTTAGATGGCTCCCAAGCACTACCACACAAGTCACAAAGACTATAGTGTGCTCAGCTATCGGCCACAGCCGGCCAAGGCATCTATTTATAACCCCACGGTCAAATAGAGCCGTTACCCCTTCACTGGGCAAAACTCGGGACGACCGGACGCGCCGGTCGTAACTGACCGGACGCGCTTCACCGCGTCCGGTCGTCCTGCGACGTCCACGTGTCCCTCGAATTTCAAATGCGACCGTTAGATCTTCCAACGGTCACTGACCCCAACGGTCAAAACAACGACCGGACGCGCCCCAGGCAACGACCGGACGCGCCTGTCAAACGACCGGACGCGCCGCTACGAACGACCGGACGCGCCGATCGCACTGACCCGCGTGCCCGCGACGCAACGACCGGACGCGCTCCTTGTGATGACCGGACGCGACAGTGCCCGCGTCCGGTTAGAGTCCAGTAAGCTCCTTGAACGACCGGACGCGTCCGATCATCAGTGACCGGACGCGCCTCGCGTCCGATCGTACTCAGTTTCCTCTGGACACCTGACCGGACGCGCCGGTCCCGCGAGTGACCGGACGCGCCGGTTGCAAACCCTAGCAACGCGCCTGCGCTGCACTGACCGGACGCGTCCGGTCATACCATGACCGCGTCCGGTGCAGCGTCCGGTGCAGCGTCCGGTCACCTCTGTGACCTCCGTTCGCTTCTGTTTCTTTTCCGACTTCCGGCGCAGTAGAAAATAGGCGTTTCACTTCTCCAAAAAGCGCCGAATCCCGCCTGGCAAGCTCGGCGGGAGGGAGAGAGGAACCCAAACCCTCTCTACCACTCAAACTCCACTGCCTTCGTAAAAGTGCCAACACCAACAAGTGATCACCACTTTGTGCACGTGTGTTAGCATTTTCATAATCATTTTACCGAAGGAGTTAACCACTCAACTTGCCACGCCACTCGATCCTAACACGTATGCAAAGTTAGATCGCTCAAGTGGCACTAGATGACCGATATGCAAACAAGTTTGCCCCTCTTGATAGTACGGCCATCTATCCTAAATCCGGTCATAAACTTCTCTACACACCTATGACCGGTGAAATGGAAATGCCCTAGGTTATACCTTTGCCTTGCGCATTCCACTCCATCTCCTCCGATGTTGATGCAACACATGCACCAACCAATCATCAAATGATATGATCCACTTCATATCATCACGTGACCATATTGGTTCATCGATCTTGACCTCACTTGCTCTTCACCGTTGCCTCGGTCCTTCGGCGCCAAGCCATCACACAACTTGCCCTTCACCCTAGCAACCGGTCCATCAAGCCAAGCCTCATCTTGATCTTCTCCACCTTGGTCACATGACTCCATGTCATGTCTCATATGCAATAAGCTCCTTCATGACACCATCACCTGTGGACTAATCTCCTGTGTATCTCACATAACCACATATTAGTCCACCTAAGTTGTCACTCAATTACCAAAACCAAACAAGGACCTTTCAGCACTGCACCGGGTGTATTCAGCGTTTTCACCGGCGAATTTTTAAAAGAATTAAGGAAAATAATTTCTCAGAATTTTGAAACAGCTTTGAAAAATCATATCTCAAGATTTATAGCTCCAAAAATGATGAAACAACTTTTGAAATGTTCCTCTTGAATAGATCTACAGTTTAAAAATATTTCATGATAAAATTGTGACACTTTTCTGTGTAGCTTTATTTAATTGTTATAAATGCTGATATCTTAGAAAATGTGTAGTAAATAAAATAATGAAGGGAAAAATGTGATTCTTGTTTCTTTAATCTTTATTAGTGATGTACTCTCTAGGAAAAATATTAGTGAAGCATGTTCTGTGAGAAATTTTTGAAGTGTAGTTCAAATGCTTTTAATTGATAATCTTTGTTATTTTTAGTAGAGAGCTAAATTTGTATAGAACATACATGTGATAATTTTTGTAGTATGTTAGTTTACTGTTAGTAACATAGGAAAAATATGAAATCTATTGTTTGATACTTTTTCTAGTACAAAATAATTTCATGCTCATATTTAGGCTATAACTTGTTTATTTTGTACAGGCAGTTTTACATATGCAATTCTCATGAAAATTTAGTAGTAGGTTAGTTAGGGTAAGAGTAATCTACTGTAATTTTTGTAGATTTTTATCTATACCAGAAATAGGTGTTGGTGTGTAACCCTAGTTAAATAGGAAATAAAATATTATTCTTTATGAGAAATTAAGAGAAATAAAATATGTTTTGTGTATCTTTGAAGCATCATTATGCCTTGCTGATATTATGGATGAGTTAAGTTGGTAAGCTTTGGTAGCTTAGGTTCACTTGTATGTGTAGATGATAGGCTAACTAATAGAAGGATAAGGTGCATGTTTTAGGGTACATGTTCTTGGATGACGTTGACTACCTTGTAGAAGAAATAATTATATTCGAACTGCTCATTCCATGTGCTCATCTGCATCTCATGTCATCAAAGCACTCCACCACAATTCGATGCATTCTTCGCATGTTTGCTTATGCACTTGCATCATACAGGATCGCAGGAGGAGTCGCAGGTAGCAGTACCGGAGGAGCAAGTTTGGATGGATCAGCAGGAACCCCAGGCACAGGAGGTGCCCGAGGAAGAAGAGTCAGGCGAGGAACTGCCAGAGTGCGTTGACCACCATCCTAGCTCGTTCGAAAAAGGCAAGCCCCGGAGCATTTTAAGTCTCCTATTTTATAAAAGTTGTTCCTTACTACATGAACTATAGCTATATATATATATTGTTGCATTAAGTTATAGGAGTTGAGTGAAACCGTTGTTGCATTATTATCTTGGCCCCCGGATTACCTTTTACCCTGTTAGGTCAGGAACGAGTTAATTGCTTAGCCATGCTTAGACCGGTAGAAGTCGGGTGATTTCCTGTCACCTGCAAGCTATAGGTGGATACTTGATTATGGTTAGCTGTAATTGTGATCATGGAAAGTAACCAAGTGTTGATGGATAAACGAAGACCGGACGGAGTTTTATAGGGTTTTGGACTATAGTGATTCTGTCTGGGTCGATTAAGGACCGATCGTTGCTCGTCCCTCTTGTCATGTTGAACGCATGCCTCACATTTAGCTGGCCGAATAAAGTACCTTTCGACCGCGAAGCTAGTGACACTTTTCGAGCCGGGATAAACTTGGGTTGGCAGACTGGTGTTGAAGTGGATGTAACGGGGACGCGAAGAGTGAGCCCAAGGTGCGTCCTGGCAGTCGGGCGGTCCCTGGGTAGTGCGATCCATGATTGTTATCCCGCGGCTTCTTGGAAAGTGTCATTGGTGATCTACGCGACCCTGATGGGGGAAGCAGGGTTTGTGTGAGGAATAAATCTCCAGCTGGATAGGAATTCGATTCGAATCGCCGTCGCTCCCGGTTAGTGAGCACTTGACTCGAGCTATGGCATCGTAGTAACATTAAAGAAACACTGATGGTTAAGTGAATGATGTTAGAAATGCTAAACCTGATATGGTAATCTAGATTGTTAATGATAAATCAAGTGATTGTTTTTAGTAATAGATGCTTACTTAGCTGGAATAGGTTGTACTAAAAGTGATGCAAAAAGTACTGGTATAGTTTTTCATAACAACTCATGCTTTTCGCAAATGAGTCAAGCCAGTCCAATCTATAAAGCCTTGCATGATCCTTGGTGTCCTTTATTTCTGGTTTTTGACGGGTAAGTCTAGCTGAGTACATTCTCGTACTCAGGGCGTTGTTCCCATTGTTGTTGCAGATGGTCAGATGTACTTTGGGTACTGCTCCAACTGTCTGTATCCGGCGATGGGCGACAACTAGGACCTTGGGCAAGGATCACTCTGTTCGTCTTATCTACCGCTTTTGTGGACCATGACTATCTACTGGCACTGTATTTGAACTAAGTGTGTGTGTAAAACTACTTTCTTCTGCTATGTTATTCTGAACTATGTTGTAATAACTTTTATTCAGAACTCCAATGTACTCCACTTTTATTGTGAACTCTATGTATCATGTGAACTGGGACTGCTAAATCAGTACGGTCTTGGTTGTACGTTGGTTGGTTTGAAATCCCGCGTGATTTCACGGAATCTCGGGTTATACGGGTTTAAGTCTGGTAAATTAACCGCCTCAGTGGAAGATTTTTCTGACTTAATCTCGTATAATTACGTTGATCCGTTACAGCTGGTATCGGAGCATGGTTTAGCATGTTCCTGTTCACATGGGTATTTAAAAACAAAACTGTGTTTTCAACTAGGCTTTTAAATTTAAGAGTGTGCCAGTGGTCATATCCTTTATGCCCAATAAGGACTCTAGGTGGCTTAATTAAGTACTAACTTGGGGGTTTGCATCATATTTGAAATTTTGTCGCTCATACGGCGTGCTATTGTATGAGTGCCATTCAATTGAGTGGTAATGAATGGATCAATTCCCTCTACGCCTTGGTAAGTGAGAGTTGTGAGAGCATGGTCAGATACACTGCCGATCTAGGGGAGTGCTTATGTGATACCGAAATACTTACGTGCCATGCGCATGTTCGTATAAGGGTATTCAATTGGTGGGGACTTCCGTCATGCGGTGACGATGCCATCAATAGGACGATGATTCGGGTAGTTGTTACCATTATACTCGTATCTGGGGATGCGTGTAGAGCGAGTAACTTACTTTACTGCTTTCTTGCATATTTTCATACTGTGAGGTTTGGGCTGAAGTGACTTTCTGCAGGTACATAACAACACTTTTGAGTAGTATGTATTAGTTACGTTACAAGAGATCGTTGTATGCCACCGTTTATTCCGTTAGTAGTTATTATTTTTCTAAGTTTGTGAGGACGTACGGAACATGCATGTATCATGTTGTGCATTTCATTCGTGGCATTGTTCCTCCCCTTATAAGTTGATTATCTCATTTCGATAAAAATGCCAACTTAAAAATCTGTTCTCACCGCGGTAATAAAATTTTGCTACAGATGGCACGTACCAAGCAGACAGCTCGCAAGTCCACCGGCAGAGCTCCCCGTCATCAGCTAGCTCCACGCACTCGTCAGCGCCACACTTTTCTTGGAGAGTTTGGGATGCCTACGCTCTTGTGGAGAGTACTCAGCGATGTAGGCTATCCTGATGGAATGGAGCCCCGCTACTTTTGGTCGAATGAGCGGTTGGGGGAAGGACTTTTGGTGACTGTGGAAGCAGTAGTTCGTCCTCGAGGTGATGGTTCTGAGTGGACCGGTTGGCATTTTGAGTCAACTGGCAGGACCCCTAAAGAAGCCGCTGAGAGGGCAGCCTTTGGGATCCTGAGGGATATCATGGATCGCTTTCCTCAGGAGTTGGCAGCAGCTTTGGTTGGAGTCTTTCCGAGGGGTAACCCCTCCACTGACTCATGGCAGCAGGCAAGAGGAAGATCTCTAGAGATTAGCGCCGCAGAAGCACAGAACAGTGACAACCCCGCTATGAGTGCCATGTTCGCAGTGATGAGGGTCTTTGATGGAGTGGAAGGTAGCCTGAGACGTGTGTCTAGTGCTCTTGGTCAGTCTCGTGATGACCACCGTCAGCTTCAGAGAGATCACGACGCCGAGATTGAGAGGCTCAACACAGAGATGGCTCAGTTGACTCGCCAGAGAGATCAGGCTACCCAGAGGACTGTGGCTTTCGAAGGAGATGTGCGTGCCCTGAGAGAGCAGGTTGAGCGACTGACCACCGCCAATAGGAACGCTGAGCGCATGTTGACTCATGTGCTCTATCAGAGGAATGAGGCCTGGTCCGCAGAGAATGTGTTGAGGGCTAGACAGTTTGAGCTAGAGCAACAGCTGGCAAATGCAGAGAAATATAATGACAATCTGCATGAGGAGGTTCATCGGCTGAACAATCAACTCAACCCCTATGTTCCTCCTGGTGCGGCAGAGATGGATTTGAATGAAGATGAAGATCCTGAAGAGCCCGAAGCACCAGTTGGGGAGCACCACGACGCTGCTAATGGCGACGACGCCAACGTCTCGGACTTAGACAGCGACCACGATGAGTAGGCTAGTAGTTGTTATGCTAGCTACTAGGTTCCATCTACATGATCTTTTGCGTTGTTGGCACGTTGGGCATGTAATAATGAGTAGAAAGACTAAGACTTTGATGTAATGTTGGAAAGCTTGGATGTGTTTGTGGCGGTATTCGAACGTCAAAAAGTCCAGTGTATGTATGCTGGCAACTTGGTTGTAATGGACGCAATGTGTGCGCTTTAAGTAATCTAATTAGTGATGTTGTGTTAATTGGAATGACTTATTGTGCCCATGTTTTATTGTATGAATTTATTCTCTCCAGTAAATTCAGTCAGCATGATTTTTCATTCGGTCGCAATTCCTACAACATCACCTAATAGTTACTGTTGCTGAAACATGCAGATGCCGAACACTCGTCGTACCGTGTATGGTGCCGCTGAGGCTGGTGGCAGTGTAGCTGCTAGTGATGACCGTGATCCACCACCGCCTCCTTCACCCTACACTGCGGAACAATTTTTCGCACAATTTCTTGGAAGCCAACGTAATATGGAGGGCATGCAACAGAATATGGAAGCTGCGTTGCGCAGTATCGCAGACAACACCCGTCGGGGAATAAACCTGGGTGGTCACAAAGCAAATCAGTACAACAGTTTCAAGGACTTCATGGATACTCGTCCATCGATCTTTAAGGAAGCCGCAGAACCCTTGGATGCAGAAGAGTGGATTAATACTATAGAAGACAAGTTCCGTGTATTGAGAATGACTGAAGTGTTGAAGACTGAGTATGCAGCTCATCAACTTCAAGGTCCGGCAGGAATGTGGTGGAAACATCACCGCACCACTTTTCCTCCCCACACTCACATCACTTGGAATGAGTTCACCAAAGCTTTCCGTGGAACGTACATTTCACCTGGTTTGACCGAGATGAAGCTTGGGGAATTCCTGGCACTGAATCAAGGCACAAAGACTGTAACTCAGTATCTACATGCATTCAATAACTTGAGCCGTTATGCCCCTGATATGGTGAATACGGAGGCCAAGAAGATCGCTAGCTTCAAGAGAGGCCTAAATCCCAAGATGATGAAACATGTGGGTACAAATATGAGGACTGGTTTTAATGATTTCGTTAGCGACTATCTGAAGCAAGAGAAGAACAACAATGTTTATGCTGCTTCCAAGATCCGTAAGAGAGCTTTCGAGTCGGGTTCGTCCCAGTCCCGAGCCCCAGTGGCCAACCGTCCAGCTTATCGATCGCCTGCCCCAGGTGCAAGGTTTAGGCCACCGCAAAGAAAGAATCAGAATGCTCAGCAACCCCAGAGGAATCAGAAACCATTCAAGATGGCATTGCCTCAGGCGAAGACAGGACAAGGCAGTTCATCTGGAACTGTGGCTCAAGTGAAGGGACCGTGCTTCAACTCCAACCAACCCGGACACTTTGCGAAGTTTTGTCCCTACCCCAAGAAACAGCAGACGCAGTATCAAGCTCGTGTGCATCACACCACCGTGGATGACATCCCTGAAGGAGAACCGGTAACGGCTGGTATGTTTTCTATCAACAATCATCCTGCAGTAGTCTTGTTTGATTCCGGGTCATCTCATTCCTTTGTAAGTCAAGCTTTTGTTAAGAGGCATGAGCAAAAGATAATTGAACTGGAATGTGCATATAAAATCAGTTCAGCTGGGGCTGATCTGTTGACTAATCAGATAGTTCAGGGAGTGACCCTAAACATATCAAACCGGCAATATAAGCTTAATCTGATCGTCATGCCAGGGTTAGTTTTGGATGTGATCATGGGTATGAACTGGATGAATAAGATGGGGGTAGTAATCGATGTTGGAGGAAGGAGTATCTCTCTTAAGGAACCAAGTGGAGAAGGCACTTTTCGGGTGGTCCTACCTCGAAAGGTAGACCTAGCTAGCACGACTTGTGCGGTCCAAACTACTTTGCTAGCCCAGATTCCAGTGGTCTGTGAGTTTCCAGATGTGTTTCCGGATGAGTTACCTGGACTTCCACCAGACCGAGATGTTGAGTTTGCCATTGAGTTAATTCCGGGAACAGCACCGATCTCGAGAAGGCCCTATCAGATGCCTCCCAATGAGTTAGCCGAATTGAAGAAGCAACTCCAGGACTTACTAAAGAGAGGTTTGATTTGTCCCAGCTCGTCTGAATGGGGATGCCCCGCTCTATTTGTGAAAAAGAAGAAGGATAACTCCTTACGCATGTGCGTGGATTATCGACCACTGAATGCAGTGACAATTAAAAACAAGTATCCTCTTCCTCGAATTGATATCTTGTTTGACCAATTGTCTAAAGCCAAAGTATTCTCTAAGATAGATTTGAGATCAGGATACCACCAGATTAAGATTAGGCCGCAAGATGTGCCTAAGATTGCGTTCTCTACCAGATATGGCTTGTACGAGTACCTTGTCATGTCCTTCGGATTGACAAACGCTCCTGCATACTTTATGTATCTGATGAATTCTGTTTTCATGCCAGAGTTGGACAAGTTTGTGATTGTGTTCATTGATGACATTCTAATATATTCAGAGAATGAAAAAGATCACGCAGAGCACCTCAGGATTGTCTTGACTAGACTCAGGGAACATCAACTGTATGCGAAGTTCAGCAAGTGTGAGTTCTGGCTTAAGACAGTGCCTTTTCTCGGCCACGTGCTGTCCAAAAATGGCATTTCCGTAGATCCTAGTAAGGTACAAGAGGTTATGGACTGGAAGTCACCAATCTCGGTGCATGAAGTTTGCAGTTTTCTTGGTTTAGCCGGTTACTATCGTCGCTTCATACCAAATTTCTTGAAGATTGCCAAACTAATGACAAGCCTGTTACAGAAGGATCATAAGTTTGTATGGACAGAGGAGTGCGAGGCAGCTTTCTGCACCCTGCGAAAGTTGTTGAACACTGCTCCTGTTCTGGCCCAACCGAATATAGAAAAGTCTTTTGATGTGTTCTGTGACGCATCTAAGAATGGGTTAGGATGTGTACTAATGCAAAATAGAAGGGTCATTGCCTATGCCTCACGTCAATTGAGGAAGCATGAAGTTAACTATCCTACACATGATTTGGAGCTTGCAGCAGTAGTGCATGCTCTAAAGATTTGGAGACACTACCTAATGGGTAATGTGTGTAACCTCTTTACAGATCATAAGAGTCTCAAATACATTTTTACCCAATCTGAGTTGAACATGCGACAGAGACGATGGTTAGAGCTGATAAAGGACTATAATCTAAATGTACATTATCATCCCGGGAAGGCTAATGTAGTAGCTGATGCACTGAGCAGAAAATCACATGCTATTGGTGTGCAACCGTTGTTTGAAGAAGGGTTCAAATTGTTGCATCCTGCTGTGTTGCATAATATTCAGATCAGTTGTACTATGGAAAACCAGATCATTGAAAGTCAGAGGACAGATAAGGGAATCTTTCATATCAAGGAGAAGATGAAGAGAGAACCCACCAAACACTTTCGATTGGATGACCAAGGAGTGTTATGGTTTAAGGATCGCCTAGTGGTACCTAAGGATAAAGAGCTTAAGAACAAGTTGATGAATGAGACCCATCATTCCAAGTTATCTATTCACCCCGGAAGTAGTAAGATGTACCAAGATTTGTGACCCCGTTATTGGTGGACTAAGATGAAAAAGGAAATTACAGCATACGTTGCTCGTTGCGACATGTGTTGTAGAGTTAAAGCTCTTCACATGAGACCCGCAGGACTTCTGCAACCTTTGTTTGTACCCGATTGGAAATAGGATGATATAAGTATGGATTTCATCACTGGTCTTCCCACCACACAGAAGGGACACGATTCTATTTGGGTAATAGTAGATCGTCTCACCAAGATAGCTCACTTTCTGCCAGTTAAGACAACATTCCGACCACCTCAATATGCAGAAAAGTATATTGCTGAGATTGTCCGATTACATGGTATACCAAAAACAATCGTGTCTGATCGTGGTTCACAGTTTACCTCTCATTTTTGGGAACATCTTCATAAAGGTTTGGGTACTAGTTTGATTCGTAGTACGGCTTACCATCCGCAGACAGATGGGCAGACAGAACGAGTTAATGCTGTACTTGAAGATATGCTTAGAGCTTGTGTACTGTCATCCAGAGGCTCATGGGAATCCTGGTTACCATTGGCAGAATTCGCTTACAACAACAGTTACCAAGAGAGTATCAAGATGGCACCTTTTGAAGCTTTATATGGCAGGAAGTGCAGAACACCGTTAAATTGGGTAGAGCCTGGAGAAAGAAGGTTTTATGGAATTGATTTTGTAAATGAGGCAGAGAAGAAGGTCCGTATTATCCGGTAAAACATGCAAGCTGCACAGTCCCGTCAGAAGAGTTATACAGACAAGAGAAGGAGACCATTGGATTTCCAAGTGGGTGACTATGTCTATTTGAAAGTTACCCCCATGAAGAAGAAACAGTTTGGAATCAAGCAGAAACTATCTGCTAGATATATCGGACCATACCAGATCATAGAGAAAAAGGGTCCCGTGGCGTACAAGTTGCAGTTGCCAGAAGAGATGAGTTCGATCTTTCCTGTCTTTCACGTATCCCAGTTGAAGAAATGTCTGCGTGTTCCGGAAGAGATAATAGAACCGCAGGGTATTCGGATCAAGGCGGACTTGGAATATCGTGAAGAACTGGTTCGAGTTCCGGATACAAAGGACCGAGTCACCCGAAATAAAGTGGTAACAACCTACAAGGTTCAGTGGAGCCATCATGATGAGAGTGATGCTTCATGGAAAACGGGAGAATATCTTCAAACCGCGTATAAAGATTTTTACAATAAATGGTCCGTAACTCAAAATCTCGGGACGAGATTCTTATAAGGGGGGAGGGCTGTAACACCCCTGGGTGTTAAGCATGCATTAGCATCCAAGGCACTAGTCATAATCATCTCATACATGGTTATCATTGCATGCAATATAGACCCTTTTTAAATTTAAAGTTGAAAAAAAAAACAATTACTTAAAACCCCAAATTCTGCATTTAAGTGCTAAAGAGTGGTGAAATTTTGTGTAGCTACAATTTTAGATAATCCAGAATAAATAAACATGATTTTTGGAGCAACTCTTGAATTCAAATTCCTTCAAATTTTGCTTTTAAAAATATTCTAGAAAAATAAATTTTTACTTAAAAATTTAGCTTTAAATCCCAAATTCAAAATCTATTTAAAATTTTGAAAAGTGCCCTACATGAAAGTTGTAGAGAATTAAATTTTGAACAACTTTTATTTTGGGCAAAAGTTCTGAAAACCTCTTTTTCATCTTCAAATTCAAATTTGAAACAAATATAGAAATCTGAAAATTTATTTAGAAAAAGAAAAATGCTTTTCCTTCTTTAGTGGGCCGCAGCCACCCTTTCGGCCCAGCAGCGCTGGCAGCCCGGCCCGCGCCCCGCGCCGGCTTCCTCCCCGCGCGCGCGCGCGCCCGCGCGCAGCGCCGTGGCGCCGCGGCAGGACTCGGTCGCCACGTGGCCGAGCGACGGCGACGCCGCGCGAAACGTGCCCTGGGTGGCCCCCGCGTCCCCCGCGCCACGCGCCTTGAACCCGCGCCCGCTCCTCCCTCGGCTGCGCGCCCTCCATTCCTCCTCTCGCTCTGCCAGCAGCAGCGCACCGCCGCGCCATCACCGGCTCGCGGAGCTCCGCCACCGCCGTTCGCGCTCGTGGCTGCTTCTCCGGCCGATTCCTCTCGGCCTCAGCTCCGCCCCGCTTCCCTCCACCGCGTGCGCACCTCCACTCCGCCGCTCGAGCTCAGGTGAGGGCCAATTGGCCGCCCCCCTCCTCCACTGCCGCCATGGCCGCCGTTGGCCGGCGCGCATGGCCGGAGCTCCCTGGCCCTTCATGCCTCCTTCGGTCTCGAGCATCCGCTTCCCCTTCGCATAGCGGTGCTCACGCTCGCATTCTCGGCCGCCCCCGTGGCCTGCATTGGCCGGCCGACGAGCTCCCGCGCCGCCGTGCCGCCATCTCCGCCGGCGAGCCTCCTCTGGAGCTCCCGCGCCGCTCGGAGTTGGTGCGCTGGGTGCGTCCCGGTGCGGGGAGCACGTTGGTGCCCTCCCCGTCGCCGGAGACCTCACCGGCGGCGAGTACGCCACCGGTCAGCGCCTCCTCCGCGCTGCTCTGGCTGGTCGGTGGGGTCCGTTGACCCGTGGGTCCCGCGTGTCAGCGTGTGTGGGTGCACTGCACCGGGTGTATTCAGCGTTTGCACCGGCGAATTTTTAAAAGAATTAAGGAAAATAATTTCTCAGAATTTTGAAACAGCTTTGAAAAATCATATCTCAAGATTTATAGCTCCAAAAATGATGAAACAAATTTTGAAATATTCCTCTTGAATAGATCTACAGTTTAAAAATATTTAATGATAAAATTGTGACACTTTTCTGTGTAGCTTTATTTAATTGTTATAAATGCTGATATCTTAGAAAATGTGTAGTACATAAAATAATGAAGGGAAAAATGTGATTCTTGTTGCTTTAATCTTTATTAGTGATGTACTTTCTAGGAAAAATATTAGTGAAGCATGTTCTGTGAGAAATTTTTGAAGTGTAGTTCAAATGCTTTTAATTGATAATCTTTGTTATTTTTAGTAGAGAGCTAAATTTGTATAGAACATACATGTGATAATTTTTGTAGTATGTTAGTTTACTGTTAGTAACATAGGAAAAATATGAAATCTATTGTTTGATACTTTTTCTAGTACAAAATAATTTCATGCTCATATTTAGGCTATAACTTGTTTATTTTGTACAGACAGTTTTACATATGCAATTCTCATGAAAATTTAGTAATAGGTTAGTTAGGGTAAGAGTAATCTACTGTAATTTTTGTAGATTTTTATCTATACCAGAAATAGGTGTTGGTGTGTAACCCTAGTTAAATAGGAAATAAAATATTATTCTTTATGAGAAATTAAGAGAAATAAAATATGTTTGGTGTATCTTTGAAGCATCATTATGCCTTGCTGATATTATGGATGAGTTAGGTTGGTAAGCTTTGGTAGCTTAGGTTCACTTGTATGTGTAGATGATAGGCTAACTAATAGAAGGATAAGGTGCATGTTTTAGGGTACATGTTCTTGGATGACGTTGACTACCTTGTAGAAGAAATAATTATATTCGAACTGCTCATTCCATGTGCTCATCTGCATCTCATGTCATCAAAGCACTCCACCACAATTCGATGCATTCTTCGCATGTTTGCTTATGCACTTGCATAATACAGGATCGCAGGAGGAGTCGCAGGTAGCAGTACCGGAGGAGCAAGTTTGGACGGATCAGCAGGAACCCCAGGCACAGGAGGTGCCCGAGGAAGAAGAGTCAGGCGAGGAACTGCCAGAGTGCGTTGACCACCATCCTAGCTCGTTCGAAAAAGGCAAGCCCCGGAGCATTTTAAGTCTCCTATTTTATAAAAGTTGTTCCTTACTACATGAACTATAGTTATATATATATTGTTGCATTAAGTTATAGGAGTTAAGTGAAACCGTTGTTGCATTATTACCTTGGCCCCCGGATTACCTTTTACCCTGTTAGGTCAGGAACGAGTTAATTGCTTAGCCATGCTTAGACCGGTAGAAGTCGGGTGATTTCCTGTCACCTGCAAGCTATAGGTGGATACCTGATTATGGTTAGCTGTAATTGTGATCATAGAAAGTAACCAAGTGTTGATGGATAAACGAAGACCGGGCAGAGTTTTATAGGGTTTTGGACTATAGTGATTCCGTCTGTGTCGATTAAGGACCGATCGTTGCTCGTCCCTCTTGTCATGTTGAACGCATGCCTCACATTTAGCTGGCCGAATAAAGTACCTTTCGACCGCGAAGCTAGTGACACTTTTCGAGCCGGGATAAACTCGGGTTGGCAGACTGGTGTTGAAGTGGATGTAACGGGGACGCGAAGAGTGAGCCCAAGGTGCGTCCTGGCAGTCGGGCGGTCCCTGGGTAGTGCGATCCATGATTGTTATCCCGCGGCTTCTTGGAAAGTGTCATTGGTGATCTACGCGACCCTGACGGGGGAAGCAGGGTTTGTGTGAGGAATAAATCTCCAGCTGGATAGGAATTCGATTCGAATCGCCGTCGCTCCCGGTTAGTGAGCACTTGACTCGAGCTATGGCATCGTAGTAACATTAAAGAAACACTGATGGTTAAGTGAATGATGTTAGAAATGCTAAACCTGATATGGTAATCTAGATTGTTAATGATGAATCAAGTGATTGTTTTTAGTAATAGATGCTTACCTAGCTGGAATAGGTTGTACTAAAAGTGATGCAAAAAGTACTGGTATAGTTTTTCATAACAACTCATGCTTTTCGCAAATGAGTCAAGCCAGTCCAATCTATAAAGCCTTGCATGATCCTTGGTGTCCTTTATTTCTGGTTTTTGACGGGTAAGTCTAGCTGAGTACATTCTCGTACTCAGGGCGTTGTTCCCATTGTTGTTGCAGATGGTCAGATGTACTTTGGGTACTGCTCCAACTGTCTGTATCCGGCGATGGGCGACAACTAGGACCTTGGGTAAGGGTCACTCTGTTCGTCTTATCTACTGCTTTTGTGGACCATGACTATCTACTGGCACTGTATTTGAACTAAGTGTGTGTGTAAAACTACTTGCTTCCGCTATGTTATTCTGAACTATGTTGTAATAACTTTTATTCAGAACTCCGATGTACTCCACTTTTATTGTGAACTCTATGTATCATGTGAACTGGGGCTGCTAAATCAGTACGGTCTTGGTTGTACGTTGGTTGGTTTGAAATCCCGCGTGATTTCACGGAATCTCGGGTTATACGGGTTTAAGTCTGGTAAATTAACCGCCTCGGTGGAAGATTTTTCTGACTTAATCTCGTATAATTACGTTGATCCGTTACAATCTAGCCATATCAAGCAATGTTCTATTCTTTCTCTCAACTAGACCATTTGATTGTGGAGTGTACTTGGCTGAGAATTGATGTCCAATGCCATAGTGATCATAAAGTTATTCAATTCTTGTATTCTTGAACTCACTTCCATTGTCAGTTCTCACTTTCTTGATTCTAATCTCAAACTCATTGTGAACTCTAGTGAGAAAGGTCTTGAAGATGTCAAACACTTCACTTTTGTCACTAAGAAAGAATACCCATGTGAATCTTGTGAAGTCATCCACTATGACAAAACCATACTTATTACCACCTATGCTTGTGTATGTTGTTGGGCCGAATAGATCCATGTGCATCAAATCAAATACTTTGCATGTGCTCATTGTACTCCTCTTTGGATGTGAGCTTCCAACTTGCTTCCTGGCTTGACATGCACTACAAAGCTTATTCTTCTCAAATTCAACATCTTTCAAACCATTGACAAGATTGTGAGTTGTAAGCTTCTTCAATTGTTTCATGCCAACATGACCAAGCCTTCTATGCCAAAGCTAACCCATGCTTGATTTGGAGATTAAGCAAGTTGTCAAGGAAGTTTCTCTAGCATTGAAGTCAACTAGGTAGAGATTCTCATATCTAAAGCCCTTGAATGCCACATTTGAACCATCCTGTCGGTACCAACAGTACGGGGGTACCCGCACCTATCGCCAAAAAACTAACACGACCGAAACCGCAATAAAAGATAGCCCGCCGCGACCGCGTACCCAGTCAGTCTCGTACGAGGCCCGCTCGACGGGGCGCCTCGACCGCGCCCCGGCTCTGACTCGTACGAGGCCCGCTCGACGGGGCGCCTCGACCACGCCCCGGCTCCACCTCGTACGAGGCCCGCTCGACGGGGCGCCTCAACCACGCCCCGGCTCCGACTCGTACGAGGCCCGCTCGACGGGGCGCCTCGACCGCGCCCCGGCTCCGACTCGTACGAGGCCCGCTCGACGGGGCGCCTCGACCGCGCCCCATCCCGTGCCGCAAGGTACTTCGACAGCGCTCCGACCCGCGCGAGGCTCGACCGCCCGCTGGGGAGAACTCCGACTCGCGTGAGCCCGGATCGAGCACCTCGACACCTTTTCTTTGCCTACCCTAGGACAAAAGCCATAGCATTCAATGCGGTTACCTACTACCACCTACCGGCATGGCTGCGGCCAGGATCGACGTGGGAATAATACCCGTGTCAGATCTCACTGTTTTACCGCCCATCCCGTAATGGGAGGTGAAACCCGTCACTATACCCACCTTACCGCGTACTGTTCACCATCAATCACCCTCAAGGGAGGATAAGACCAGGCCCGTTCTCCGCGATATCGGGGATTCAGCCTTGGCCTCGACCCAGCCCCGACGCTCGACTTAGTTCAAAGGACGGTATGGCATGGCGCTCTGGGTCATTTCGCCATCTTGTCTCCCACAACGTCAGGGTGTCCAGGGATGGCCGGCCATTCCCAAGGCACGTCGCTACAGTCAACTCAACAGGAATCGACAAAGCATCACCTCAAGGCTCCCCGTCGTCTTGGCCTCCCCTCACCCTATAAAAGGGCAGGCCAGGGTTCAACGGAGGGGGGGACAAAGACAGAACGAAAAACACAAAACAGAAGATCGACATCTCAAGCAACCACCTTTTTCCTCTTTTCTCTTTGAGACTTGGGCTCGACACCCTCTCTCGCACGCTTGTAACCCCTACACGAGCACCTCGGTGCAAGGAAATACAAACATCTCCCCCCGCTGGACGTAGGGCCTTCTTTTGCCCGAACCAGGATAAACCCCCGTGTGTTCTCCTTGCATCACCATCCAGGAAAGAGACACGCAGCATTTACTCGTTGGTTTAGGACCCCCGTGGGTCCGAACACCGACACATCCATACTAATGACTTCCACATCATCAACTCCAAAGATACATTTGTAACCAAGATCACATATTTGTGCCACGGATAGAAGATTAAAATCCAAGCTTTCAACTAGCAACACATTTGAGATACTCATGTCATTTGATATTGCAATCTTGCCCAAGCCAATAACCTTGCCTTTCTTGTTATTGTCAAATGTGATAGAATCAACACCACTATTATTGTCATTGATTGAGTCAAACATTCTTGATGTACCGGTCATGTGTTAAGTGCACCCACTATCAATAATCCAATGCCTTCCTCCGGCTTTGTAATTGACCTACAAGCAAATCAATGAAGCTTAGGTACCCATTTTTGCTTGGGTCCTTGTAGGTTAGTAACTAAGCTCTTTGGTACCCAAATGACCTTCTTCTTTGGGCCAACAATGGGTGTCCCAATAAACTTAGCTTTCACACCCTTCACACCTTTGGTAAGCACATAGCAAGAATCAAAAGGTATAGCATTAACAAGGTTCTTGCTTTGGTTCTTTTTATTGCAATTATGCTCTAGGTGCCCAACTTGCTTGTATCTATTGCAAAACCGACCATTGCTCTTCACAAAGCTAGGCTTTGAAGTTGCAAAGGCTGACTTGCCTTTCTTGGGGTGTAGCCCAATCCATCTTTGTTAAGAGAGAACCTTTGGTTACCCAAGCACTTAAGCAAGCGGGCCTCACCACCATAGGCCTTGCCTAGGGCGTGAGTGAGCTCATCCACCTCTCTCTTGAGAGTCTCATTCTCAACCATTAGTGAGGTATCACAAGTGAGACCATCACTAGTAGTGGAGGTAGAGTTGGTGGTGGTGGATGAAGAGCTACAAGAAGGGTTAGCATTTGACATGATGATAGGTTCATAAAAGGATTCATCAATTATATCACATGTAACACCTATATCACATGATACAACAACCTCCTTCTTTGCTTGTTGCTCAAGTAGCAATGAGTGAGCTTTTTCAAGCTTGGAATGAGCTTTACCAAGATCCTCATGGTCTTCCACTAGACTCTCATGAGTGGTCTTAAGCTCACTAAGAACTTTCTCAAGTATTGCTACTTTCATTGAAAGCTTCTTATACTCCTTATTCTTGGCAATAGCTATGTCTCTAGTTTGTTGCATCAAGTCATATAGTTGTTCTTTAGTTGGTTCATCATCATCATTTTTATTATCATTATCATTATCATTATCACTATCATGAACATATTCCATTTCACTTTCATCATCACTCTCATCATATAATACCTTAGTTTCTTTGGCCTTGAAGCATGAAGAGGATGAATCAAATAGTGAGGGCTTCTTGTTGATAGCAATGGAAGCAAAAGCCTTGTTGGATGATGATTCTTCTTCTTCATCATCATCACTTTCCTAAGTGACCACATAGGCTCCATTCTTGCCCTTCTTGAAAGTCATCTTGGCATAGGGACATTCGACTTGAAGATATTTGGTGCTATCACAATTGAAGCACTTCCTTTGTTGCTCATTGCTCTTAAAATTGTCATTTCTCTTTTTGAAACCTCTTCTCTTAATGAACATGTGATCCATTTTCTTGACTATAAGAGCAAATGCCTCATCATCAATTTTAAAATCTTCATCTTAATTATTGTCTTCTTCTTCTTCTTCAATGATGGTAGCTTTGCCCTTGGAGGAGATGGCCTTGAATGCCACGGTCTTCTTCTTCTTTTCTTCCTCCTTCTCCTTCTCATCGGCATCTTGATCATACTTGTCATATGTCAATACCTCTCCAAGCAAATCATTGGGCTTCATTGTTTCAAGCTCATCTCTTTGTAGCATCATGATCAACATTTTGAATTTTCTTGGTAAGCTCAACAAGAACTTGTGGCAAAAATCTTGGTCTTGTGTCTTGTGCCCTAAGCTCTTGAGATCATTCACAATGACTTGCAATCTATGAAACATCTCTAAGATTGTGTCTTCTTCTTTCATCTTGAAGTTCTCAAACTCACTCTTGAGCCCATATAGCTTATCACTTTTCACAACCTTAGTGCCCTCATATGTTTCACCCAATCTTGTCCACACTTCACTAGCAAATTCCAAATCCTTGATGCCCTCAAATACCTTTGAGTCAATGTCATTGTAGATGGTATTGAGAGCCATCCGGTTGCAAGTGCGGTTGTCTCTATCATTGAGAGTGAGGTTGTTGGGATCAAGAATTGCATAGTCCTTCTCGATGACTTCCCACACCTTCTCATGAATTGAGCCAAGGTACATAGTCATCTTCCTTTTCCAATAGTCAAAGGAAGAAACTCCGTCAAAGAATGGTGGCTTGCCCCCAACATGATTGAATATAATTTGAGTCATTTTTCACACCGAAGGATGTTAAGCCTTGATTAAAACGGTGACCACGGCTCCGATACCACTTGTAAGGTCCTAGATGTTGCGGAGGAACACGCACTTGGCGGGAGAGCTCGCGAGAGAGCTCGCGACATCAACCGTCTCATCGACGAGGACTGGGTAGTCGACCCCCCAGTTTTCGCCCGAGCTAGCCAGAACATCGTTGCCGCCGCCATGCTCCTCCGCAACATTCCCAAGCCATCAAACCCCGACGCCTGTCGGGCTCGAGATGAAATCCGAGAACTCCTCGAGACTGCTGCCATGTAGCAGGCCGAGAGCTCTGCCTCGAGGCGACGCGAGGCAGCCTCGGAGCGGATCCTCGAGCCTTCCCAACAGGAGAGAGAAGCCTCGGTTCACCCCGAGCCTGCCCGGCGAAACCGGGTAGCACCGGCCCCTGAGCCCACCGACAACGACCGCGAGCCTCGAGACACCCGTGGCAACATCGTCGAGCGCCGCACGCGCAAGCACGGTGACGGTGTGGCTCGAGGCTACCACGTCCACAGGGGCGGACGCTACGACAGCTTGGAAGATCGTAGCCCTTCACCCGAGCCCCCGGGTCCTCGGGTCTTCAGTAAGGCAATCCATGAGACGGTGCCCCCGGCTCGGTTCCGCCCCCCACGACTCTCACCAAGTACAACGGCGAAACCAAACCCGAACTTTGGCTCGCCGATTTCTGCTTGGCGTGTCAGTTGGGCGGGGCCACCGACGACCGGGTCATCATTCGACAACTCCCCCTATTCCTCTCCGACACCGCCCGAGCCTGGCTCGAGGATCTCCCACCTCGGCAGATCCACGACTGGGACGATCTCGTGAGGGTGTTCAAGGGAAATTTCAAGGGGACCTACATGCGCCCCGGCAACTCGTGGGACCTCCGGAGCTGCAAGCAGAAACCAGATGAATCCCTCCGAGACTACCTCCGACGCTTCTCCCGGCAGCGTACCGAGCTCCCCAACATCACTGACTCCAACGTAATTACGGCCTTCCTCTCCGGCACCACCTGTAAGGAGTTGGTCCGAGAGTTGGGTCGTAACACCCCACTCACTGCCAACGGATTGATGGACATCGTCACCAACTTCGCCGCCGGCGAGGAGGCGGTTGGTGCAATCTTTGGCGGCGACTCGGAAAGGGGGGAGCAGAAGGTCGACGATCCCGCGAGTTCCACCCGAGGCCCCAAGAGAAACAACCGCAAGAAGAAGAAAGGCTAGCAGGGCAAGCTCGAGGCCCCGACCGACGAGCTCGTCGCTGCTACCGAGCACAAAAAACCTCGAGGCCCCCCGGCGGGGGCGTCTTCGACAAAATGCTCAAAGAACCGTGTCCCTACCACAAGGGACTCACTAACCATAACCTCGAGGATTGTCACATGCTGCGCAGGTACTTCGGGGGTGCCGACGCCAAGAAGGACGACAAGGAGGACCCTAAGGAGGACAACAAGGACGGGGAATTTCTTGAGATCCACGACTGCTTCATGATCTACGGAGGGCCCTCGACCTGCCTCTCTGCGCGCCAGCGCAAGCGAGAACGGCGCGAGGTCTTCTCCGTACAATCGGCAGTACCCCGCTTCCTTGATTGGTCCGCGGTGGCCATCACTTTCGACCGTGACGACCACCCGGACTACGTCCCCAACCCGGGGGTCTATCCACTCATTGTTGACCCCGTCATCGCCAACACACGCCTCACCAAGGTGCTCATGGACGGCGGAAGCAGCCTCAACATCATCTACTCCCAGACCCTCGACCTTCTGGGGGTCGAGAGAGCGCGCCTCCAACCTAGCGTCGAGGGCTTCCACGGAGTCGTGCCAGGGAAACGGGCGGAACCCCTCGGGCGGGTCGATCTGCCTGTTTGTTTTGGCACACCGGCCAACTTTAGAAAAGAGACTCTCACTTTCGAAGTGGTCGGATTCCGTGGAACATACCACGCTATCCTAGGACGCCCATGCTACGCTCGGTTAATGGCGATCCCGAACTACACCTACCTCAAGCTCAAAATGCTGGGTCCAAACGGTGTTATCACTGTAGGGCCCTCGTATGAACATGCCTACGAGTGCGACGTCGAGTGCGTCGAACACGGCGAGGCTATTTTGGAATCGGCGATCTTGGCTGCAGACCTCGACGGTCTTGCCAATGCTATTCCCGACCCAAAACGCCATGCCGGCAGCTTCGAGCCCGCCGAAGATGTCAAGCTCGTACCCCTCGACCCCGCTGATCCCAAGGGAAAGGCACTGAGCATCAGTGCCACCCTCGATCCTAAATAGGAAGCAGTGCTCGTCGACTTTCTCCGCGCAAACGTCGACATCTTTGCGTGGAATCCCTCGGATATGCCAGGCATACCTAGGGAAGTCGCCGAGCACGCCTTGGAGATCCGAGCCGGATCCAAACCGGTGAAGCAACGCCTGCGTCGCTTCGATGAGGAGAAGCGCAGGGTCATCGGCGAGGAGATACACAAACTGTTGGAGGCTGGGTTCATCAAGGAGGTTCATCATCCCGATTGGCTAGCTAATCCTGTATTAGTTAGGAAAAAGAATGGGAAATGGAGGATGTGCGTAGACTATACCGGTTTGAATAAAGCATGTCCGAAAGTTCCCTTTCCTTTGCCATGCATTGACCAAATCGTTGATTCCACTGCGGGATGCGAAACTCTCTCATTCTTAGATGCATACTCCGGCTACCACCAAATCAAAATGAAGGAGTCCGACCAGCTCGCGACTTCATTCATCACCCCATTCGGCATGTATTGCTACGTTACGATGCCCTTCGGTCTCTGGAACGCAGGGGCAAAGTACCAGCGATGCATGCAACATGTTTTCGGGAAGCACATTGGGTCGACCGTCGAAGCTTACGTCGACGATATCGTGGTCAAAACCCAACAAGCCGACGATCTGGTCAGCGTTGCATTCAAGTGCCTCAGGGCAAAAAACATCAGACTCAATCCAGAGAAATGTGTCTTCGGTGTCCCACGAGGTATGCTTTTAGGGTTTATCGTATCTAAACGCGGCATCGAGGCCAACCCTGAAAAAATCTCTGCGATAACCAAGATGGGCCCCATCCGAGATCTAAAAGGCGTACAGAGGGTCACAGGTTGCTTGGCGGCACTCAGCCATTTCATTTCGCGCCTCGGTGAAAAAGCACTCCCTCTGTACCGTCTCTTGAATAAATCGGACCATTTTTCCTGGAACCTTGAGGCTGAGGAGGCTCTCACGAAACTCAAAACCACCCTCTCTAACTCACCAATCCTCGTCCCTTCAACCCCAAGGGAACCACTCCTACTCTATGTCGCCGCGACATCACAAGTAGTCAGTGCTGCCCTGGTTGTCGAGCGGGCCGAGGAGGCACATACCTTGCTCGTTCAGAGGCTGGTCTATTTCGTTAGCGAGGTGCTCTCAGAAACAAAGTGTCGATACCCACAGATCCAGAAACTGCTATATGCTGTCATCTTGACGCGGCGCAAGCTCCGACACTACTTCGAGGGTCACCCGATTACTGTGGTTTCTTCTTTCCCCTTGGGAGAGATAGCCTAGAACCGGGAAGCCTCGGGTAGGGTTGCTAAATGGGCGGTCGAACTCATGGGCGAGGCATTGTCCTATGCGCCGCGAAAGGCTATCAAGTCACAGGTATTAGCAGATTTCCTGGCTAAGTGGACTGACACACAACTCCCCCCTGCACAGCTTCAGGCGGAGCTGTGGACCATGTACTTCGATGGGTCATTAATGAAAACGGGAGCAGGCGCGGGCTTGCTCTTCGTCTCGCCCCTCGGGATTCACATGCGCTACGTCGTCCGGCTTCATTTCCCTACGTCTAACAACGTCGCCGAGTACGAGGCACTCGTCACGGGGTTGAGAATCGCCGTCGAGCTCGGGGTCCGACACCTTGACGTCCGAGGCGACTCCCAACTCATGATCGATCAAGTCATGAAGAGCTCGAGCTGCCGTGACCCCAAGATGGAAGCCTACTGCCAAGAAGTACGGCGCCTCGAGGACAAGTTTCACGGCCTCGAGCTCAACCACATCGCACGCAGGTATAATGAGGCCGCTGATGAACTGGCTAAAATCACGTCCAGTCGAGCCACAGTTCCACCAGACGTCTTCGCGAAAGACCTTCAGCACCCATCCGTCGACCTTAGGCCAGACGGGGGGGGGGGGGGGGGGTCGACGGGGCGTCGCTCGACCCTCCACCTGAGGCAGAAGCCCCCTCGACCGGGGCTGAAGCCATGCAGGTGGAAGACCTAACGCCACCGTCTGACCTCGAGCCTGACTGGCGCATCCCGTACCTTGACTACCTCGGCCAAGGGGACCTCCCCTCGGATAAGACTGAGGCTCAACGGATCGCACGCCGGGCCAAAACTTTTGTGATCATGGGCGACAGCAGAGAGCTCTACCGCCGTAGCCCTACTGGTATCCTCCAACGTTGCATCACAAAAGAGCAAGGCAGGAATCTGCTCGGCGATCTTCACTCGGGGGCTTGCGGTCACCACGCAGCACCTCGAACCCTCGTCGGAAACGCCTTTAGACAAGGATTCTATTGGCCGACCGTGGTCACCGACGCTGTCAAGCTAGTACGCTCCTGCGAGGGGTGTCAGTACTATGCGAGACAAACCCATCTTCCGGCACATGCCCTGCAAACTATCCCCATCACATGGCCGTTTGCCGTCTGGGGGCTCGACCTTGTCGGACCGCTGAAAAGAACAACTGGCGGCTTCACTCACCTGCTCGTCGCCATCGACAAATTCTCCAAGTGGATCGAGGCCCGCCCTATCACCAGCATCAGGTCTGAGCAAGTTGTGCTCTTCTTCACTGACATTATTCATCGCTTTGGGGTCCCCAACTGTATCATCACAGACAATGGCACCCAGTTCACTGGCCGAAAGTTTTTGGATTTCTGCGACAACCACCACATCCGAGTGCTTTGGTCAGCCGTGGCTCATCCAAAAACAAACGGTCAGGTGGAACGTGCCAACGGCATGGTCCTACAAGGCCTGAAGCCTAGAATCTTTGACAAATTAAACAAACATGGCAAAAGATGGGCTGTCGAGCTACCCTCGGTCCTGTGGAGCCTAAGAACAACGCCGAGTCGAGCCACGGGGTTCACTCCGTTCTTCTTAGTCTACGGGTCTGAGGCTATGCTACCAACCGATATAGAATACGGATCCCCAAGGTTGAAGGCATACAACGAAAGATATAACGACGCCACAAGACAGGACGCCCTCGACCAGCTCGAGGAAGCCCGAGATGTGGCTCTGTTGCATTCTGCCAGGTACCAGCAGAGTCTCCGACGCTACCACGACAGACACGTCCGCAAGCGTGACCTCAACGTCGGCGACTTGGTGCTACGGCGGAACCAGAACACCAAGGGACGGCACAAGCTCACACCACCATGGGAAGGGCCGTACATCATCGTAGAAGTACTAAAGCCAGGCACCTACAAGCTATCCAACAAAAAGGGCAAAATCCTCACCAACGCTTGGAACATTGAACAGCTACGTCGCTTCTTTCCTTAAAAAGCCTCGAGGCTCTGTATTTTCTTTTTCGTCAATAAAGAATACAGCGATGTTCAAACTTTCGTTTCGTAATAAGGAAGGATCGACCCTGCACTCCTAGAGTCGACCCTCCCTCGGGGGCTGCAAGGGGGGAACCCCCGGTCCCCGAAAAAACTTATGCTCTTTTTTTTTTAAAAAATTTAAGAACCGCTTCTTAGATCGACTTCGCTGAAAGAGCACCCTAAGGTTCGAGAGGGCTCTCGAGTCTGGAGCATCACCTACGCCTCCGAGGCTACGGTACCTCCACTCACCCCTTACACCTTTTAGAGGTACGCCTTCACGATAGGAAGATCTAAACAACGGTTCCTAAATTTAAAGAACATACCCCCTGTCGCTTAGATCAGGCTCTCACACGATTTACAAGGCCGCAACATCACCCTGAAGCTCGAGGGAAGTTGAGCCGCGAGATCACTTACGCCTCCGAGGCTACGGTACCTCCACTCGCTCCCTTACGCCAAAGGGTGCAGCTGCGTGCTAAGTAAATCATGCGAGAACACGGTCCGAGCGATAAAGGGAAGAAAAGCTCGAGTAAAACTAAATCAACCACGAACCGGTTTATGTTTCGAGTTTTTAAGGCCTCCGCGGCCGCCACAACCAAAATTCAAAATACTAACTCATTACATGGGCCTTCATGCCCAGATTTGGCTCACAGGCCCTCGTCGTCGGCAGGCGGAACCACCTCAGCTTCAAAAAGCGAGGCCAGACGGCTTCCAGGCTCTTCGGCGGCTTCGATCAGCTCTACGCAAGCATCCACATTCTCCTCGTCTGTCCGATCTGGGTCTGTGACGAAGCCCTCAGCGACGAGATTCATGTCAAACACAAACCCTGAACGGACGACGGCCAGCGCCCTCTTCACGCCATGATGGAGGTCGTCCCGTATCTTCTCCCGGGCAAGGCGGCCCAGCGCCACCATCCGGCGGACGAAGGAGTTCCCCGGAACATCTTCCCCGGTGTCGGCGTCGGGCTCGACCCCCAGGCCGTCGCATACGGTGGTGATCGCGCCCTGGAGAAGTTGGGTCCTCCGGATCTCGGCTTCGAGGAGGCTCTGGAAGGAGTTGGCAGAAGATTGGGCCTCTCGATTCTCTCTCTCCAGCTCTGAAACACGACAAACAAATTAATGCCCAACGCGGGGCCTTCAACGTCGTGGCCATGACAATCACACTTACCCTCGATATGGGTCTGCAGGCCCACGACCTCGTCACGAAGCCCCCCGCACGTTCGCTCGAGCCCCAGGAAGGCGCTGTCCTTGTCGCTGATGACTGCCTTTAGCGCCTCGATCTCCTGCCGAGCAGACTCGAGAGCTGCGTCCTTCTCTTGGACGGCTCCCTTCAGCGTCGTGACCTCGACATTGAGGGTGTCGCGCTGAAGGCTAACCTGGGAGACATCCTCCTCGAGCTCCTTCACCTGCATGGACAGGGGCTCGAGATCCCTGCGGGCCTGGGCAGCCTCCTCCCGAGCCTTGTCCATGCCAGTGCGCATCACGGCCTCGGCCGCCCGTGCCTGCGTCGCTTCTTCTTTCACCACCGCGTACGCGACGCGCAGCTCAGCCATCTCGGCGTTCCGATCGGATAGCCGTTTCTGGGCCTCCTCGACCAGAACCCGTTGCTGGGACAGCGCGCCCCACACGCCACTCTCATCCCGAATGAAGAGCGACTTGCGGCGGGAGTACTCCTTCAGCTCCTGAACGCAATCCGAAAAGGTCACAAAGCCGAGGGAAAAAGACACCAAGAAAACTACGGAGAAAGCCGACGGATCGATCATACCTCGGTGGCATCTCCCATACTCTGCACGGCACCGGACGCCACTCGGAGCAACCGATCAAGATGCCGGCGGACGCCCTCGAGGTATTCCCATCGGTGCACCTCATCTTTGTCACTCAAGACAAAGATGGTCTCGGCGTCGGGGTTCGTAGCGTCCCTAAACTAAAGGGACGGCCCCCCACCTCGGCAGCTCCGTCTCTGCCCGCGCTATCGCCAGCGCGGCGATGTCGGGCCACGACGAGGACGACCCGGCCGGGGCATTTCCCGGTCCCGCGGAAGGACCAGCCTCGCCCGCAGTGTTCACCTCTCCAACGGCCGTCGAGGCACCGGCCTGATCCGCGACCTCACCCCCCTCGACCCCCATCGCTTGTTTTCCTTTGTCCAGGGGGATGTCGCCGAGGGTAAGGTGAGGGTGGGCACCAACGACCGACGGCGCCTCCGGAGCCGGCGCCTTGACCGACGATGGCTCCGGTACCCGCGCCTCGACCGTTGGCACCTCCGGAGCCGACTCCTCTTCTTCCGGTGCTCCGGATAGGGGCTCGACCGCCCCGCCCTCCACCATGCCCGCTGGCTCTGCCAACGGGTCTTGTTGCGGCCGCGACCCCCTCGCCAGGGCCGCCTCCTGTCCTGACGCCGACGCGACCTCCTCTATGGTCATGACCGCACCCGCCCGCTCCGCGTCGTGGACGGGTGCCTCGCCCGTCGTGACCTCAACGGCAGCCTCGGCCGTCGTCGACGACCTGGGCCCCGTCTCGACCGTATCGAGCGCCGCTACCTCTGCCGGTTCGGACCCCTCGACAGCAGGCTCCGGGCCAGCAACCACCGCGGCGTCGACTGACCCCTGCCGTTGTCGCAGGCGCCCCTTCGCGGCCTTGACCTCTCGGACCCAGGCCGCATCCTGCTCCGCCGTCCGGTTGAGGACAACGGCGCTGGCCCGCAGCGACTTCACGGGGGTAAGCCCCATCGGCTCCGCCTTCCGCTTTAGCCTGCAAAGTGAGAAGAAACGTCAGCCAATGGATCCAGAGAAAAGCAGGACAACCAAGCTGAGATACTTACCCGGAAATCGGCACCAAGTGCCTCAACCCCGCGCGACCCGAGCCTCCCGGGACGGCCGATGGTGGCCTCGCGGCGGCCCCACCAGCAGGCCGAGCGTTCCTGGGAGCCCCGGCCGACGCACCGCCCTGCGCCCTCTGTGCCTCCGAGGCCAGCTGGCCTCGGGTTCTTACGCCTGCCGACGCCGCCGCCGATGACGACGCCGGTACTGCCGTCCCAGCCCCTGCCCGAGCCTGCAGGGCCTGGGCTGGTGCGGACGTCTCTGTTGACCCCTCTCGACGGGTCCGGGGTAAAGCGGCCCCTCCCGTCGAGGGGCCCGTCTCCTTCTCCGCCTTCTTCCCCTCGGGCTCCTCGACCACGACGACCGAGGAGGACGCCCCCCTGATGGGCTCCAGCAGGGGGCGAATGTCGGGAAGGTCCCCAAGCCTAGTCGCGATCTCATATCGCAACAGGGCATCGTCGTCTTCGCCGCTGCTGTCGTCGTCCTCCCCCGAGACCGTCTCGGAAGGCGACGGCACCAGGGGGACCCCGTCGATGGTCTGCTGGCGTAGAAGCTTCTTCAACGCCTCTGCCTCCTTGGCCTTGCGGATCGCCCGCTTCTTGGCCGTCTCCTTGGTCTGCTTCTTCTGGGAAGCATGCTGGCGTCGAGCCTCCCGGGCGGGCTGGTCCTCCGGGACTGGCGGACGCGTTTCCCGCAACGCCGATAGATCCTATACGCCGGTCTCGACCACATCAGCGAAATCCACAGATAAACGAAAATAGCAACACCTCAGCCCCGGGATACGTACCATGGACTCGAACCCTTCGGTAGGCCTCATGGGAACCCGGTTGACCTCCTCCGCCTTGAAGTTCCCAACCATCCGGCGCGCTCGTCGGAGGACCTCCTCGAGGGCGAGGGATTCATGGGACATCCGGGTCCCCTCTAGATTTGCCTCCGGAGTCATCTGGTCCAGACGGAGACGACGCCGGCACAGCGGCATCACTCTGCGGCGATGGAAGGTCGCTGCCACCGTCGCAGCCGTCAAGCCCCGGAGGCGAAGCTGCTGCAGCGCCGCCAGCAGCGGGTCCAAGCGCGGCTTCTCGGCCTCCGGCACTCCGTACGACCAGCGCTCCTCTCGAGCGATCAACACGCGGCCGGTGTACCTCGGCAATTGATTTTCATCATTGCGGAGGTAGAACCAACCATCGTGCCACCCACTGTTCGAAGAGATGAGGCGGGCCGGGATGTACAGATCCGCCCGACCCGACCTCACCTGCAGCACGCAGCTCCCCACTCGAGCCGCGCACAGGACGCCCTTCTCCCCTGCCCTCTTGGCAAAGAGCTCGGCCTTGAAAAGGTGAAGCCACAGGTTCCACTGCGGCTCCACCCCAAGGTAGCCCTCGCAGACCGCCGCGAAGATGGCAGCCTGCGCGACGGCGTTGGGGGAAAGATGGTGAAGCTCCACTCGGTAGTAGTGGAGGAGTGCGCGCATGAAGACCGACGCCGGCACGCCAAACCCCCGCTCGTGGAAGCAGACGAAGCTCACCACATACCCTTCAGGGGGCACCGGTTCCCGGTGGGCAGGGGGCGGCGCCATCCACTCCGGCTGCGACCGGCTCGTCCTTGGCCGCAGCAGCCCGTCCTCGACCAACTCTTCCAACCTCCTCTCCGTCACCGAGGAGGCGGCCCAGTCGTTTGCAGGGAGGATCTGGCTCTTTCCTGCCATCGGTGCTGTCGGAGGGGGGATGGATGGAAAGGATGTGGTGGCGGCGACGACGCGGGCGGAGAACGCGATAAGGCAAAGATTGTCTGAGGCAGAAGATTGCAGGAACGCAAGGGACCGGTGGGGAACGCAGACCCCTAGGCCTTAACTTTATATGCCCAGGCGGAAGCCCAACGGCCGCGCGAGAAGGTAGGAACAGTTTCCCGCATTGAATGCGCTCACCTAACCGTTTCCTTACATCTCGCAGGAGTCGGGCACGTGGCCATCCCCCACATCGTGACCACACGCCACGTCGCCCACTACCGCGCCGATCTCGCCTCCCCAAAAGACGCGCCCGGCTAATGAACGAGGGAGGGATCCGCGGACGAATATCCCCAGGTATGTGGAAAATGGGCCCGAAGCCCGCAATAAGTCTCGAGGGAGCGAAAGCTGGCCCTCGAACAGGGTTCGACAGCTGCCCTCGAGCAACAGAGTTAGGGACGACCCAGGGTGCGCCCGTACATGGCCAAGGGCTCGAGCCACGCTCTCGAGGCACCCCAGGACGTATTCGAGGCCGAAGGAGAAGGTCGTCGTAGGAATCCCTCCGGGGGAGGCATCGTGCCCTCGAATCCTGTCGAAGGGAATCGAGATCCACACGACCACTTCTTGGCATCTTTGAGGGCGCCTCCGGGCCACTAGCCAACCCCTAACGAACGGGGCAGGGCTCTCACTCGAATTCCCCCGCTAGCAGCTCACCGGAGATCGTCGGAACTCGCGCCCAAACGAGGGTAGTACGGCGTTCTCCACCCCTCCTCCTTTTTTCAGAAAAGGAGCGTGAGGGTCGCAAAAGACGACCGGGACTTTGATCGACCTCGTGCGTGCGAGGCTCGCGGTCCCGACCACAGAAACAGGCCTCGAGCCCCGGAATAAGTCTCGAGGGAGCGAAAGCTGGCCCTCGAACAGGGTTCGACAGCTGCCCTCGAGCAACAGAGTTAGGGACGACCCAGGGTGCGCCCGTACATGGCCAAGGGCTCGAGCCACGCTCTCGAGGCACCCCAGGACGTATTCGAGGCCGAAGGAGAAGGTCGTCGTAGGAATCCCTCCGGGGGAGGCATCGAGCCCTCGAATCCAGTCAAAGGGAATCAAGATCCACACGACCACTTCTTGGCATCTTTGAGGGCGCCTCCGGGCCACTAGCCGACCTCTAACAAACGGGGCACGAGCTCTCACTCGAATTCCCCCGCTAGCAGCTCACCGGAGATCGTCGGAACTCGCGCCCAAACGAGGGTAGTACGGCGTTCTCCACCCCTCCTCCTTTTTTTGGAAAAGGAGCGTGAGGGTCGCGTATCAAAAGACGGCCGGGACCCTGATCGACCTCGCGCGCGCCGACCTCGGAGGAGTCTCAATACTCCACCAAGGCCTCGGGGGCTACACCCGGCGGGTGCGCTCGCGCGCCCCCACCGGAAAAAATCACGGCGCTACGACTCCAATTCTGACCAACCTCTAGGAGAGTGATCACACACTCACCCAAAGGCTCGGGGGCTACTGTCGGTACCAACAGTACAGGGGTAACCGCACCTATCGCCAAAAAACTAACACGACCGAAACCACAATAAAAGATAGCCCGTCGCGACCGCGTACCCAGTCAGTCTCGTACGAGGCCCGCTCGACGGGGCGCCTCGACCGCGCCCCGGCTCCGACTCGTACGAGGCCCGCTCGACGGGGCGCCTCGACCACGCCCCGGCTCCGACTCGTACGAGGCCCGCTCGACGGGGCGCCTCGACCACGCCCCGGCTCCGACTCGTACGAGGCCCGCTCGACGGGGCGCCTCGACCGCGCCCTGGCTCCGACTCGTACGAGGCCCGCTCGACGGGGCGCCTCGACCGCGCCCCATCCCGTGCCGCAAGGTACTTTGACAGCGCTCCGACCCGCGCGAGGCTCGACCGCCCGCTAGGGAGAACTCCGACTCGCGTGAGCCCGGATCGAGCACCTCGACACCTTTTCTTTGCCTACCCCAGGACAAAAGCCATAGCATTCAATGTGGTTACCTACTACCACCTACCGGCATGGCTGCGGCCAGGATCGACGTGGGAACAATACCCGTGTTAGATCTCACTGTTTTACCGCCCATCCCGTGATGGGAGGTGAAACCCGTCACTATACCCACCTTACCGCGTACTGTTCACCATCAATCACCCTCGAGGGAGGATAAGACCAGGCCCGTTCTCCGCGATATCGGGGATTCAGCCTTGGCCTCGACCCAGCCCCGACGCTCGACTTAGTTCAAAGGACGGTATGGCATGGCGCTCTGGGTCATTTCGCCATCTTGTCTCCCACAACGTCAGGGTGTCCAGGGATGGCCGACCATTCCCAAGGCACGTCGCTACAGTCAACTCAACATGAATCGACAAAGCATCACCTCAAGGCTCCCCGTCGTCTTGGCCTCCCCTCACCCTATAAAAGGGCAGGCCAGGGTTCAATGGAGGGGGGGACGAAGACAGAATGAAAAACACAAAACAGAAGATCAACATCTCAAGCAACCACCTTTTTCCTCTTTTCTCTTTGAGACTTGGGCTCGACACCCTCTCTCGCACGCTTGTAACCCCTACACGAGCACCTCGGTGCAAGAAAATACAAACATCTCCCCCCGCTGGACGTAGGGCCTTCTTTTGCCCGAACCAGGATAAACCCCCATGTGTTCTCTTTGCATCACCATCCAGGAAAGAGACACGCAGCATTTACTCGTTGGTTTAGGACCCCCGTGGGTCCGAACACCGACACATCCATACTAATGACTTCCACATCATCAACTCCAAAGATACATTTGTAACCAAGATCATATATTTGTGCCACGGATAGAAGATTGAAATCCAAGCTTTCAACTAGCAACACATTTGAGATACTCATGTCATTTGATATTGCAATCTTGCCCAAGCCAATAACCTTGCCTTTCTTGTTATTGTCAAATATGATAGAATCAACACCACTATTATTATCATTGATTGAGTCAAACATTCTTGATGTACCGGTCATGTGTTAAGTGCACCCACTATCAATAATCCAATGCCTTCCTCCAGATTTGTAATTGACCTACAAGCAAATCAATGAAGCTTAGGTACCCATTTTTGCTTGGGTCCTTGTAGGTTAGTAACTAAGCTCTTTGGTACCCAAATGACCTTCTTCTTTGGGCCAACAATGGGTGTACCAATAAACTTAGCTTTCACACCCTTCACACCTTTGGTAAGCACATAGCAAGAATCAAAAGGTATAGCATTAACAAGGTTCTTGCTTTGGTTCTTTTTATTGCAATTATGCTCTAGGTGCCCAACTTGCTTGTATCTATTGCAAAACCGACCATTGCTCTTCACAAAGCTAGGCTTTGAAGTTGCAAAGGCCGACTTGCCTTTCTTGGGGGTGTAGCCCAATCCATCTTTGTTAAGAGAGAACCTTTGGTTACCCAAGCACTTAAGCAAGCGGGCCTCACCACCATAGGCCTTGCCTAGGGCGTGAGTGAGCTCATCCACCTCTCTCTTGAGAGTCTCATTCTCAACCATTAGTGAGGTATCACAAGTGAGACCATCACTAGTAGTGGAGGTAGAGTTGGTGGTGGTGGATGAAGAGCTACAAGAAGGGTTAGCATTTGACATGATGATAGGTTCATAAAAGGATTCATCAATTATATCACATGTAACACCTATATCACATGATACAACAACCTCCTTCTTTGCTTGTTGCTCAAGTAGCAATGAGTGAGCTTTTTCAAGCTTGGAATGAGCTTTACCAAGATCCTCATGGTCTTCCACTAGACTCTCATGAGTGGTTTTAAGCTCACTAAGAACTTTCTCAAGTATTGCTACTTTCATTGAAAGCTTCTTATACTCCTTGTTCTTGGCAATAGCTATGTCTCTAGTTTGTTACATCAAGTCATATAGTTGTTCTTTAGTTGGTTCATCATCATCATTTTTATTATCATTATCATTATCATTATCACTATCATGAACATATTCTATTTCACTTTCATCATCACTCTCATCATATAATACCTTAGTTTCTTTGGCCTTGAAGCATGAAGAGGATGAATCAAATAGCGAGGGCTTCTTGTTGATAGCAATAGAAGCAAAAGCCTTGTTGGATGATGATTCTTCTTCTTCATCATCATCACTTTCCTAAGTGACCACATAGGCTCCATTCTTGCCCTTCTTGAAAGTCATCTTGGCATAGGGACATTCGACTTGAAGATATTTGGTGCTATCATAATTGAAGCACTTCCTTTGTTGCTCATTGCTCTTAAAATTGTCATTTCTCTTTTTGAAACCTCTTCTCTTAATGAACATGTGATCCATTTTCTTGACTATAAGAGCAAATGCCTCATCATCAATTTCAAAATCTTCATCTTAATTATTGTCTTCTTCTTCTTCTTCAATGATGGTAGCTTTGCCCTTGGAGGAGATGGCCTTGAATGCCACGGTCTTCTTCTTCTTTTCTTCCTCCTTCTCCTTCTCATCGGCATCTTGATCATACTTGTCATATGTCAATACCTCTCCAAGCAAATCATTGGGCTTCATTGTTTCAAGTTCATCTCTTTGTAGCATCATGATCAACATTTTGAATTTTCTTGGTAAGCTCAACAAGAACTTGTGGCAAAAATCTTGGTCTTGTGTCTTGTGCCCTAAGCTCTTGAGATCATTCACAATGACTTGCAATCTATGAAACATCTCTAAGATTGTGTCTTCTTCTTTCATCTTGAAGTTCTCAAACTCACTCTTGAGCCCATATAGCTTATCACTTTTCACAACCTTAGTGCCCTCATATGTTTCACCCAATCTTGTCCACACTTCACTAGCAAATTCCAAATCCTTGATGCCCTCAAATACCTTTGAGTCAATGTCATTGTAGATGGTATTGAGAGCCATCCGGTTGCAAGTGCGGTTGTCTCTATCATTGAGAGTGAGGTTGTTGGGATCAAGAATTGCATAGTCCTTCTCGATGACTTCCCACACCTTCTCATGAATTGAGCCAAGGTACATAGTCATCTTCCTTTTCCAATAGTCAAAGGAAGAAACTCCGTCAAAGAATGGTGGCTTGCCCCCAACATGATTGAATATAATTTGAGTCATTTTTCACACCGAAGGATGTTAAGCCTTGATTAAAACGGTGACCACGGCTCCGATACCACTTGTAAGGTCCTAGATGGCTTGAAGCATATGTCTCATCATAGTCAAGACCTTCTACTTGAGTATAACCTTGAACAATTAGTCTTGCTTTGTTTCTCACCATAATGCCATCTTAATCTTGCTTGTTTTTGAACACCCATTTGGTGCCAATCACATTATAGTCATTTGGCCTTTCTACCAATTCTCAAACATCATTTCTTGTGAAATTGTTAAGCTCTTCTTGCATAGCCATGATCCAATCAGCATCTCTCAAAGCTTCTTCTATTTTCTTTGGTTCTAAGGTTGACACAAATGATGCATGCTCACAAAACATAGTCAATCTTGATCTTGTTTGCACACCACTTTTAATATCACCAATAACACTATCAATGGGGTGATCTCTTGCAACATGTTGTGGTTGGAGTACTTGCACTTGATTGCTTGAGCTTGGTTGATCACTTGATGTATCTTGATGAGATGAACTAGCACCATGATCTTGCACTTGAGAGTCATTAGCTAGCTTGAATGGAGAATTGAGCACTTGATCTTTATCATCATCTTGAATATCAATTACTTGCTTTGCTCTAATGTCCCCAATGTCCATGTTCTTCATTGCTTCCGCCAATTGAGTTCTACCAATATCATCTAGATTCTCTTCTTCATCTTGTGACCCATTGATTTCATCAAATTGCACATCATGGACTTCTTCTAGAATGCCACTTGAATTATTCCAAACTCTATAAGCTTTGCTTGTAGTTGAATAACCAAGTAGGAACCCCTCATCACATCTCTTGTCAAACTTTCCCAATCTAGTGCCCTTCTTCAAGATATAACATTTGCAACCAAACACCCTAAAGTAAGAAATATTGGGCTTTCTTCCATGAAGTAGCTCATATGGGGTCTTCTCTAGCAATAGATGACAATATAGTCTATTGATGTAGTAGCAAGCGGTATTGATTGCTTCATCCCAAAATGATTGACTCACATTGTACTCATGAAGCATTGATCTAGCCATATCAAGCAATGTTCTATTCTTTCTCTCAACTAGACCATTTGATTATGGAGTGTACTTGGCTGAGAATTGATGTCCAATGCCATAGTGATCACAAAGTTCTTCAATTCTTATATTCTTGAACTCACTTCCATTATCACCGCCTCCAACAATCTCCAAGCCGGCTAGGAGCGGTACTCTCCAAGAGTAACAAGAAATCCACCGGCTAAACCACCCACAAGTGCCACTAGATGCCCTCAATCTATGCAATGCACTTTGGGATCACTCAATCTCACTTTTGATATGCAATCAAGCAAGAGAGATGAGTGGGAAGGAGAAGCTTTAGCTCAAAGGATGCACAAGAGTGTTAGAAATCACGAGTTGCCTCCCCAAGGGCCGGCCAACGAGTATTTATAAGCATCCCAACGAATAGAGCCGTTATACCCCTTCACTGGGTCCTTTTCGGGATGACCAGACGCGCCGGTCGTAACTGACCGGACGCGCTCAACCGCGTCCGATCCTCCAACGGTCACTGCACCAACGGTCAAACGCCATGACCGGACGCGCCGCCCAACGACCGAACGCGCCGATCGCACAGCACCGCAAACCCGCGAAGCAACGACCGAATGCGCCCCTCGCAACGACCGGACGCACCGATCGCACAATACCGCGCGCGCAACGACATGACCGGACGCGCTCCACGCAACGACCGGACGCGACAGGCCAGCGTCCGATTTGAGTCCAGTAAGCCCCCTCAACGATCGGACGCGTCCGATCGCGTGTGACCGGACGCGTTGCGCGTCCGATCATCCTTGCGTTCTGCAGTTCCCTCTGGGCGCATGACCAGACGCGCCGGTCCCACGAGTGACCGAACGCGCCGGTTGTAAACCCTAACACCCGTGCGCCTGACTGCTGTGTTGTACTGACCGGACGCGTCCGGTCATACCATGACCGCGTCCGGTGTAGCGTCCGGTCACCTCTGTGACCTTCGTTCGCCTCCGTTTCTTTTCCGACTTTCGGCGTAGTGGAAAATAGGCATTTCAACTCCTAAAAAACGCCTGAATCCCGCGCTCGCAAGCTCGGCGGGAGGAAGAGAGAGACCTAAACCCTCTCTACCACTCAAACTTCAACGCCTTCGTAAATGTGCCAACACCAACAAGTGATCACCACCTTGTGCACGTGCGTTAGCATTTTCATAATTATTTTCGAAGGTTTTCCAGTTAGCTCACTAGGCTCTACATGCAATGCACTTCATGAATTCACCTAGTGGCACCCGTGCATCGAATAACCGATAAGACTTCCCCTCTTAATAGTTCGGCTATCGATCCTAAACCACTCACACCCTCTATGGTGTCTTGAGTGCAAAATAAAATGGCCCTATGGTTATACCTTTGCCTTGAGCCCATTTTGTTTTTCCAAAAGATATGATCCACTTCATATCATTACATGACCGTCTCGATCCATCGATCTTGACTTCACTTGCTCTTCACCGTTGTATCGGTCCGTCGGTGCCAAGTCTTGCTCAAGCTTCACCATCGCATGGTCTTTCGCTTCGAAGTCTCGACTTGCCCTTCACCTTCACAACCGGTCCATCGAGCCAAGCATCATCTTGGTCTTCATCATCTTAGTCACATGAGTCAATGTCATGTCTCATATTCAATGACCACCTTTATCTAAATCATCCACTTAGATACAAAGGTTAGTCCTAGATTTCATCAATTAGCCAAAACCAAACTAGGGACTTTCAGCGGCACGCTGGCTCCGCGATGCAGACGGCAGTGGAGGTCGCACCGAGATACAATGCATGTTGCAAGTGTACAATAAAAATGTTTCAGATGTGTTTATAGGTATGTTGCAAGTATTTTATACGAATGTTGCAAAAGTAGATCAGGATGTTGTATATGTTGCAATGGGTGTACACGTATGTTGCAAGCGTCTGTCCCCAATGTTTCATCTGGTTTTTAGACATGTGTTGCAAGTGTTTTTCTGGATGTTGCATACATATGTTGTAAGTGTTTTATCTGGATGTTACGTATGTTTCTAATGGCTTTTCAAGTGTTTTTTTGCGAGTATTTCAAACACATGTTTAAGTGTTTCATCTGTCTTCTTTTGCATGTTGCAAATATTGCATTTGGATGTTCCAAAAGTAAATCGACATATTGGATATGTTGCAATGGTGTTTCAAGTGTATGTCCCAAAATTTTAATCTGTTTTAGACGTATATGTTACAAATGTTTCATTTGGATGCTATAAAGTAGTTCCTGTGCTGCACATGTTGTAGTGGTCACCTGCCGTAGCCACCTGCGTGTAGCTGCTGGCCCTTGTGCATGCGTGTGTGAGCGGAAGGACACGAGCGGTAGGTGCAGGGAACGGAGAGGACGCAGATCGAGACGCAGCCCCCGCATGGGCACACGCATGCACAGGAAATGGACCGGCGTGGGCCCCCACGTGAAGTAGACGCAGGCGTGCGGGTGGGTGCAACAGCATACGTACGTAGGGCACAACGGGCACGAGCGTCCGGACACTAGCAGCTGTGGAATATTCACAATTGTTTGCAGTGGATATAGGCCTCGTTCGGCTGGCTGATGGCTGGTGGCTGAGGCTGATTTATTGTGAGAGAAAAATACTGCTGGCTGGCTGGTGGCTGGTGGCTGATGCTAAACTGGTGTGAAAGAAAAGCACTGCTGGCTGGCTGGCAACCAGCCAGCCGAACAAGGCCATAAGCACTGCTCGGCACCATTTAAAACCGAATTCTTGATCACCCCACCGCGAGAATCGAAAACAATGCTGCTCAAACACCTCGCAATATCGATGATGCAATTCATTTTACTGTGAGAACCAACAGGGAGTCTGATTTCTCCTACCGCACTTCCATTACGGTTGGGCTTCCGGTTGCCTACCGGTTCCGCTTCCGTACTGCACCGCTTGGTCGGAGAAGAGCAAGCCTAATAATTTAGCCAGCTCAAGGCTGTAACACAAAGCCATGTCATATACAGCCAGTAATATAGTCAATTAGTATTATAGGTTGGCTGTTTAAATAGCTCTACTAGACTAATAATTATTTAATCCTTTTATTGTACACTGCACCGGATTGGGTAAGAAAAAGCAAAGGGGCTTTTTTTTTCTTGTAACATGTGCTGCAGCCGGCGAAGAGCTTAACGCCCGCTCCACCTTCTTTCTTCTGACATGGCTGCTTTTGTACGACGTGGATGTCATTTCGCCGGCTGAAAAACGCTTAGTATACTTGCTCGAATAAACTGACCAATTGAAGCTAACAGTAGCACATCCAAAAGCACAACGGCAGAACATGATTGACTATGTCTATACAGCAACCACTACAAACAATTGCCAATCCTATCCACGAGAAAGAATGCAGTAAGATCCATTTTGCCAGGAAAAACGAACACGCTTCCAAATATTCCAAACTCAAATGTTAGAGCAACAGTGCCAAATTATTTGTTGGACTATGACATGTCGTATGGTCCATAAACAGATCGACACAGCCACACAGGCTGTGCAAAAAAAACGGTGTGTACTCTTTCGCATAAACAACCCGGTACAGCAGGAGCCTATGCAGCAGCAATCAGTAGTCGTCGCCTCTGGATATGACCTCTTTGCATGTTGGCCGGAGTAAGATGGTGTGCTCAAACTGAGAGACATAGCTCCCTTTCACGTCACACAATGGAGGATACGGCTGCAAAGTACGAACAGAGAAGGAGACGGTGAATAACCATGTCCACAACAGGGTTCAGACAATGGAGTCGAGATGGAGCTTTTCACATACCTGAATGATACCACTATCACAAAGATTTTTCAGAGCCAGGAGGTATTTTGTCTCACCAAGACGGTCCAAGTACCGGCGGCAAAATGCGAGTGTTCCAAAGTTGTTGTTGATGGTCCCAAGTAGTTGCTTAGCCTTTGCTACCCTCAAAGGCACATGCCCAACGTCAAAGTTCTTCATGTAATGGCTGCATTCCAAGTCCTCCTGGACAAATCCCCTTCCTGAAAATGTCATGAAGCTTACAAAATGTAGAAGTCATCGAGGACTTGAACTTATGTGAAGTGACTATTCTAGATATAAGTGAAGTGATTAATCCTTTTTATTTTTATAAAAACTATTCATGATGACACATTGTAGCACTACGATATTTCCGTCAATCAGTTGAAGCTACAAAGACTAACATACCAGTAGATCCAAAAGTTTCAATAGCATAAAACTCCCCCTCTTCCATTTTTGTTTGTTCTCCGCCTTTCACAATCGGAACTGATTTTCCACCATGGATCTGATATGGCCCAATGCTATGTCCATTGAGGTTCCGAATACTTTTTACTGTCACAAACAAAAAGGTACTTTCAATTGCCATTGCCTTTTCTACATTATATTGTTTGGCACAATAGAAAATCAAAAGTTGTAGCACCTTGGAAAACTTTCCCATTGATTTCAACCTCATATGATTCCATTACTTCTTGGATTGCAACACCAACATCACAAAGCCGTGCATCTATTCCAGCTTCCTACAATGAAGTGATCAAGTCATATTAAAGTTCAATGAGTGCATGCTGCAATATAATTTCAGAACACGGCACATATAAAGGAGAAATTCTTTTTTTTTTTGCGAAACATATAAAGGAGAAATTCAAATTAAGCCAAGACATAGAACTATATACAGGAGCAGTTAGAGAGAGATACCAACACACAATAATTATCTAATGGAAATTGTTATCCCAATGAGCACATGACCATGTCACGCTTGAGCAAAGGATATCACTTCTGTACAATCGCAGAACACTACAGGAAAATAACATGGGCAAAGGTGCTAACTGAAATCATGCACTCTTATACCCCACTCTATAAACGTAGAAGCACGGCCTACAGAGGGTGCAAAGGAACATGTTGAAATTACCTTGATCCCTGTATTTGTGGCATCTCTTGTTGCTTGAAGCAATGGATCATACATAGGATTGAATGCAACAGTAAATGCACAATCAACAATGTACCCTGGAACAAATAAGTTAGTTACATGAAATCTACAGAGGTAGTCATAACAAAAGCTCATACAAGATAAACAAGGCAAAGATTGACGGACCATCTATATGTGTTCCAAAATCCAGTTTCATCACATCATCATACTGCAGAACAGTCTTGTCACCAGCATTTGGAGTCCAGTGAGCTGCGACCCTAAGAATTGGATTTCCTTATCGGTTTGTGAATGGAATGAAGATATTTTTAAAATGAATCAAGCAGGTGAGCTGCTGATTATATTAAAAACAAGAAGCTCAGACTGAGCGGTACAACATCTCAACAACAAGAATGGAATGAAGAATTGGAAACACGACAGATGTATATCGTATCAATGGAAACGCAATACAAGAATAACATACCAATTCAAGGAGCATCCAGTTGGAAAGGCAATGCCAGCTTGCAGTCCATTCTCCTTGATAAGTTTCCTGACCATGTTTTCCAGTGTTTCGCATAGATCAATCATTAACATTCCAGGCTTAATAATGCTCCTCATATATTTCCGCACCTAGAAAATCAGGAACAAACATTATAGAATTGCAACCAACAACACATAGGATTAAGATTATGCTGCAAATTTATCAGAGACGGGTTCATGCCAAACCTGTCTATGAACTTCTGCTGCTCGGCGAACAGAGTTGTACATTGGCTTTTGCAGTCGTTCGAGCTCCCTCTTTTCCTCGCTAGTTGTTCTCCATAAATTACTGAAGATCAATAGTGTACATATTTGTAAGCAGTTAATGGCAGTTCCCAATATCAAATGAGAATCATCATAGTTAAAGGATGGGGGAACTAAATTTTTTCCCCTCGATGCATTTCAGATGTGAAGGTTTTCATATGATAAGAAATCAACATATGCTCACATAGGATAGTTTAATTCTATACAACTTCCACAACTGGTGATAGAGTTGCACTTACTCATCCTTATATTGCTGAATTTCACCCTCAGGAAATTCTCCTGAAGGAAAAAGCTCGTCAACAGGTATTGATGGAGGATCTGTCTGCTGAAGAGGACCCTTCTTCTTTCTACAGAAGGCATGGGACATCCTCGTGAATTGAAACAGACAAAAAAAACACACAAAATGTATGGGAGATCCTCGTAAATTGAACCAGACAAAACAAAACAAAAAATGTATGGTCCAATTCAACAGCAGGACTCACTTGGATTTGTTTTTCTTCTTTTTCTTCTTTGCAGCTTCTGAAGATATCCATTTCAAAGGCAACTGTTAGACTAACATTACCCCAAATGCTAGATGCAATAAAAGAGTTTCAGGCTTATATGAGAAATTTGGCAAACAGAACTTGCAAGGCAGAGTTGCCACCTGGTGCTCCATCTTGAGATGGATCATCAGCTTGTGCTTCGTCATCATCCTCTGGTGGTGAAGACTGAGCTGCAGGAACCACACCATTGCTGTTTGCAGTTTTGCCTTCTTTAATCAGATCTGCCTGCAAAAAGAAGGGGATGTTCACTATGAAAGCAAATATACAGGAAAACAAGGAGAATGTCATACAGGGTTCCTTAATCCATGTAAATAAAGAATTTTTTAAATCATTTTCAATTTCAAATTGAGTTCTGGGGAAGCTACCCATGTTACCTAGTCAAAAGTTTAGTGACCGCTATTAGGACAATTCTGGTCATTATTTAAAATGGTGAATTAAGATAAGAGCATGATTGCAACATGGAAACATGAGTATACAAGAACAATAAGCAGTCATCATGATTACAACAGGACCAACTCTGCAAACAAAATACCCCCTCCTTCTGTTCTCAAATAGATGCCAAAGCAAACCTGCTCTGTGTTGTGTAGAAACAGCATTTGTGATTCTATGGGCTATGGGAAACAAAGAAACCGCTGCGGCTACCTACTTTGGTTTCTTCATTTTGTCCCACATGCAGTGCCTCCATCTCCTTGGTAGCTGTATCAACCGCGGCCATATTGTATATTTCTAAAGAAGGTTCAAACCTGAATGAGCAGAATAAACAAAACCGTAAGCACCAATACAGCTCAGGACAACTTACATTCCATTTCTTTTCTTTTTTTAAAAGAGAAGGGCTGCAGCTCTACCCTTTAATTAAGCAAGCAAGCAAGTAGAATTAGTTCAGCTCGCAAGCTGCAAATTGTTAGATACATCATTTAGCTATATGCATATGGGAGGGGAACTAATTGTGTCATGTATGCCCATGTGCACCCAGTAATCAGGTTGACCATTCATCGCAGAATCAAAATCTTCATTGAATTTGTTTTCTTTCATTTAGCAAGCTTTGGCCAGGTCTATGTAGCAAGTTTAAGACAATGCCTTGCAAGCTGGATGCGAGACCGACTAGGATAGAGCTTTAGAAAAAAAATATATAAGTGTTATACTTAACAACAAGAGAGCTCACTGCTTCATCAGAAGCACCCTTCGAATGTTACTTGTTAGGTTGATCTCCTGACCGAGGAGGCCCAACGGCCTCCTTGGGCCTTGACTCGCGCCCTGATCGGGGGCGCCTAGCCCATCCATGGCTGGCGGGCCCCCGTCGCACTGCGCATATAAAAGAGAGGTGGGGGCCGGGGCACTCGGTACGAGGTTTACCTGAGCCGCCAGTTTCCCCACCTACAACCCTAATTCCGATCACAAGAGAGGGGCGCTGCCAGCGACGGGAAGCGCCGCCACTGCCGTCACTGGACCGCGCCACCACTCCGTCACCGCATCCTCTTCACCGTGAACTTCACTGCATCGGCTTCCTCTGCTCCGACCACCACCGCCCGTGTGCTCAGCATCACCACCAAAAAGGATGGCCGGCACCAGCTCCAACTCCAACGCCACCACCCTTCCTTCGGACGGTCTGCACACCCTCTCCACTCTTGTCCCTCTTTACCTCCCAGATCTCAGTAGACTATGTACTAGGACACCATATTTTTCATGAGATGTAAAGAAAGTTCCCCGTCAGATCTACCCTATATGATCCTATAGTAACAACATTACTACCCACAACAAAAGTAGTCTACACTCCACAGCCACAGCCATCAGGTTTGCGTCGGCAGACCATCCTTACAGAAAACTATGGTTCCAGTAATCTGGAGAAATTCCAGAAACCCACAAACTCCCCTGGAACAACTTGGCCGGATGAGAGTCTCGGATCAGCACTACTACCATCAGTCCACTGAATTTGGAAACCGTGCGCACAAAACCGAAAATAGCCAGCGGCTGGAACATGGTACATGAGCCGACAATACCTTCCTCCCGGTTCGAGGCCGCGAGAGCTCCGGCGATCACGGCCCACGGTTTGCTGTTCGCCGATTAGGGGTGGGGCTGGGACGGGAGGCTCCGCCGCGTTTCGTGCGAGACGGCCGGCGGAGGGGAGGCGGCGGCTCGAACGCCTTGACGGCTAGAGTTGGATTTGGACCTGGACGCCGACAACAGAAGGCTACATACCCATTGCGGTGCGGCTACCGTTCTACGACCCAAACCGACCGCCGTTACGGCAGGTGGGACCCAGCTGCCGATCTCCGGCCCAACTGGAATTACAAAGCCCAAGCGCAGGCAGACCAAAGGCCCTGTACGTCCAATAGCCGAACCGGGCCAAATGGGTCTTGCTGGACCCACCTGCATCGGCCCAGCCCACCTAGTGTCCTTAACACCCCAGCAGGCAGCAGCAGCAAAAATCCTCACGATTCAGAAACCCTCGCCTCCCCCTTCCTTCCCGGCCGCCGCCTCTTCCCCTCCTCCCCGCCGCCGGAAGGAGAAAAAAAATGGGCGCCGATGGGGAAGAAGCGTCGCGGATAATCGTACCGATGGCGGTGGAGGGGACCCCGGGGCAGCTGGCGTTCGTGGAGGAGTCGAAGCTGAAGAAGCGCAAGGAGAACGTGGACTGGGCCGTCAGGAACCGGGAGCGCAAGGCGGCCAAGCGCCAGCGCATCCGCGACGAGCACAAGGTCATCGTCAAGCGGCCCGAGGATTTCGTCACCGCGTTCCGCAACAAGGAGCGCGACTTCCTGCGGATGAGGACCCGCCTCAAGGTCCGCAAGCAGCCGCCCGCCGAGGCGCTCAGCTCCAAGCTCATCTTCGCGATTCGCATCCCTGGGTAGGTAGTAGTCCTGGTAGCGGAACAAGCTCTCCACTGTTTTTTTCCTTCATCAATGGTGTTAACAGCTAACGTTGTTTGTTTGATGCGTGTGCTTGTAGCTCCGTGGACTTGCATCCGCACATTAGGAAGGTTTTGAGGAAGCTACGGCTGACAAAGGTCCTCACTGGGGTGTTCCTCAAGGCCACCGAGTTGACGCTGAAGAGGCTGCTTGTGGTTGAACCCTTTGTCACCTACGGGTAACTTAACCGAATGAAAACAACATTTTCCAATGCTATGATCGACTATCTTGTTGTTTTTGTTGATATTCAGCTTTGCTGCTGTGTTACAATAGATTTCCAAACTTGAAGAATGTGAAAGAGCTTATTTACAAGAAGGGCCGTGGGTTCTTGGACAAGGAGCCTTTCCCTCTTACCAGCAACGATCTAGTTGAGAAGGTATGCTTTGGCACCATATATATATATTATATATTTAAGCAAATTATTATGTACTGTGGGCTACCGGTCAGCAAGGAACTTGAGTCACCAGTTTTGAGTTCTAGTAGTTTTTAGGTTATGAAGATTGGATTATAGCAAATTGAAGTAATCAAGTAACTACTGGGGGTTAATCATCAATAAGGAATAAATCCCCCAGTCACCGGTTCTGACTTCTGAGTACTAGTCTTTGTTAGGCTGAGAAGACCTAATCAAAACAAATTGAAATAACCACTGCTGCAGGCTATGCGTCAATAAGGAACTAGCATGCCCTCAGTCACCAATTATGGGTACTATTATTAGTTAGGCTAAGAAGATCTGGTAATAGCTAATAACAACACTTCAATTTGGATGATCAGTTCATTTTCAGCTCATTTGTCGCCAACATATTTTTTGTGAATCCAGTGATCACTGAAAAGCAAACTATTCACGATTAAGCATTCTCATCGTACACTATATTTTTTTTTCGCTGCTGAGTGAGAAAACAGAGAGGTGGTTAAAACGGCTTCTGGAGATTTTAGATTTAGTTTTAACTTCTGAATTACATTGAAAAGTCTCCTTGTGTGCCTTTGCTTAAAACAGGCTCTTGGAGAACACGGCATCATATGCTTGGAAGATGTTGTGCATGAGATCGCCACTGTTGGGCCACACTTTCGAGAAGCATCGAAGTTCCTCATGCCCCTCAAGCTCAAGTGTCCAGAGAGGAGGCTGCAGATGAAGAGGAAACCCTACAAGGATGGTGGTGACTCAGGCAACCGTGGCGACAAAATCAACGAACTAATTGAGAAGTTGAACTAAAGCAGACCTTGCCTCCCGTTGTCATTTTGCCTTGGAGTGATGGATCAGTTTTGTAATAGCATAGCTGGATGTACCTTTAACTTTGAAATCTTACCTGCTTTTGTGCGATCAGATCATGAAATAGCCGAAGCTTCCTTGGTCATCCCCTGCCTTCTGCTCGACATGTGCCTTTGGTTGATGCGACAATATATCAACTCTGTTATGCTGTAGTGTGCTATTGATTGTTGAATTGAGTATATATCCTGATCCCTTTGCTGTTCACATGCTGTTCAAAAGACAATAATGGACCTTATGCACAACAAAATAGTGTCGGTACCTAGCTGGGTGGCACAATGAGCCATGGAGCACCCTATGATTTGGTTGAATGTTAGGGCTACAGTAGTTATACTGCTTAACTTCAAGAAGATTGTGTATGGATCACCCAAGGATTTAACCCATTACATCAAGTTGGGCCATCCTTGCTCCAATTCCTAAATTCGTCACGGCAATTAGATGGCCATGCAATTCAATGATGCCTAGAGATTCATGCTTGATTACAAGGTGAAGGGTGATCGTAGGTTATTGGCAAAGTAGAAGGTAAAGCTTTCAGCGAAATTGTCTTGCTTGTTTGTACTATGGAGAAGATAAATTGTATCACAGGCTAGTTGGCACTGCAAGTTTAAACTTTTGGATTTCAAAATAAAATAAATAATGGTTTCTCTTTTGTAAATTTAACTCAGGCTCCCTTTGGAACAAAGAAAAATGGAAGAATGTTAGGTCCCATTTTGGAACACGGAAATGTGAAAACATAGCAATTTCGTAGGAATGCAGTTGCAAAATAGGGAATTAGAAAATATTAGAATTTTAAAGGAATGTTTGTTTGGATAGGCCGTAGGAAAAAAAGTAGGAATCCAGAGCCTGTTTGGAACGCAGAAATTTCCCAATCCAACTTCCTATCGCTTAAAATTTTACCCTTATTTTACCCTAGTCGTTCATGCATTTCCACTATCCTGGGTTCCAAACGAGCCCTTAAAATTTTGTTCAGAATTTAAAATATGCAACATGAGACTTTGAGAGCTTTTTATTGTGCAAAAAGGGTAACTGGCGGAAGTGTTGTCTTTAGCGGTGGATACCAACAACGTACCACCTTTTTCAGTAATTATTTATTAAATTAACTATTATAGATTTTTTCATATGTACATGATGTCAGGAATTATGAAAGGTTTGAAAAAAAAATAGAGAACTGAGTCGACGGTCAAACCAGCTACAGATCAGGATCAAATAAAAACTTTCCAGCCACCGTTTTTTCGACCCAGTCTTAGGGTTCTCAATCACCATATATCACGTTTTTTTACTCCACAGAAATGTCAGAATGCTATTAAAAAAATGGGAGAATGAAAGTTTACACCAAACAACAATTGATTTCCCAAAGAAATGTCAGAACATTGCTGTACTGCAAACAAAAAATATTCTTATTTGGCACATGCAATTTTTTAACGGGAAACTCAACTCACGTGCGACCATATATTCCTCACCCCAGCATTACACTAGTCAAACAATGGCTCAGTATAGTGTACACTGTACAGTGTTTTTGTTTTCATTGTTTTCCGTGGTCAGAGGACACAACCTAAAGCCCTACATTTCCTTTTCGTGGAAAGAATATACGAACCAAATGGATTTCCATCAGTGTTCGTGTCGTACAATAGAGTTAGCATATCAAATAACTGCACACCATTGTTACCAACAGAACCAGGGACATGTGCCAGTGGAATTTCGATCCAGAGGACAAGTCATGTGAATTGACAGTAGATGTTGTGCCCGTTTTGTCGTCCTTAATTTTAATGCTCGACGAACCTGAAATTACAAGCAGATGACCAGATAGTTGTGAAAATATGGGGCAACCCATGACTGGTATTTATGATTCAGAACAGTGCAATGCTTGTACTAACCAACCATGGGTGTGTTCACTTCGCGAAAAGTAGGTGAAAAGTTACTGTAGCATCTTTCGTTGTTATTTGGCAAAATTTGTCCAATCATGGACTAACTAGGCTCAAAAGATTCGTCCCGACATTTACAGACAAACTATGCAATTAGTTATCTTTTTTACCTACATTTAATGCTCCATGCATGCGTCGAAAGATTTGATGTGATGGGTGTAAGAGGAAATATTTTGGGTTGGGATGGGGAAGTGAACAAGGCCCATGGGTTTTGATTTTTCCCTCTGAAAGTGTCTTTCACCAAAAACAAAAAGGAAGTAAATGTGGATGAACTTTTATCCCAAACTACATATGTAATGGTAATTGACGGTTAACAAGAATATAAATTATTGTATGCTAAGCTCATGGCTCCCAGTTTCATGTAAAAAGGCGACATGTCCAGCAATTGAGTGTAGCAGAGATGCGTATGTTGCGTTGGTGTTGTGGGCACACAAGGAGGGATAGAGTCCGGAACGACGATATTCGGGATATGGTTGGGGTGGCATCAATTGAGAAGAAATTGATTCAACATCGGTTGAGATGGTTTGGACATGTCCAATGGAGGCCTCCTGAGGCGCCGGTGCGTAGTGGAGTTCTCAAGCGGGCCGATAATGTAAAGAGCGGTAGAGGTCGACCTAAACTGACGTGAGAAGAGTCCGTTAAGAGAGACCTTAAGGAGTGGAATATCTCCAAGGATTTAGCTATGGACAGGAGCGCTTGGAGATTGACAATCAACGTGTCTGAACCGTGACCTCTTTCTGTCTTGTGCCCTTTATGTCCCTTTCTGTGTCTCCCTGTTTATCGTCTCTTTTGGGTTTCATCTCTAGCCTACCCCAACTTGCTTGGGACAAAAAACTATGTTGTTGTTGTTGTTGTTGTAGTCACTAGAAATAAAACAGCAAACTATGACCAGGGGCGGAGCTTTGTGTATACTAAAGTGAACGAAGACTTAATTCCACCACTTAAATGCTGATGAATCGCTAATCTAGCCCGCTCTATTAATACCTCAAGTTTGATTGGTCCCCTCTCAATTTAGTTCAAGCTCCGCCACTGACTATGACTGCAATGTATTATGAAATGAACTAAGGATGAGCAGATTAGAACGTGCTAACACTTACAGTTATAGTCAGTCCACCCAATGACTCGATTTTCCAAGTCATAGACAACCAACTTGTTTGAAAGGACAAGATCTGAAAGAAAACAGACGTAGTGTCAAAAACACAGCGTAAAGAACACAAACGATTTGCTAGTGCAGTGCTGACCTCCCATAAGCACAATGTCCTTTCCGTCCTTTGACTGTAATGCACCATTTTGGAATCCCACACAGTATACGTCATTCTGCTCAGGGAACAAAAAATGTAGACCATAAAAGTCATGATCACGTACTTTTTATGCACTCGGAAATGGAACTTGCATGCTCTGCTATTTCAAAAAGTAGTTGTGCTAGAGTCCAAATATCAAAAATGGACTTTGATTAAAAATTTACTGAAATAACTCTTAGTTATGCCTATATATTAATACTGTAGAACGTGAAGCATAGAGCTTTACTGCTTTACTGTACAGGAGTTTCAATGTCATGTATCTACAAAGGTTATTTAAAAAAATTACTCCCGAAAAGAAAAGAGTTTCCAGCTACAAGCATATAATAAAGAGAATGTATACATATACAGAAGTGATAGGCTATTTCTCTTTATATGCAAAATAATGGTGCAGTCTGGAAAGGCGATGAGAACTATCAGAAATTTCAAAGGCACACAAGGCATGTACATGTCATTCATGTTGGCAATATGAATGTGTGCGATTTTTCTTTAACCTCTCTACAGTGTGGATGAACTTTGACATGTAATGTAATCTTCAAGCGCACGTAAATCTAGATGTGTTGTAAATGTAGTTGGGGTTTGCTTCTATAGTACTCATGTTTACTAAGTTTGAAGCAAATTAAGTACTAATGGGTGATGACCGTGGTCAATCGTGTAATACCAATGTTTGGGAAGTTGCCACCATACCATTAGTGAAATTGCACTTTTACCAACATCCCATCGAGTGTATGACATGCGGGACAAGGCTACCAACTAGCATTGGCATAGTCACATAGATTGATAGATCAATGGCATTTTGGCAACGTAGGTTTGACTGGGTGTTCTGGCAATTTTCCTTAGTATACTTTGACACCTTTATCCAAAAGAATATATCTCTCGAGTTCAGCAAAATTATTTCACATCAAGGGCAAACAGACAATATTAAAAGACAGATGAAAAGAAAACCCGCCTGGAGGCTTGATATGGAGTGATTGAGAAATTTTTGGAGAACCAAAATCCTAACAAATAAACAATGTAACTGGAAAAGACAGCATAAGGTAGATGCATCATACATTCATATATACTAGTTTAGTTATTGTTTTTCACATTGATTACCAATGGCACGCATGATATCACAAATTACAAAAGTGTTTTATTTTAACCATTATCATGTAGTTTATGCAAAAGGGGAGAAAGAAAGACGAGAGCACTGAAGCCACTTTCAAGTGCTATAAGCTGGAATCATGATGAACCCATGGCAATGGGTGAATTAAGTGTTACTCTACTAGGAGAGAAATGTCATGTTACCCCATTTGGGAAAAAGTACTCATGGGGATACACATGCAGCGCAAGATCATCCTCAAAATGGAAGGTGATGGTTGGGAATCCATCATCTACACTGCAAGAGAAATGAACACAACAATTAGAATCATAATCATAGCAAGAGAATATAATCTATGGGCTGGTGATTCATCTTTGTGCCAATTCAAATGAAAACAGAGCAAGTGTGAAGAATCGAAGAGATGAGGATGTCAATTCATGAAAGAAGTATGAGAGGGCATTATCGATACCAAGATTTCAATAAAATATATTTCAGCATGTATGAAATGCAGCATGGAAGGAATTGCAGGTAATAATTAGTACTCTTCCAACTGCAGCTATATTGTGTCGTCGCAAAAAAAAAGGGGCAGACTTAGTGCCAGAGGCTCCCACACGAGTGGGGTCTGGGGAAGGGAATAACCGAAGCAAAGTCTTACCCCCGCAGAAATTCTGCAGAGAGACGGCTTCGAACCCAGAACCTGGTGACTCGGCGAGCTAGCACTCACCAACTGCACCAGGCCTGCCCTTCAAAAAAAAAAACTGCAGCTATATTGTGTAAACTACTAAAACATACCTTCCAGGATATTGGAAACACAAAAAATCTTGAACATCATGGAAGGTTATATCCTGATGCTTGTTAAATACCTACAATTGATTGAGAAACCTAATATGTAAAGAAAAGGCATATGGTCAAACATCACAAGGGAAGAACTAGCACAGGATCTTTGTCATACCGCGAGCATTACTTTTTTGAAAACCAATTCTGGAAGGTATGTCAAGGTGGTACCACTGTCGATTATGGTACCCTTTTTATCATCTGGTTTAAAAATATCTGTCGGGAGTTCTAGTGTAGTGCCACCAACATCGATTGTCTTAAGGTTCACATTGTAGTGTGGCCTGGAAAGTAAAATCATGACAGGTTATGAGTATGGTATAAATGAAGTAAAACAGCCAGCTGCAATATCTTAAGTAGAACTAAAAGTCTAAAACTATGTGCCAAGAAACTGTGCGTTCATATAAAGTTTGTAATAATGCCATTGATACGGGACTTTTTACCGACTCAAAACCCACAAAAACAATTGTATGTTCGAAGAGGCCATGGGAAAAAAAGAACAGGAAGGGTCACTAGCACTAGCATCTAGCAAAACAGCATTGGTGAAACTTCTGTTTGTAGCATAGCACAAATGCCAGTGACAGAACATTTGTCCAAAGACCAAATATTTTAATACCTATATTTATTTTCTTCACATGTGCTATTTATCATATTTTATTCCATACTTCATAAGTGTCCAGTTCTCATATAATTTTTTTCCTTGTTAGTTGGATACTAAGCAACGTGCCTAAGCAAGGTTTGTCACTTCACATGTCAAAATTAGCTCAGCAGTCAGCACCCCACCTCAAGCTCTTGGACACCAGTTGGTCAACATTTTTAATCATAAAAGCAAGCAGCGGTGCACGCTATCTTGTAAGGCTTCTGGTAAACTAGTAACACGCCAGTTGTCCACCATTTCATAGAGCAAGTACAGCAACAACAGGTTTTTAGAGCTGGAAGTGGGACGGATATTTTTTTCCGCCATTTTTCTTGAGTTTTCACATTGCAATAATAGTGAACTATAAAAATGGAGACTTAAGGATTAATCAAAGTCAACAGCTATGAACAATTCAAAAGCGTTATATGACTAGTGGACTATAAAATTGGTGGTTCGTGAAATGCATCATTGGCATCAATCAGATTACGAAATATTCTATAAAGTGGCATGGAAGTTCCCTATCAAATCCAACTAGAGCTTTTATTTATGGAATGACCATTGTTCATTTTGTATTATATCATGGCAGGAGCGACAATGTTATCCTACCAAAAAAACAAACATTACACATGGTGCAAATATTGTATGATCACATCTTTTTGGCCCTTAACACAGAACTATGATACGGATTTTATCTCTCTTCCCGAAGCAAGTTCTAGACAAAATTTACTTAAAATTGTCAACGATAGGACAGTTTCAGAGGGAGTGTAATGCAACCAAAATGATAATTAGTGTGGCAAGGTTAACATACATACTTGTCGGCTACCAATGGTGTTGTTTTTACTTTTGGCTGCACCACATCTCCAATAGCAAAAATTCCACCTCCTTTTACAGTATCTAAGCAATGAGCAAATATCTTCTTCACTTTACCAGCAGTAGCTAGTTGTGATAGCATTGATGTATTTGCCTCACCAAAACCAAGAATTCCATCAAGGGCTTGACTTGAACTTCCCAAATCCCCACCTTGTTGAGCGCCACACCTACAAAGGAAAGAAGAATCATCTATCCCCAATTAAGACATCAGCACTATCAACAAATGTTAATTAGGTGATGCTTGTTTCCTACTCAGTTTTTGTATTGCAATATTCTAGATAAAGAGCATCGGATGCATATAGCAAATCCCACAGCAGGGTTGATGCTTTCCATGATACTTATCTTTTCAATGAAATAATAGCACAAGAACATGTAGCCAGGATAAAGGGCCAAGAATACAGCTTCATTACCTCACAGTGGGACAAAAAAAAATTGAAGCTCATGCTAAAGAAGGATATTTAAGTATCTTTGGGGCGATGGCCAAGTATCATGCTAATCTTTTCAGGCAGCATAATAGCCTCTTGCCCTATTGAATGAATGCTAAAGAAGGATTTGAGGCAATGGCCAAGGATCATGCTAATCTTTTCAGGCAGAATAATAGTTTATCGAATGAGTGGTATCCTAAGAAAAACGGTTGCAATGTCAGAACTGAAACGACCGTACTCACCCAAAAATGACGCTGGCATTGGCAGGCTGTGTCTGCCCATCCCCAGTCACCTGATCAAACTGCAGTGCATCGTTGACGAAGGAACCTACAGTCGAGCTACCATCACCGTACGTGACACTATATTCACAGGGCACATTGGCGCTGCACTTTGGCAGCCTTCCCCCAAAGGTGGATGCACAGAATCCCTGATCGCACATCACCGTGCTCCCGGTGGAGGACGCCTTGGGGTCGTAGAGCGTCAAGTCTAACTGCACAGAGAAGCCCACACCGCATTCACATAAAAAATGGACACAACTGAATTAATCTGCAGTTAAGACACACATACAAAAAAGGAAAGTGGGAAATGGTACCCCGAGTCCGCTCTTGCGGGGGCATTGCTCGCAGGTGATGCAGTTGACCCAGAGGATGTCGCTGCCGGTGTCGACCTGGACGTAGTAGCGCTTGGGCGGCGTCCCGAGCTTGACCTCCGTGTAGTAGAGGCTGCGTGCGCCCGGACCGGCCCAATAATCCACCACATTCAAATTCAAATCAAGCACCCACCCGGAAATCCTTCCAAAATAAACAAGCTAGAGAGCGTCTTCACGTACCCAGTGTCGGTGGGGAGGCCGAGGCCACCAAGAGGGAGGTCGGCGGCCGCGAGGAGGCGGCCGTGGCGGGTGCCGTCATGGGCGCGAAGGGCGCTGATGTTGGCGCCAGCAGCACCGCCTCCCACTCCCACGGGGAACTTGCGGCGCACCTGGAAGACGCCGGTAGCCGTAGCCCCGGGAGCAGATCCTGCCAACGCCAGCAGCAGCGGCGCGGCGAGGAGGAGCGCAGCAAGCCGAGGCGGAGCCATGGATTATTCGAAACCGCCCTGCGCGCAACAACAACAATTGCGGGGGCGAGAGGGCGGGAGGCCGGCTACGATTCGTGTCCTCCCCCGCTGGCCGCCGCTCCTCCTCCTCCCCGCGGCCTCGGAGCGTCGGCCTGGGAGGCATTTGAGCGAGGAAGGAGGGGCAAGCAAGGCACCGCAAAACGGGGAGGAAAGCGGGGGGCGGGGCGGACAGCTCGTTGGGGACGGCCAAATCGCGGCACGCTCGTATTGGGAAGGGAAGCAGGATATGTGTGGAAGAAAAAGTAGCCGTCAAATTAGGATCGAATGGTCCAATTTTTTTACTAACTTGGACTAACAAACCCACTTCCGAACCACCACCTTGGCTTTTCCTAGCGTCGCCTCCACGCTCCGCTTCCTGCCTCTAGGTCCGGGCGGCGCCGGGGGAGGAGAGGATGGCCTCGGCGGCGTCGGCGCCGGTGTTTGACAGGGTGGCCGGGATCCGAGCCATCGCCGAGTCCGGGCGATTTAAGGCAAGCTCCTCCCCACTTCCCAGGAATCAAGCTATTGTCTGCTTTAATCACAATCGATCCCCCTCCTGTTGCTTTGCTGGGCTTCGCGGGTCACTGTAGTAGCTGCAATGCTTGGGATTCGCCTTGCAACTAACCGTGGGATCGGATGACCAGATCGCAGATCTTGTTGAGAAATCGCCTTATCGCTGTGGAAATTAGAACCTGTCCTTGCCATTTGCTGCTGCTACAGTCTCATTTGGCTACAGCTGAATCTGTCTCGCAATCTCGCAGGCATGGTTCCTGGACCAGTTTGGCGTTCTTCACGACGGGAAGAAGCCCTACCCCGGTGCCATTTTGGCATGTATGTTGGCAGAGAATGTGTAGCTACCTCTGTTAAGCTTGTATTTGTTTCCTTTGTGGTGTGATGCTGCTATTTATTTATGTGAACAATCGAGGTGATTCTTGCAGTGGAGAAGCTTGCGGGGAATGGGGCAAAGATGGTGATAATCAGCAATTCCTCTAGGCGGTCGTCTGTGACAATGGAGAAGCTCAAGAGCCTGGGGTTCGACACATCCTGTTTCCTCGCGACCATCACCAGTGGGGAGCTCACACATCAACACCTTCAGAAGTAAGCTTCCTGGGGGCAGTTTCCTCTGCCGTGCCGATAGAAGTTATGTTTATGCTTATTGTCTCTTTTCGAGATTTGTCTCTTTTGGGTTTCATCTCTAGCCTACCCCAACTTGCTTGGGACAAAAGGCTATGTTGTTGTTGTTGTTGTTGTTGTCTCTTTTCGAGATTTATGCTTATTATTGTCTCCTGCTCTCCTTTACGGATGTAAAACAAGATAGATGTCATGAGTATAATTACCTTAACATTTGCTGGGTTCTGAGGGTTTGATTTTTACATTGGACTGCACATATCAACCAAAATGCTCATGATACTACCAACCAGAGGAGTCCTTTTTATCGTATGCAATAGTATTTAGTCCCTTGGTGTGACTTACTCAGAAATTATAGAAAAACTTTCTACATTTAACTGCAAGATAAACTGTCTATTAATCCCCCTCTACCATTTAATTAATCCATGAATATAGGAGAAACGACCCATGGTTTGCAGCCCTTGGAAGGAAGTGTATCCATATCACTTGGGGCGATCGAGGGGCAATCTCTCTGGAGGTTTGTCTCCTGCCACTTCCGCTTAGCATCGGAATGGATTTATTCTAATCAGTTTTTCATTTTCTTATACTATATAGGGCCTTGGTTTGCAAGTTGTGAACAATGTTGATGACGCAGAGTTTATATTAGCCCACGGTACTGAAGCCCTTGGTTCACCTTCTGGTGATCCTATTCCCAAAAGTCTCGAGGAGCTTGAGCATGTTCTGATGCTTGGCCTAGAAAAGCGACTTCCAATGGTGGTAGCTAATCCAGATTATGTCACTGTCGAAGCTCGAGATCTCCATGTCATGCCTGGTATTTTTTTTTCTCAAACACATTGGACAGATGTGTATCCTTATAGAGTAGAGAGAGAAAAAAGGGGAAAGAATCCCATACAAAGCAACCTCTTCACCTCACCTAGGAGATAAGAGAAGGTTGCAGCAAAGCACCAAAGTTAATCACCTAATATACATGTAAACAATGAACCGACCTTAGTAAAAACACTCACACTAGACCCTCTCCGCTACCAAAAAATAGCTCCTGGAGTTTTCAGGCACCAGAGCGTCAACTCATCTTTGAAGAAGTGTTGTGCTGATGGCAGCGATGGGGTTGCACCATACAAAAAAAACTGTTCCTTTAATTCCATAGGGGCCAAGCTCCCTGGGTTACTGCACTGTTGAAACCCATTCTTTTGGCCTTCTCAACCTTTTTGCATGCTTTTATCCACCACTCTTGTGTTGTTTAGCTTGGAATGAATCTGCATGGCTTATGATCGTGATATTAAGTATTACTCCTATGTTGTTTAGCTTAAAATGAATCTGCATGGCTGCACTACCGATTTAGATATTGCTTAATTGTGAGAGTATGATGTAAAGCTTTTGCTCAGTATGTAAGCCTATGTTGCCTTTAACTTGTACATTTCTGGTTATTCATGTAAATGCAATATCTCCTTTTAGGCACTCTGGCAGCTAAATATGAGAGTCTTGGTGGTGAAGTGAAATGGATGGGGAAGCCTGATAAGGTATTCAACTAACCATAGCATGTCTACTTATGTAGATTAAAGAACAATTCAACTGCATCTTTTCTGCATGTTCGAGAAAAGAAAAGGAACAATTCAACTCTATCTGCATGCAGCAGCGGAGCTTAATCGAGGGACATGGCTCCTCAGTCTTCAGATTTCTCAAGAAATCACTTGATTGTATTCAACAAATTTGTTAAGCATAACTCGATTTAGCTTGGCCCCTTCTACATCTGTCATCAAGCTACGTCAGCGTCAGCATGATACTTAGTTGCATTGGCACTCAAAGAATATGATGAACCACACGCTAGTACACCCTTTTATAGTTTTTTTCCTTGCTAGAATTTTGTTTTTGTGTGGCAGGTGGGCAAAACCTTTTGTGTTAGCTACTAATGTGTTATGGCTTTGTCAGGTGATCTATACATCAGCGATGTCCCTAGCAGGTGTTGATGCTCATGAATGTATCATGGTGGGTGATTCACTGCACCACGACATCAAAGGAGCAAATGCGTCAGGAATCGCATCAGCTTTCATTACTGGAGGGATTCATGCAGATGAACTTGGGCTTGGTGAATTTGGAGAAACTCCTGGGGAGGATGCCATCAATTCACTGTGCAGCAAGCATGGATCATATCCTTCTTATGTTTTACCTTCATTCACGTGGTAGAAACACGATCTAGATATTTTGTTTTAGGTGCACTGGAAAGTGATTTTAGGCAGATATTGTTATGGAAATGCCACACAAGGATCAAGCCGTTGGAGACTTGGAGGTATCATTGTACTACTGTTAATTTGATAGATAGAAGCTGGATGTATCTATGCTATGGCGTTGAGAGTTTGAGAAATAATGGATACAGGAAACAATAATCCAAATGAGGCATTGCTTATTTCAGTTCAGCACAGCAATCAGTATGTGATTACTGAATATATTTCAGGACAATCCAGCTAGGATGTCAATTTCCTTGTGATACTCTCATTTCGTTTCTCTAATCTTTCTAAAATGTGACCTAGCAGCTGAAAAAAGTGCTAATGTCAATTAAAGCTGTCTCGTTGCTATACGTGGCTGAACGCCTAAATTAAAAGACCAAGTTATACTTGAGCATATAAAAATATTAAAGTTCACTGTCTGTCAATCGAGTGTTTCATTTTTTGTGTGCATTGTTATGATGGTCTGCGTTTGAGAAAATGGTGCAAAAATAATGATCAACAAAAAGTTGTTGCTATGAAGATAGTGACCTTTCTAGATCGTTTTTACGGCTGATAAACCGTGATGTTATTTTGTTACGAGAGAAAAATAGTGTATCATAGTTGATAAGCCGGGCTGATAAGTCCAAGCGAACAGGGTCATGCTCATGCTACGTGTTCTAGCATACTAATACAACTCTAACAAACTGTGTGAGTCTCGGCGCCGGACACTAGTTCCAGACTTGTTTATTGTATAGTTACAAAATGTGACAGTCTTGACATCTGTGAATCAAGTTTGAACCTTACAGTGTCGTGTCTTTGGCTATAAGCTTATTATTGTATAGTTTGAAGGCTTATGTATATTAATTTGGTATCTCTAACGGTTTATGAATTTGTATGACTTGTATATACATATATAGTTAAATTTCTGGTGAAAAACTGAGCTGGACAAAAAAAATTTGGAAAAGGTCTAGTTGACCCCCTCAACTATGAAACGGTCTAATTTACCCCCTGAACTTTGTAAAACCGGCCAAATCACTCCCTCGAGCGGTTTTAGACGGTGGGTTTGCTACAGTAACAACGGTTTTGCTACAGTAACCATGATTTTGTCATTTTCTTTTTATTTATTTCGTCTGAATCTTTGAAAAATCATAGTAAATCACAAAAAAATCATAAAATGAAAAATCCAATTTTGTTGGACTCCACGTGAGTAGATCTACACAGTGAACATATAATATAGTATGCTTTAGTACAAAGTTTTTGCTGTAAATTTTGATCTATTTTTTTCTGTAATTAATTTGAATATGGTTGGACCTTTTTTTATTGTATAGTTAGATCTACACAGTGAGAATATGGTTGGACCTTTTTTTTTAGAAAAGAATCTGGTTGGACCTGAACTGGGCACAAGCATGATGGACTCGGTGTGCCAACGAGCCCGGCACGACATAGCCAGGGGCGGATCTACAGGGGGGCTGGGGGGCTCCAGCCCCCCTACAGCTGATGCGTCAATGGAAAATGGGAAGGGTGAGGGAGAAAAAGTGGTGGAGGAAAGACAAAAAATGGAGAGAAAGAGAGGAAGAAGAAGAAGAAAACAGCCCCTCTAAGCCCCATGAAAGTTCTGCCATTGGAACTTAGGAAGGAGATGTTGAACACTAGACAGAGGTTAAAGACGAAGGTCGAGCTAGCCATAAAGTTCAGCCCAAGTCTTATTGGACTGTGCTTAGCATGTACTCCCTCCCTCTAGAAAAACATGAATTCTAGCATAGTTTAGCAAGTTTAATTAATTATAGATAAAAAATATAAATATTTATGATATCAAATAAACACCATTAGATTTATTACGAAATATATTTTTATAATAAATTAATTTAGAGTCATAAATATGAATAATATTTATTAAAAAATAGTTAAACGTAAACTACTTTTACCGGTACGGAAGTCGTAGTTGCATATTTTGGTGGACGGAGGGAGGACTAGGGGCCTGTTTAGATCTCAAATATTTCCCCAAATTTTACTATGCAAAAAGAAGATTCTCCATCACATCAAAATATCGGCACATGCATGGAGTACTAAATGTAGATGAAATCAAAAACTAATTGCACAGTTTTGTTGTACTTTGCGAGACGAACATTTTAAACCTAATTAGTCCATGTTTGGACAGTTTTTACCAAATAAAAATAAAATGTTACAGTGCGCTACAGTAGTAAATAGTGAATCCACCGCCCCCAAATCGAGGCACCTAAACACGGCCTGGACACGGTAGACAGAAACAAAACAACACAGCTCGACAAGTCAGGCGGATCATGCCTTAGCAGGCCCGTGCTGTAGCGGGCCGGGCCGGCCGTTTGGCCACCTGACGCCACGCGTCCGAAATGCCTCCCCTCCCGAGTCCCGAGCCATCCCGCTCCCCGCGTTTGATTTCTTCCCTACGCGGCTACGCCATTCCTTCCCTGCTCCCACACCGACCCCCGCCCCCGGCACCAGCACGCGGTCGGCGGCCCCCGGCCCCGTCTCGCCTGCCCGCCGCCGCGCCGCCTGCCCCTCCCCACTCTGCTCTGTGGGCACCACGCCCTAAGCCCCATCTCGCCTGTCCGCTTGGTCGCCTGGACGCCACACCATCCCTGCCCCTCCCTGCTCCAGCAAGGTCGGCACCACGCCCCGCCCGGCCGCCACGCTGTCCCGGCGCCTGCTCGGTGGCGCATCCACCTTGGGAGCAGTTCGTTCTCCGCGGTGCCGTGAGTCCCCATCTCCCTATTAGCCGCCTCCCTCCCCTCCTCGCTGCCGCGACGCTCCCCTTGCGACACCACTGTCGAGCGGATCCAGCGCCGCCACGCATGTCTCGTGCTGTCATTCGCAAGTAATCTGCACTTGCTGTACATCCACTCTGAGCCTCTGACCCAGGTCCGTAAAGCGTTAATCACTGCCTACTGATTTGATTTTGGTATGTCCCTGTTGTGCAGTTGTGCTTACTTGGGGATTTGATACTATCATGTGCATGCCTTTATCAGATTCTGGACTGAATGTTGTAGGCGTATCTTCATCATTGTTATTCTAATGGATTTTCTGAGCAAAAACGAAGTGACACTTGATTGACATAACCTTTTTTCTTACAGAACGGACATTTGGATAACTGACATACATCTTACAGACTTTAGGTAGTCTTTACAGTGCTAATGCAATTTTGCTACCAAAATTTTGTTAAAAAAGGATTCCTAACTCAATTTAATGATGTATGCTCTTTTGTCAAACAAAATTCTTATTGTAAATTCCAATTGCACCAAATTATTATAAAGTTGTTTAAAGTTTGTTAGAAAAGGATTCCTAACTCAATTTCTTGTTTGGTTGTTTTCTGCAAGATTTTCAAATTTTTATTTTGGTTGTAGTGCCACTAATCTTACTCAAGTTGTTTAAAGTTTAAACCCCTTCTGAAGTAACGCATTGTATTGTAGCTTTGCTTCTTTTTACGCCATGAATTCTTGAAAATGCTTAGCTATAGGCATGTGGCAGCAGCATGCTGCAGGTGGAATATATAGATGTATGAAGTAACATCTCTAGATTCTTGCATTATAATGCATCCATGGCTCTCATCTCTAGATTGGTTTTGAGCTGATCGAATATATAATGCATGAATGCCAGTTGTCATTAGCAAGTATATATCGTTTGAGTTGGACCATGTTTTTTCCTAGCGTATTTTTTCACCTTTACATCAGCTTCTTACTTTTTGTGTTTGTACTATCGCGACATGTTTATCAGGTATTATATATGATATTTTTAGAATAATAATTATTTTGTTTAAGTTCTATGTGCCTGTAGCAACACATGGGCTATTGCCTAGTAGAATTAAAAGCCTTTTTAAGCAAAGCCTTGACAGCAATAGCATCAGTTGTGGTCTAGTATGAAATAACTACATTCAACCATGTATATAGTATACCTCCTTAGGCCGCGTTCACTTCCTCCTCCCAACCCAAAATATTTCCTCTTACACACATCACATCAAATCTTTCGACGCATGCATGGAGCATTAAACGTAGGTAAAAAAAGATAACTAATTGCATAGTTTGTCTGTAAAGTTCGAAACGAATCTTTTAAGTCTAATTAATCCATAGTTGGACAAATTTTACCAAATAACAACGAAAAGTGCTACAGTAACTTTTCAGCTACTTTTCGCGAAGTGAACACACCCTTATTTGACCTCAAAATTTCAGGAAAATTCACCTCAGACTTGGAGGACTGAACGGAAGGGAAAGGGCTACATCATCTCGTTCTCCACTCCCCACGGTGCGGGGTTCAAAACATTTTCCCCAAAACTCTTTCCTCCCTCCGCTCTCCTCCACCCAAAACCGCCGCTCCCACTCAGACCCACGTCTAGAAGCTTCTGGATCCATTTCCTGGTGCAGATGGAGCAGCTTGACTCCAAGTTCCACCAGAAGTACACCGCTCTCAAGGTACCCCAGGCCTCCCGCTTCTTCCTCCTCCTGTTTCTATAAGCCGGGCCACTGTGGTTTGACACTGCCTGCAATTATTGTTTTCCGGTTCAATCCCGCGCTGCAGAAGCGGAAGTTGCTGGACGAGGGGCTGGAGCGGAAGCGGGAGGCGGAGCTCAAGGAGCTTTACGATGGTATGAGTCCTGACTGAACCTATATCTGGGCTGGACTCGATTTGGATGGGGCTATGGAAAGGAGGGTTTTGGGAGAAACCCACTTGTTATTTTTCCCCTGATTTGATTTTTTTTCCTTTTGTTTTGATTATGCAGCCATGAAAGATTGGACCAGCGAACTGAAGAAAGATAATGATGAGCTCAAAGAGAAGCTGTAAGATTGGGGTTTTGTTGTTTAGGGTGGAGTTGGTGCCTATATCATTTCTTATATCCCTTATATTTTGTTTTATTTTTGGCTAATTTGATTTGATGATTCTAGGGCGGACAAGGAGGATGAGCTCGAGAAGGCCCGTCAGGAATTCCTTGAAGATATTTGTAGTAAGATTATATATCCAATCTCAAAGTTCCTTTCTCTTTTTAGTTGGACCTCTTTTAGCTTACTCATGGAATAGAAATTTGTGGTCCCCGTATGAGTGAGGATTCTGTTGGGGACCCCACCTATTTTTTAATCTCTATAATACAATGAAACTCAGCTCTCCTGCGTTTTCAAAAAAAAAAAAGAATAGAAATTGGTAGCCTGGCACATGTATGGAACTGATACGTGTCTTTGGGAAATTGGAGCAGTGATTAGTGGTGTGTCCCTGTTCGAATTAATTATTGATCAACATGCTTCACACCGCCTAAACCTGAACATGACAGTGTGCAGATCTAAATATCTAACTAATGATGAACATTGCAAATACTGTTTAAGTTTACATGTCATAGTTTGATCAGCTTTGGTTTCTTAAGCAATTTTCTTAGGTCGAAGTCTTATTACCTGTGACCATGTTTTTTCTTTTTTTTCCTGTCTAACTTGTCATGAGAAGTAGACATGAATTTGGTTAATCCTTTTGAGCTGGTTCCCCTTAATTATATGATTATATATATGTCGTGTTCACCGAAGTTGCTGGGTTGTTGAGAATGATGACACCCAAAACACAATTTGTGAAAACCGGGAAACTAGAGTTTAGAGAAAACTAGTTTTGCTTATCCTCAAGTTAGTTGCATAAATCAAACAAAATTTCCAGAGAAACAGACAAACAGGTTTATTGGATCCACTTTTCAGTTTTCACAAAACTACAGATCCAAACAACCCCTAAATAATGTCTTTAACATCATTACAGAACAATTGAGGAAGGAAATATTTCAATAACTATGCCCTTGCTTGCCTCGATGGACAAATACTTCAAACAGAGAATACCGGCTAAACTTGTGAATTAAAGCGAGCATTTACTAGTTGGAGTACTGTCTATAAAATTGCCACAAGGATTTATGTTTCAAAAAGCTCAGGTCAAAGTGGACAGCCTTATTGCATTGTGGACGCCAAAGGACATCTAAGTTTTTTTTGTTTTTTTTGTTTTTGTTTTGCGAGACCCAGTTATAGACGCGAGCGCACACTCACCCATATGAATGCACGCACCCACACCCTACCCCTATGAATACCTCCGAAGAACTGAGTTGGACCGGTAAATCTTGAGATTGACGAAGTCACCACAGGCGGCTCGCTGTCGACGGACACGTCGCCTACCACTGAAAGAATAGCGCCGTTAAATCCTAAAATAAATCTAGGAAATGCAAGCACCCGTGTCAAGTTGGGGGCTTGAACCCGAGTGGGCAGGTTTCACCACAAAGAACCCAACCAGCTGAGCTACGCTTAATTCGCAAAGGACATCTAAGTTTGATGAGTATCAACTTTACTGCTTTGCTGTACTGGATTGCTAGCTGTAGCTTATTAGCATATGATAAATTAAGAATATTTTATTCTGCGTACATTTTCCAAAACCAAACTGTTCTATATTTTTTTGCAATATGGTCAAACAATTGGTCGATTTTGCATTCATAATTTTTCGAGTAATAGCTGGGAGGCCATTGAAATGTTAACTCTACTTATGTCCATATGTGTCTTTCTGCTATGGTCCGAAATTTGTTTGACATTGTTATGGAAAAGTGCTACATTACCAAGAATTTAACACTATCTTTCCATCCTATTACAGTGCTGATGTGGTAATTTAATTCATAGTTTGCATCACCTGGTTAACAAATTGTGTTATGACAACATAATGCATCATGATTTGTGAGATGGAGTGGTCCTTTCGCATCAATTTTACTTTTAAGTTTCTCCCAACAGTTTTTTTTCCCTTGTCTTTATTTATTTGGTACCAACTAAGTTGGTTTAGGTTGCACAATACTTTCTCATTTCCATTTTTGATTCGTACAGCAAGGGACAGTGAAATTCTGAGGCTGAAGCAGCTCTTAGACGAGAAGGCTGAAAAAAACAATTCTACAGCTACTGGGTCTCCTGGCCTAACAACTGAAGCTATCGTAGAAAAATCAACTCCAATGTTACCTAAAAGAAAGACACCACTGCCCCATGGCAAGATAAAGAGGGTACAGTTGATTGAAAATGCTCCTCACAGTAGCCCCACAGAGGAATATCAAGAGGTCAGCTTAGAAACCTCAGTAGTTCCTTTTCACGTACAAGTATGTGAGTGAGCTTTGTTTACTAATCCTTCTTGTGGCTTGAATTGATCTGATACTGCAGCTAGAATGCTCTAGAAGACATTCATGCATCTCGGGTTAGCGAAAACTTAATTTGATCTGTCACTACTTTGTTGTATGGCTTGGAATTAATTTAGCCTGCGTGAATGTTGATTCAGGGAATGGGACAGATGAAATTCCAAGTGCTCGTATGTTCCATTTGCTGCTTCAATCTTTAGTTCGCATGAAGATCTCAGTAAATTATGGAACAGAAATGTTTTCGGTTTCAGTCTGTCACGAAGCTAGTGGTACTTGCTCACACTGAATCTCATGTTCTTGTTTTACTGCAGCTCAGTATTAGCACAGCTATTATGCTTTAATATTTGTCATTCTTGCGGTGTTACCATCTTAATGCGATTTTGTATGTTACTTTTTTCACGTTTCTTCTGACGGTTACATGTTACCAAAGTAGCGTCTTTCATATGTTTTTTCATTTCATTCCAGGATGTATTCACTCTCTAGTCAATAATATAAAGGAACTGATTATGAATTTATGATCCTTACAGAGTTTAAACTATTGCAGGTTACAGATTCACCCTGACATGGTTAGAGAAACATGGTGAATGGTCGTATAAGCTCTCCTCGTTGGGCACCCTGGATAGGATAGCCGTCGATTGGATGAGGCAAGACATAAGATTCAGCACGAAAATGTGCCATATGTTCTTTCAGCGGATATCAAGTATCATAACAAAAGGGTGACAGTTGACAGCATGCTCTTCGCTTCAGCTAGCTATCTCAGTCTGCCTAAGGAACTTGAAAATGGAAGCCTGCCGATGTAAAAATGTTTTCCCGTTATGCTACTGTAGACCTGTGTCGAGCTCGAGCGTACTGATTCGTGGGCGACAATTGTTGCCATGGCTTGTATTCCTGTTTGGGGCCACCTAGGGCTACTGGCTACAGCCATTTGCATAAACTTGACAGGAAACGAGCTAGTTTTCCTTGTGGACTGTGTAAATGAAATTGTAGAATGGCGTGGAATGTGCTAAAAAAAAAGTGACACTTTGGATGATCGCTACGACAGCAGAGTGTAGGGATATCCGCTAGTCGGTTAGTTTGGCTGTTTTCTCATACAAAATGTCTGCATAGTCTACAAATTGTTTTTATGAAACAAAATATCACCCTTCGTTCCAAATTACTCCTATGTTGTTTTGGCTTTTATAGGTATGTGTACCTAGAAACTAGAAAAGCTAAAATGACTTGATTGATAATTTGGAACGGATTGAGTAAAAGTTTGGAGAACACTGTCCCCCACATTAATGAAAATATGAATTCCCTTTGGTGGACAGGGTCCATTTGACCCTTGAGTTCTTGATACATCAGAGGAGGAACGGCAACATCAAGTATTCAAGTACATGTTGGTTTTCTTCTGGGTAACAAACACGCTGTGAATGGAGGTCATCTGAAAGACTGAAATTTCGTTGATCGCCCTAAATTCAAGCAGTCTTGTCGAAACAACAAGGGGGCGAAAACAAGTCCTGTAAAAATGAAGAACATCTGAACATTCAGAACTCAAAGAACAGTCACATATACCACCAGACTGGGAACCCAACCCAACGAAAGCATCGTCTGAACGTTCAGAACTCAAAGAACAGTCACATATACCACCAGACTGGGAACCCAACCCAACGAAAGCATCCTGTCTTCTCCATCGACCCAAGCGAGATCAGTGCTTGTCCTCCTCCTCTACGCGGCGGGCTTGTAGAGCTTCTGCACTATCTTCCTGAACTCTGAACAACGAAGAACGAGGAAACGACAAAGCCAAATTCAGAACAAGAAACCGATGGATCGATCGCGGGATTCTTCGTTCTTGATGAGAAGCGAAGTGAGACGTCGAATCGCGTACCTTCCTGGTTCGCCCAGAGCGCCGCCGCCTGCGTGTTGAGCGGCGAGTCGTTGTTCGGCTCTGCATACATAATCCGTCGGCGGTCAGAATCAAAACTAGGAGAACGCACGCGGAAGGAGGCCAGCAGCACACGAGATGGATGGGTCCCGTCGATCGAACAAAAGAAGGTTTGGTCGCGACCCGTTACCTCCGAGCAGGCTCTGGATGGAGAGGAGGACGGTGCGCACGTCGTAGGCGGAGGACCACTTGTCCTGGAGGATGTCGAGGCAGATGTTGCCGTGCGCGTCGATGTTAGGGTGGAAGCAGGGGGTGTCGAACCGCACCTGGGGCGGCTTGTACGGGTACTCGGCGGTGAAGGCCAGCGCGAGGCGGTACGAGGTGCCCTCGTAGGGCGTCCCCGCGGAGCCCGCGATGGTGCCCACCCAGTGGAGCATGCTGTCCCCCTCCGGGTCCGGGAACGCCGACACGCCCGGGTCGGTGCCCATCATCAGCGCCATCAGCTCCGACTGCAGCCGCCGCACCACCGACTGGCCTTCCAAGCCCTTCCCGGCCCCCGCCGCCGACGCTGACGGCTTCGGCGCGGATGCGGATGCGGATGCCGCGGGGACGTTCCCGGTCTGCGCCTCCTGGTTCTCTCCCCGGGCCATGGCTGACGATCGAGTCGGTGCTTTCTCGTCGGCGGCGGGCGATTGAGGGGAGGCGGCGGCAAGAGATCCAGGATAGATCAGAGCGGTGGGGCGGAGGATTTAAAAGCGAGGGGTGGTTGGCTGGGGATGGGAACGCTAGTCTCTTCTCCAGTTCTCCTCCTCTCTAGTGACCGTTGGGGGCGGCGGCGGCAGGCGCGTGGTTTTATGGCTATGGAAACGCTCCTGTGTACGTCCGCACGGACCCGCACTCGCCCACGCCGCTCCCGTCGGTGTTGCCCGCTCGCTCTACTCGTGTGACAGACCCGTCCGGGTCCCCTCCCCCGCCCAGCCCGAATTTTTTTTTATTTTTAGTCCAAATTTGAAACAAATTTTAAATTTAATCTGCGTTTAAAATTTTTTTAAATATAACCCGTTTGGCCCCGCCACCATGCATGACGGGGCAAATGTACTGAACCCCGCCATGCATGGTGGCGGGGTACAGGTCCCACGTGGCGGAGGACGTGGCATGCCACCCGGGTGTACCCCGCCATGATGCGTGGCGGGGTATGGCAAACCCGTCACCCATCATGGCGGGCCACGGCCTAAATAAAAGCTGTTGGAACGTTGTAAGCTCGCCCTTGGACACGTACTCATTGAAGTTCGTCGGAGATCTTGCCATGGTTAGAAGATAGAAAAAGACAACACCAAAGTATTATCCCTATCAACTAAAAGAAAACAAGTGGCGGTGGTGATAGTGAAAGTGGAATGCAAAATCACAAACGGCTTACTACCGTCTTGCCTGTATTCTTACCAACGCCAAACAGGAGTCAAAACCAAAGTGGCAAAGTAATCTGTTGTTGAGCGTGGGTACAGTTGCAATCCGGATCCAAAGTACAAATCAGAGCTGCTGGCTAAGACGTGTCGAGACATAGCGCAACAAGGTGAAAGCAAAGGACGATGGAAAGAACTCACAGAACAAGCAAATAACCCGAATTTTTCCTTTTTCTGAATTTTTCCCGAAATTTCCCAAAAGGCACTAGTAGGAATCAAACTTTTTTATTTTTTTGCTAGTTTTTATATTTTTCTCTGAACAAGGATCAAAAAAGATGCATCCACAAAAATTGGCACCTACAACGGAGGTGGGATGTGGTCTACAGAAATATAGCAAGTTCTCTGAAAAAGCGTGCAAAAACTTTGACAATTTTTTTCTTTATTTTCCTGATTTTTTTTTTGGCAATTTTGATAAAACCAAACAGGGCGCAGCCGAGTTTGGGTCGGCCTCAAATGGTGTCAAGAAGCTGCTCAAAAAATTTCAGATTTTTCTGATAAACGAGCGAAAAGTTATGTCTGTTTTACCGAAGGTATCTCAAGTTATGTTTTCCGGAAGGCACAATACGACAGTTAGGGCAAAACGTCCCTAAACTCCAACACCGATCACAAGATGGTTCCTGTGACTAACAGCAATATGTATTCGCACCGATCATAAGATGGTTCCTGTGACTAACAGCAGTAGGTATTCGCCTGATGATGTAAGGAGGGTTGCGATGCAGGCAAAATAAAGAGCGGCTGACAACCTATCTAGGGTTTGCGCGGTGGCGAGAAGTTACACAATGACCAAAAACAAGAAGTGCCCGAGCTTTTAAATGGGCGGGGTTGTACCCCGCCATGATTCATGGCGGGTTAGAAGTACCCTGCCATGCATCATGACGGGTTACTCCTTTCCACGCTGGCCTACAGCGTGCTATATGGGACCAGCACCCCGCCACCATGCATGGCGGGGTTCAGTGCATTTGCCCCGCCATGCATGGTGGCGGGGCCAAACGGGTTAGATTTAAAAATTTTTTCAAATGCGGGTTAAATTTAAAATTTGATTCAAATTTGGGCTAAAAATAAAAAAAAAATCCCGCGCCGACGATGTTACAACAGTAGGTATTAGATATTTTCGAGCTGCGTTGCAAGTGTTGTATATTAATATTGTAAAAGTAGATTTAAATGTTACACATATTATAATAGCTATACACGTATGTTTCAAGTATATGTTTAAAATATTTCATTTATTTCAAACGAACGTCATAAATGTTTTGTCTGAATGCTACAAAAGTATATCTAGATGTTACATAGCATATGTTTCAAGTATTTTGAGGTGTTTCATACGCATATTAGCAAGTGTAACATCTGGATATTGCATATGTTTGCAATGGTTTCTAAATGTTTTTCGGGTTTTTTCGCAAGTGTTTCATACCTGTCTTTTTTTTTCTCTACGTTGCAACTGTTATATCTGATGTTTTAAAAGTAGATCGGGTGTTGCACACGAAATACCCGTGGGAAGCGGGCGGCAGCGCGTGACTACTGCTGGAGCGCTCCCTCACGAGCCCGACGCGCTAGGCGCTCATTCGCTCCTTGTGCGGCTAGCGTCCAGACATCCGATCCAGACGCTAGCAAGTCCGTTATATCTATGATCGTAGCATTATGTCAGTTTCAATGAGAGTCCCATCAGTTTCATTTGCATTTAATAAGTCATTGCATGAGTTTTTTTTTATGACATGACAACGTTTTGTAGAAGAGAGAGAATAAGTTAGTTTCATGGGATGAAATTTTCTCGGCACGATTACCAACTTTTTATGAGACACGAAATTTAATACCTATGAAATCATAGAATGAAACTCTCCATTAAGAATGGATGTTTCATTCGTATTTTATTTCATTATATATGAGATATCACTCTCGGAAACAACGTCACGAAATTTCCCACTGAAACTGGCGTTAGCATCTAAGCACAAAGTTGCCTGTACGACATCATTTAACGATGGCCTTAAGTAATATAAAATGCAACATAGTACTACATAAATATTGTGTTGTTACGCACAATCAGCAACATTTTATGAATTTCTAACATCACGTTTGAATACAGGTAACTAGGGAATTGACACCACATTTGGACATAGGTATATAGCTTGAAACTAGTGAATTGGAATCGCATATCTCCAATACCACATGTTTGCGTGCCTTGGAATTGGATCTTGATTAGCCCATGATCCCATAAGCTATTCTTAATTCCAACATGAAATGACACTCCCAATGCTCACCTGTGGAGCTCGGCATTAGCCGGAATCAATAAGGCAAAGCAGGGGCGCGAAGGAGGTAGGGGACCCCCTCTGGCTGAGCCAAGTTTCTTTGTGACCTTCACATGCCACACACACACTTTCCTTGCCAAATTCTTATCGGGCACACGTGCGCCGCAAACTCAAGCGGTGCACATGTCATCGGGACTAAGGAAGAAGGGGACGGTGCACTCCTGCTTGACAATCAATTGGGTCTTTCTGTTTTGCTTGAAAAAATTTCCCTTTTTGCTTCACAATATCTTTCCAATGTGAGGCATCCACTCTTCCACATTTGATCATTTCGTTTATGTCCTTTTTGTATGAATCAATTCACTGTTCCATTCTGTTTATGAATCCTGCTTCATGCTGTTAGTTCTAGCTTCCATGTGGGTTCATCCTGGATGCATGTGTGGATTATTGTGTTTGCTCACATGACTTGTGTGAGACTAACATATTTGAACCATTGTTTTCCTTTTGTGTGATTAATATCATATTTCCTTCTTGACATTGTATAGCTCTATAAATTCCACTCTAATGTTTATTTAGCAAAACCATTTCTCTACTACTCAAAATCTTTGCAATCCCAATTAAGATGGATGGCTATGTAGCCATGGAGGTGCATACGGGTGTAATGTAGGTCCGGAATCCTTGATATTGAACACACTATTTCCACTAGAGAAATCGAGGAGGGGCTCATCTACCGGCGCGGGCAACCGATGTAGTCTCGGCAGTAGGCAGAGCTCGGTAAGGCAACAATGAGGGTGGATCTCAGGCATTATAGAGTTTGTCGCAAGATTAGCGGGGCGAAGCAGCCACCGACACAAAAAGGGCACTCCTCGCACCAGTCTGAGGTGAGCCGTTGAGCGCAAGGGGGTGATCTGCAACCACCAATGTGGGCAGGACTAAGCGCAACAAAGGACTAGATGGCGGCGGGGCAAGGAGAGCCATGATTGTAAGCACGTGTAACGCACGACAGGACGGGCGGAGGAGTCACGCCTACAAGCAAAAGACGAGTGGTGGCGAAGCAGTCCACCAACATGTGACAAGCGGGAATCGCCCATGTGCAGCTAAAGCGATGAGAAAGGGACGGGAGCAGAGCGATTGGTTAAAAATATTAACATGAATTACTACCTTGAGCCACACTACGTAGCTCGTGTGACTCAAATAGTATGCCACATGAATGTATTCTCTCCTTTTTGAATAGTTGCATGCAACACCACGTGTTATTGCTAAGTCACCGTTCCGCTGATCACAACCAATTTTTTCTTATGTCGGCCAATTTTTTATGTGGCAGCGGACTCATTAAAATTCAAATGAGAGCCCAATGAGTTTGCAGGGAATTTAACAAGTGGCACGGGCGGTGAAATTGGATGTACTAGGTGCAGGGAAGAAGAGAGCACATGATGATAGTGATAATGGTATTTTGCGAGGCGTTAATTAGCATGAATGGTTTACGACTTCTATCTAACAATAAGATAAGAAGATTTTTTTTGAAGAGCATCAATATGATATTACTAATTGTTATATATGACTAATAATATAAACCGGTTATATAAAATTTTGGATATCTATAAATTATTTTGTTTATTATCCGTAGCAACACGGCAAGTATCGACGTCGACTTCAGCCGCCGGAAACCAGGTCAGCCGTCGATTGTAGAAGTTTCCAGAAGTTTGCAGACACACGCGCTCCCCCAAGACCCCAAAAGCCCAAATCCACGAGTGGTAGTCTAGTCTCTCCGTCCGCGCAAGTCCTCTCTCGTCGAGACGAGTCGCGTTCCTGTTCGCCGCCCCGCCGCCCATATCCCAATCCGGACTCAGATCGACCCCCTCCTCCTCGCGGTGAGTACCCTAGCTTTGCTCGGACGGGTGGTTGTCGGAGACTTTTCGGAGTTCCAGGGGCGGTTCCTCACTGCGTCCCCGGGCTGGGCGGTCGAATCCAAATCTCGCCTGCTCTCCATTGGGTTCCTTCCGTTGGGTTAGGTTTTGCGTTCTCTGCCGCTGGGCACCCTGATAATCTTCTCGAATCCACTCGTCCGTGTTGCGATCAGGTTGAGGTTGAAGGGGACGGAACTAGAAGCCTACTGAAAGGTACAAGAGCTTGTCCGGACGATCAGGTTGGGTTATCTTGCTTGCTTGTGCAGGATGGTTGATGATGCTTCCCATGGGGCTAGCAGCTCGACTGTTAAACCTGCTGATGATCCAGAGTCTACCATCGAGATCAACATCAAGACCCTGGATTCACAAGTCCACAAACTTCGCGTGGAGAAGAATGTGAGAATTCTCCTGCCCCCTTCGCATTTTTGTTGTGTGTGTCTATCTGCTTATTTGCTGCTGAACTCTGTGTGGAGTGCTAGGAGCTATATCCATGATTCTGCGTTGATCTGTGATCCTTTTAGTTAGGATTAGCCATTAGGTGTGCAAATGTTAGTGTGTGCATTATGCAATGCTTCGGAAGAGCTAAGTGCTAACCGCCTCATTTCTAGGCGCCTGTTTCCATTTTAAAAGATAAGGTTGTTGAAGCTTTTAGTTAGCATTAGCCATTAGGTGTGCAGATGTTAATATGTGCGTTACGCAATGCTTCGGAAGAGCTAAGTGCTAACTGCCTCATTTTAGGCGCCTGTTTCCGTTCTAAAAGAGAAGGTTGTTGAAGCGACTGGGGTTCCATTGGATCAGCAGCGCTTGATTTTTAGAGGAAGAGTCTTGAAGGATGATCACCTCCTATCAGAATACCGTATCCTTTCTGTTTCTGCATCTTGTGTCATGGTTATGAAGTGTATACTTGATCCATCTGCATCTTTGTTTCACTTATCCTTTTGGTGAGTCTACTGTGTAATAATACTCCCTCGGGCCCGCATGAGGTCTGAAAAAGTTTCCAAAATTTTCGGGCGCCTGAGCTGTTGGACACAGTTTTCTCTAGGGGCTGACACGCTCGTCTTGTCGTTTCTTGCACAGAGTAATAAATACATCCGATACTTGGCCTCCTTCCCAACTGTGATTGCTCTCGTTTCTCACGGTTAGGACGTGTGGCAAGCAGCATGCAGATGTGAAACCGAAGGATTTTTGCTGCTGACAGGAAACGGATTAAGGGGAGTTATTAAGGATCCCTTTGGTCTCGGTGAAAATTACTTATATGTCTGTGAAACTTGGATGGAGGGAGTATTTGATTGCCTATTTCCTTGTTACCTTCTTTTGCCCCTATTTGCTTAATTATGTTCTGTGTTCAGTTAGTGATGGCATAATTTGTTTTTATGCGCTGTAGATACTAAATTTATGGCAATTTGATGAATCAGAAGAATTTCTTTTAAGTCGGTCCATAATTGGTTTTAATGCCTTTCTAAGTGGATTATCAGTTAATGTTACAATATCACATGCAACCCTATACACAGTGGCAGAGCGTGGGGACTAAATAAGCGGGGGCCAAATTGTTCAATAAGACTTAGTTGAAATGCATCATATTGTGCCATACGTCAATTACCAATCTATCATATTATTATAAGCATAGCAAATATGTTTTCTCTTTACTTTCCATTTGTTGAACCTGTTTTCACATTGAATGCAGCAGCTTTACTATAGAATATACTAGATATTTACAGTAACAGAGAGAGGCAAGGGGGGGCCATGACCCAGTTTGGCCTCCATGAGGATCTGCCAGTGCCTATACATTCTGGGGTCTGTGCTAGATTAATGGTTTCCGTCAGTAGGTGTCTGGATATGCCATTTTGCAAAGGAACTTACCTTCACATTAAGTTCTATTCAAAATTTTCATTTTTGTATTTTTTTAAATTTTCCCACTTGTATGATTTTAAAATGCTTTGTTGTGTCATTTACCTTCCCAATGAATTTGTTTCTCTCCATCCAAATTCCAAATTCTGTCACCTGTATCCTTAACAACCACAAGATTTGGAGGATGGATATACATTGCATCTGGTCGCTCGGCGTGCAGCAGAGGGCCATAATTCTTCTGGGGCTTCTGAAGGAAATACACATGCTAATGGTAAGTCATACTGTCGTTTTTGTGACAGCTGGCTACATGATCTATCCTGAACCACCAAGTGTATCTGTATATGCTTCCATGATTTGTTGCCTACTTGCCGCCTTATTCCGCATAGCTATCGTCAGAAAATTAAATAGACTTAGTTCTTTCAGCCTAAGGGCTGCGAAAAATTGCTAGTTATGTTAAGTAGTGTTAAAATAGTGAGTGCCTAGGTTGGTGCTAAATCTAATTGATCCTAGCCAGTGCTTAGGTTAATTATTACTCGAAGACATGGGCCTGAAAAAAGATTTATACTTTTCTTTTCTGTGCAGTAAATGTTACTGGAAATGGAGGATTGTTGGATGATATTTCCAGGGTATGCTTCTCTCATTGTTGATTCTTTCTCCATGAAGTTATCTGATTGCATGGCTCTTGGCTACTTTGACATCTTTATACTTTTTTTTTTAAATGTTAAATCATCTTTGAAGAAACTACATATGTGACATGTTAAGGGGTTTGTGCTTTGTTCCAGACTTCTAACGTTTTGTATGTTGTTGAAATAATTTCCAGGGTATGCTTCTCTCATTGTTGATTCTTTCTCCATTAAGTTATTTGATTGCATGGCTCTTGACTATTTTGACATGTTTATGCCTTTTTTATTTTTTTTGTTAAATCATCTTTGAAGAAACTACATATGTGACATGTTAAGGGGTTTGTGCTTTGTTCCAGACTTCTAACGTTTTGTATGTTGTTGAAATAAATACCAATTAATTGACTGGCCATACGGTACATGCCATATAATTCTTCTACTATTTGCAGAGTGTTCGGGATCTTCTGGGTTCCTTAGGTGTTGCAATGTCTGGTGGTGTCACTAACACGGAATTTTCGGTAACATGGCAGTTCTCAAGATCTAGAGGGGGTACCTTTGACCTAAGGATTAATTGTTTTATGGATGCTTTATCAGGTTCCTTTGACTACTGCGCCAGAAGGACCCAATAATGTGCCCGGAAGAGCTCAGCCAATGAACCCAGCGCAACCAGGATTCTCAGTTCTAAATCATCAAATACAAGTAACACAACTTCAGCCACCAGGAGCCATTCCTCGCAATATGGTAGATATTTTGTGCTTTTTTGCTTTTCCTCCTGTATTTCAGTTTGTACAGCATTATCTTAACTTTAACCAATGATAACAGATTATTCCAGATTCTTTGACAACTCTGTTGGAGTACATGGATCGCATTGACCGAGTATTACAGAATAATGGTACCATTTTTTCTTATAGTTGGTTCATCCATTGCTTGCAACCAAAGATTTTTATATTCATTTTATGCTATAAATGAAGGTGCTCCACCATCCAGGGATTCACAAAGCCAGCAACAACAGACAGTGGATGATGCTAATGTCAACCCGAGATATCCAAGTCCTGATGTTTTGGCTTCAGTTATTGAGAGAGCCCAGCAACTTCTTGGCGGCAGTGCAGCTTCTGCTCTTTCGGTATGTTACTTATCTTATGTGGTTGAGTGTAGCAGAGATGCGTATGTTGCGTTGGTGTTGTGGGCACACAAGGAGGGATAGAGTCCGGAACGACGATATTCGGGATAGGGTTGGGGTGGCACCAATTGAGGAGAAATTGATTCAACATCGGTTGAGATGGTTTGGACATGTCCAACGGAGGCCTCCTGAGGCGCCGGTGCGTAGTGGAGTTCTAAAGCGGCCCGATAATGTAAAGAGCGGTAGAGGTCGACCTAAACTAACTTGGGACGAGTCCGTTAAGAGAGATCTTAAGGAGTGGAATATCTCCAAGGATTTAGCTATGGACAGGAGCGCTTGGAGATTGGCAATCAACGTGCCTGAACCGTGACATCTTTTTGTCTTGTGCCATTTATGTCCCTTTATGTGTCTCCCTGTTTCTCGTCTCTTTTGGGTTTCATCTCTAGTCTACCCCAACTTGCTTGGGACAAAAGGCTATGTTGTTGTTTGTTTGTTTGTTTGTACTTATCTTATGTGGTTATGGTCTGTACCAGTTACCCCTGACTCTTTGAGAGTGATATATTGTTCATCTAAAATGTTTGCCTCCCTGGTTATGTTCTGCTAAATTTCCACTTCTGTTCTGGTGGTCACTGTAAACACATTTAGTATTATGGGTTGTCATATTTTGTGCAATTCTGTGAGAATCTAGATAAGATAAACTGAAGGACTAGTGAATTCTTGACCACCCTTAAACAGCAACCCTGGTGTATAGTCAGGGCATAAACTATGTTCTGGCTTCAAGGTGAAATTATCAATTCGCAAGCAACTTTTATAATATATAACGTCAGCTCACTGTTTATTGTTTATAATGCCTGCATGATTTCCTGAGTAGGCCTAAACCTTTTTTACATGTTGTGGCTTTTTCCCTTCTTGGATGCAAAGTTACTGTTGAGCTGCGTGGTTCAGTTTTTAAATTTTAACACACTTTCAATACTCTGGATTTATGAACCAATAGATGCAAACTTTTCTTTGGATGTCTTCAAGTTGTTATTGAGGAACTTCTGAATTTGTGGATGCAGAATTTTCATTGAAAACATCTGTGTCTTTTACGTACCTAATAATTTTCTGTTTCAGCACATTGCTCAACGTATTCGGCAAGATGGTGGGACTGCAGATGCATCTCTTCGCCGTGAGATCCAAACTGAATCTGTTCAGCTAGGAATTTCGATGCAACATTTGGGTGCTATGTTTTTTGAGCTTGGTCGGACGATGATGATGCTCCGCACAGGGCTATCTCCTGTATGCATAATTTGTTTTTCCTTCATGTTATGTAACTAACTTTGTAGATGTCACCATATTGAAATATTTTAATTCTGCAGTCTGAGGCTTTTGTAAATTCTGGGCCTGCTGTTTATATAAACTCCACAGGACCAAACCCAATCATGGTTCAGGTGATAATTGCTACACCTTTTTCATGCTAGTTTTTATGGTCAAGGGCGCTCATCAACACATTTTCTCTGTGCAGCCATCTTATCAAAACACCCCTCCTTTTGGTGTATCTAATATACCAGTTATGGGTGGAATTTCTGGTGCTTTTGGTATTGTTGATCCTTCTCGATCATCTGCTTTCGGTGATCCTTTTCGACGTGTGAATGTCCCAAGTAGCGGTAAGGTCACATTTCAATGCCTTTCAACTACTGGTTCCCTCTTGTTAGGGTTTTGAACTGGAGGTCCTCTGAACAAACTGTCTCTGTAATTCTGTATTGGGTCGTTAGATAGGCATAAATTGTTTATAAAATCCAATTGCGTCTTTACAGCATTGTTAAACTGCTTTTATTTCTTAATTATACTAGGTTATTATAATTTGTTTGAGATGCTAGATGTTTACATCTCCTATTTGCTATTCTAATATCATGAATTGGATACCTCATAAACCTTATGTGACTGTGTGCTGGCATGATTGGACTAAAGTGTATACAATACTTATATTTGAAGTTCAAATTAGTGTTAGGTGCAGTATCTTTCAGATTTGACGTGTGTCATCAATGTACTTGCTAGATTAAATACTCTGTTCTCGAGTATCTTCTGGAATATCCTGGAGTTCATTTGCACATGGGAATTTATATTATTTTGCTAACTAGATCTTTGATTCTTCCACCTTTGTGTCTAGCTGGCTTCCCCTAACTAATATTTCTTCTCATTCCCAAACTTAGGTGCATCTGCAACAAGTGGTTCAGCTGCTGGTACTACCACAACTTCTGAAGGAGCTATCAACGGGAACCGCCAAGATGCGGCAAGAACTCAAGGAGGTAACACACCGGGTCACCCGGCTGCAACACGTGGATTGCCAACCAGAACAGTTGTTGCTGCTGTTCCAGCACGGTCCTCAGCCGAGGCTCCAAACCATGTCTTTAGTGTTATTCTGCCTGTTCAAGTGAGGGGCCAAGTTGCAGTGCCTAATCAGTCCTCTCAAGGTTCTCAAGCAGCAGTGGGCAATGGAGCTCAAGGAAATTCAACATCTGCTATTCCACAAGCTTCTGTTGGTGGTGTTTCTGGTGTTCCTCCTATAGTGGCACAGGTAGCCAATGCATTGGCCGCGAATGCACCAAGCCAGGTTTCTTTATCTACACAAACATCAGCAGATCAGGGATTTCACCCGACCATAGACAGCAGAGCTGATGTTCTGAGTTCTTCAACACCAGCCACTACACCACCGCAGAATGATCCCTCAGGTTAGAATCATGGACAAACTTCATTTAAAAAAGTGCAACATCATGTGACTGAACCGGGTCTTTCGAATAGGGTGTTACGAGTTTTTTTGTAGACCTCTTAATGATATTCACCATTCCTGTTGTTAGGTATTTGTGGTTCCAGTTTGCCACCTCAAGACAGGAATACTTCAAATGTTCCCAGTCTTGACAGTATACAACAGCATCCACAGTTGGGAGATACTTGTGCAAATACAGCCGACTTACCAGGAGACGCCACAGCCACCAATACTCATGATGTTCCTTCGAACGCATCAGTAGAAAATTCTGCGCTGAAGAACAAATCCTCGGATGAAGTAGGTTCACAGCCCACTGAGCCTTCTGCAAGTGGCAGTGCTGAACCATTAGGTCTTGGCGGAGGTCTGATTCCAAAGGTATTAATTAGTGATTTTTAATTGTTTATTAGTCTATCAGGACTATCAGGATTCCGTTGTTTGGTCTTCATTTTTGTGTTTATTCTATTTGCCAAGTCACATATTTGGAGTTGTTTTATTTTACTATTGTTTGATTCTATCAGTAAGTTACATGTTTGGAGTTTGTTCTATGTTTCTATTGTTTAATTGCTTCTTTTAACAACACTTGTAGAAACGGAGCAGAGCAGTAAAGCCATCTGGGAGCACAACTGATCCTGGTAGGGATTCATTGTCAGTCAGCCAAAACCAAGATCCTATTTCAGTGGCCCAGCAGTTTCTGGAAGGCTTTGCTTCCCGAAATACTAACGCTAGCAGAAGCCATGCCCCCGCCTCTGGTCCTCCATCCTATGTGCCACAGCCTACTGAAGTTCCTCCGAGAAGACAGGGTGGTGGACAACCTGATATTGGCAGCATGATATCTGGTATGCTCAACAACCCAGTTTTCAGCAACATATTGTCGAATGTTGCAACACAAGCAGGGGGCTCAAGTGCTGATTTGAGGAGCGTGATGGAAGGATTACAGAGCCCTGCTATTGTAGATACGATAAGCAGTATCATGCAGAATGTGGATGAGCAAGACCTTGGGGCCATGCTTGGTTCAGGCAGGGGGCAAGGCGGCATGGATTTGTCAAGAATGTTGCAGCAAATGATGCCTGTTGTATCCCAGGCTCTTGGTGGAGCAGGGGGCCGTTCTGCTGGTGCAAATAGTAGACAATCTAGGTCATGGCCTCAGCACATTGACCGTCAAGAAGGAAATGTACCAGTTAGCAGTTCTCAGGTAAGCTATTCTGTGTGTTAGTAATCGCTTGTATTTGCATTTGTAATGTATATATGCTGCCTGTGCTTTGTGTTTGGTTTAGAGAGCAAATACTGTATGAATGGTTTACATTATTCTGCCATATTGATGTTCGATGTTCTGCTCAGTTATGCAAACCCTCTTTGGTCAGTATTACTTTCCATGGATGCTTTTGCATAATTGGATGTTAAGAGCCTAGAAAGGCTAATATGACACTAGGGCAAAATTATTGTGTGCTTCTGTAACTCTTCCTGTATGAATTTTAATTAGGCCTATCTAGTCTTGTAGGTATCTCACAGTTTTTTGCATTCCATGGCCAGATTGATCTCCACCAAGCTCGTCAAAGCATTGAACAGCATGAATCGCCAGAGAATATCTTCAGCTCTGTCCTTGAAACTGCTGCTCAGGCCTATGGCGAAGATGACAGCATTCAGGGAATGATCGAAGAGCTTTCCAGTGATCAAGAGCTTACCGATGTATGCTTTCCACACCGTTTCAGTTGCACAATCAATGTATAAATAAGTGTCTGGTTTCTGATGTTAGGCTTGCTAATGCTAAACTTGCCGCTTTTGTTAGGAATACTTGAAATTTTTGGTGGACCAAGTTCGGCAGAGGGTACAGTCAGAGTCGCAGTCCGGGAGCCCGCCTTGAAGAATTGGGCGGCAGGGTCGTGTAGCCAGCCATTCGCTGCAAATCTGCAATATTTATCGCTAACTTGGAAAAGACAACCAAAACTTGTTTGGGCGTTTTCATGATTATTAGGTGCCCGCTGTACATGTGGCGTTGTGATTTTCCGAGATGTTGTATTTGCGGTAGCATATTCCGTACTCTGGTTAAAACTGTTTTTGACAATTTTTCTAGTGGTACATACAGCGAGTTTTAAAGGTGCAGTGTACTGTTGAACTGTTTTTGACAATTTTGCTAGTGGTACTTAGAGCGAGTTTTAAAGGTGCAGTTGGTCTGAATTCTGTGCAGTTGGTCTGAATTCTGTGGATATTAATTGTTAATGTAGTGTCTGTGGTTGTCGTAGCGACTCTCCAATTGGGAGGTCCAGGCAAAGTTTGTTTCGCAGGTTTGCACTCTGCACCCCTGCCTCGCGTGCATTTTGCCGGAAATTTGGCGGGCTTCGGCGTGCGCCCGGCGGCCTGGAAACCAGCGGTTGCCCCATGAATCCCTGCAGCCCAAGAGTCTGTCTACAGAATAATCTGGTGTTTTAAAGGCGACGGCCACTCAGATTTTTTTAACCGTTGGACCAAGATCCAACGCGCCATCTCATTGTCTTTTACCTTTGTCTTTTGACAACATTGTCTTTTACCTTAAAACAACATTGTCTTTTACCTTTGGTCTCTACTCTATCAGTTCCACAGTTTCGTTCATGGTCATGGTAGTTTGCTAATGTGCTATAGATTTTATTGTTGTGTGCTTTGAGTATATAGAACGACAACAGTGGATATTTGCTTCACCGATGACCGATCTACGACAAAGAACATTGGTATCTACGGTATGCATCATTCATCATATCATAGTAGACTGAAGATAGAAATGTAGTAACAAGTCTAGAAATCGAAATTTTGTTCGTGACCACAATATCCAATCAAGAAGATTCTTCTTTTCTTATACGCAGCACGGCAGCAGTACTCCCCCTTCCCAGAAAACATGATATCTTAGGATTCAAAAAAATTTCCCAAAAAAAGCTAAGGCTGGGCCCCTAAAAACTTGATATTTTAGCTCTTGATGAAACTAGGTTGAGCATATATCTACTTGATATTACGATCTGCATTTCTCTATGCATTCCTTTTAATCGCGAGGTACTTAGATGAACTGACGAACAACGACGGGAAGTCTCAGACGTGGCACCACTCGCGAGCATGTTTTCTGGTGCTGACCAGGGCACCAAACGTTCTGAGAGCGAGAGGCAGCCCTCGCAGTTCTGGACGATGTCTCTGCCGATGGCAACCAGCTCCTTGCGCTCCTCCACTCCACTGCCAAACGCGTGCTTCGAGAAGAGCTTCCACGAGTCCTCCTCGCCCAGCCCCGCCAGCTCGTGCGGCGGGAGCGTGCCCATGATCTCGCCCACCCGCGTGCTCCGGCTTGTGACCACGACGACGCTCCCCTGCGCGCCGAAGCCGCAGTTGCACAGCAGCGGCCTCAGGTTGTCCACCCACCTGCTCTCGTCCTCGTTCCACACGTCGTCCAGGACCAGCAGGAACCTCCTCCCGCCGAAGGCTTTCTTGAGCCGGTGCACCAGCAGGTTCAGGTCGTCGGGCACGTTGCACCTTGCGTCCGCGGCCGCCTCGACGACGGACCTCAGGACGGCGTTGGTCCCGAACCGGCCGCCGCCGCCGTCCTCCTCGCCGCAGTCACCGACCCAGTCCCACATCGCCAGGTCGAAGTGCTCCTGCACCCTGGCGTCGTTGAACACCATCCTGGCGAGCGCGGTCTTGCCCACGACGGCGGCGCCCGTGACGGCCAGCACCTGCGCGTCCCGCTGGTCGCGCTGGCCCAGCAGCAGCTCCACCGTCGCCTCCACGTCGCCGTCCCGGCCCACCACCCACCCGGGGGGGTCGTACATGAGCGAGGTCGTCTGCCGGAACAAGGCCTCCGGCGCCTGCGCGGCGTCCAGCAGGCCGCTCTTGTACACCACCCGAACCACCGCCTGGACGCGCGTCAGCGCCCTCCGCACGTCCCTGGCCGCGGCAAGCCGGACCAAGGCCGGGTTCTGAAGGGTCAAGTACCTCAGCGCCCTGCGCGCGCGCGCCGCCGGCGTCTGGGCCTGATGGTCGTCCTCGGACTCGCGGCGGCGGCGCTCGAAGCCGTCGAGGACGCCCTCGGCATCCGCCGCGACTCTCCTGAAGGAGTCGATCCACGCCCTGACGGCGAGGCCCCACGCGCCCACCGCCCCGGCCTTCGCCTCGGCGCGAGACAGGAAGGCCCGCCCGGTCATCAGTTCGAGCTCCAGAATGTTGCGGTCGAACTCCACATCGTCGAAATCGAAACGCGGCATGGTGGACGAACGACGAAGGTAGCTTAATTATCGTTTCAGCCTTTCAGGTTGCAGGACGACGGTGAGGTCGATGAGTCCTGGCCGGTGGCCGCCTCCTGGCCCTGGGTGGTAGCAGGCTACCCTTGGACTCCGGTGGCTGCGGCAGGGAATCGCCGGCGATGGACAGGACGGGGCAGCCAATGGCGGACCCAGGAATTGAGAGCAGGGCCCACGACAAAAAAAAAAAGATGAACAACACAAAAAGGTCAGATCTGCTTGATAAAAGATACATATAGTTCAAATTAAATTTGTTCCATAACAAACTGAGATTACAAAATATTGGAAGAAAATTACAATTAAATTTTAACTCTTCGATCCCTCGTTGCTTGATAGCGACTGATGATGTCATGATCTTTGACTTACATAAAGAACTCACGCGTAATAAATGTGACCAAATAATCATTAAGTACTGGTCTCCCATCTCGTTTCTCAACTTATTCTTCACATAATTTATTATTGAAAACACTCTTTCTATACTAGCAGTTGCGACAGGTAGCACTAAGACTAGTTTGAGAAGTATGTACACAAGATCATGTTTGATGTGTTTTTTTTTTCCGAAACTAGCATGACAGAAAGCTCAGCAAGACTATTCACTTGTTTAAATCTTTCATCTTCACGCATATCAGTAATAAAGAGTTGAAGTTGACAAGGGAGATGGTCTAACTCTAGTCTTGAGAAATCATTGGGATAAAATTGAGCTAGCTTAATCAAACTTGCTTTGTCAAAAGCTGCAAATGAATTAGCTGGATTGAATGCTGACATGCAGATAAGCAAATCTGTGTTTACCTCATCGAACCTGTCATTCAACTCTTGAAGTTGTCTATCAATAATACTTAAGAACATGTCCACATGAAAACGGTGCATATTCTTGATTTTCACATAGAACCTCCTGTCTCTTCCAACAAGCCTATAGAAATTATCCATGCCAGGAATTTTGACCTTATGCTTGTTAAAAAAGAATGGACGTCTTTTAGAAACTCATCCCATCCATCATCCTCCCTCATTTGCTGCAGCTGAATCTTTGTCAGATAAATAAGATCTACTGCATTAACAATATCTTGATCTCTCTTTTGCAAAGCATGATTCAAATCAGCCGTGTACCTAAGTACATTTTCCATCAAGTGTGCCATGAAAACAAACTCAAATGAATCAAAGATCGTCAACATTGTTTGTGCTTGGTTATACTCTGCCGACTGAGTTTTATCTGTGCCTACCTTTTTTATTACTTTCCTAATTGAAGGATACATAGAGAGAACACACATAATAGTTTTGTAGTGAGATCCCCAACGAGTATCACCTGGCCTACATAGACTCATCTTTTTTTATTCTGGCCCTTTCCAGATTCAATGACATCCAACTCTAGTTCTTCTACAATTCTTTGTGCTTGTTCTACCCGTAGCATCTGTACCTTCATACAAGAATTACCAATAAGATTCAACAAGAACTTAAGCTGATAAAAAACCAATCACAATCTGGGTTTTTCTTAGCAACAACCACTAGAGTTAACTGAAGCTGATGCACAAAGTAGTGTACATAATAAACTGAGGGGCATTCATCCATAATTAGTTTCTTTAAATCATTGGCATGACCCCTCATGTTGCTAGCTCCATCATAACCTTGCCCACGTATCATAGACAAACTTAGTGAATGCTCCATAAGTAAGGATTGAATTGCATCTTTAAGTGTCAAAGAGGCAGTGTTTTCAACATGGACAACCCCAAGAAACTTCTCAACTACCTTTCCCTTTGTGTCAATATAGCGCAAACAAAGAGCCAATTGTTCTTTGTCATACACATCACTAGATTCATCAGCTAGTATTACAAAGTAGTCACTACCAAGGTCTTCCATGATAAGCTTTGTAGTTTCTTTGACACAACTATTGATGATATTTTTTTAATTTTAGGAGCAATCAATGTATAATTTTTTGGAGCACTCTTCAAAACTACCTTAGCAACTTCTTCAAAATTTTCTGCTAACCAATTTAGTAGTTCAAGAAAATTCCCTCTGTTAAGTGAATCTTCACTTTCATCATGTCCACGACAAGCTAACCCTTGACGCAAAAGAAATTTCAAGCATTTAAATAAATACGTCAACCGTGACTTGTACTCACATTTCTCTTTTTGGGTGGTAGAAACAAAGTTATCAACTATTGTTGCTTTAGGCTTCATAAAGGAATTGTATTTCTCTAGAGCCATATTGTGATAACTATCCATAGCCCCACAATGTCTCTCAATCCTCTTTTTCAAATGCCAATTTCTAAATCATCCACTCACAAAAGCATCTCCACTAGAACAATTTGTTTTATGCTTGAATAAAAAGCACACAAAACAGAAAAGCAGCATCTAATTCCACACTATATTCAAGCCAAGTAAATTCATCAAACCACCAAGCAACAAAGCATCTCGGTTTACCTCCAATAACCCTGATAGGAAAATCATGGCTGCATGGTTGACAAGGCCCCAATGCAATATATCCCCTGATCACCGAGTTCCTTTCATTGACAGGATGCCTTCTGATGGGTCTTTTCTTTCTAGGGTCATGATGTAGAGAGTCAATATCATAAACAGCTTCCCCACTTGATTCATAATCAAATTCACCATCTCTGATAAGAGACAAAGAAGGTTCTGTTTCTGTGGTTGCTGTTGCAAACTGAGGTTCATTACTAGCTACCTCTGGTTCAACTGAAACCTGATCATTGGGGACAATGGCTGCTATCTTAGTTTTTGGTTCACTTGCATTTTGACTATCACTATCATTGGTTGCTGCTGCTGCCTCTGGTTGATGCTCAACAGAAGGGGTACTTTGAGCTTGAGCTTGACTCTGAACGCTAATTACTTGTGGTCTTGATGTGGAAGGGGAAGGGGAATCTACCCTGCGTGCCTTTGCATCCCTTTCCCACATTGATTTCAGATCAATCGACTTTGACTTCTTCGACTTCTTCATTTTTCAGAAATCAGAAAGGAAATGCCACTGCCTACAAAGAACCAAATGCGTTACGCATCTATAAATTTCTATTTTCAATTGAAAGTGAAAGAACATAGCTAAGGACAAAGGGAAAGGGATTTGATTTTTGATTACCACCGAGTCGAAGCAAAGAACTCCAATCGAATTCGATGGGGCACTAGGGGCCTAGGGCCGCTCGGGGTCAGGGAGCGGGGCTACGGGGCGGCGTCCGCTGGAGTGGCCACATGGGGGCATGGGGCGCGCCGCACGCCGCCAGCGAGCGTCCGGGGCTCCGCGCAGGCCGCAGGGGAGTTGGGGAGGCGTGGTCGGGCGGATGAAAACCCAAGTTTGGTTTTGGTAATTAATGACAACAAGTTGCTAATGCCATTTTGTCAAGTGAATTGAGTTAGACATAGAAACACATGTAATGAATGAGCAAGGAGCATGATGGTGCATGGACATGAAATGATGATCATGACAGAGATGCACATGAAATGATGATCATGGTAATCAAGCATGCGGAGATGGATATGGAACAAAGTGATCAAGGCAAAGGTATAATCATAGGGTCCACTTTTGCCAGTCTAAGATGAGTAGAGAAGTGATTGACCGGGTTTAGGATTGATAGCCGACTATCAAGAGGGGCAATCACGGTTAGCTCGTGAATCAAGTGCTACTAGGTCATCTTCTTTAGCATATGCATTATGATCTGGTAAAGAAAGCTAACATAACTCCTTCAAGAAAATGATTATGAAAATGCTAACACACTTGCACATGATGATGAACATTCGGTGGTGTTAGCACATTTATAAAGGAGATGGAGTTTGAGGGGGTAGAGAGGAGTTTGAGTTCCTTTCTCCCTCCCGCCGAGCTTGCGAGGTGGGATTCAGCGTTTTTGTGGAAGTGAAACATCCATTTTCCACTGCGTCGGAGGCAAAGCTTCGAAGGCAAAAGGACCTTCGGACACTATACCGGACGCTGGCTCCGGAGTCACCAGACGCGTCCGGTGGCTAACCTTAAGTACTGCGCAGTTGGATGGCTGCACCGGCGCGTCCGACGGTCTTGCATTGGACGCTGGCTAAACACTGTTCAGCGTCCGGTGCCTGCTGACGTGGCGCGTGGCAGAAGAGCTGGAGAGCACAGGACATGGTGGCGCGTCCGATGGTGCTGCGTCGGACGCGTCCGATGCACATTTCCGAACTCGGGGAGCTTACTGGACCACATCGGACACCACGTGTGGTGCGTCCGATGAAAAGCACTAGAGCATCCAGTGTTCACTAAAACGACCGCTGAACTTTGAATGTGCAAGACACGTGGCAAGATCTGGTAACCAGACACTGCTGAGTGCTTCCGATGCCTGTGCGTCGGAGCGTCCGGTGCCCTTGATTTCTGTCCAACGGCTCTATTTGAAAGGGTATCTCTATATATACTTGGTTGGCCGGTTTTGGGTCTAAACTCTTGACTCTTTAAACACTTGAGACATACTTTGAGCAAGAGAACTTCCCCTCCACTCATCTCCTTCCTTGGTTGGATACTTTAGAGAGAGATTAAGTGAGATTCAAGTGCATTGCATTGAGAGTTGCATCTAGTGGCACTTGATTCTTGAGTTTGTTGCGGATTGCTTGTTACTCTTGGGTGTTTCTCGACACCCTAGATGGCTTGGAGCAGTGGTGGTGTTGAGCTCATGATTAGAGATTATTTCGAGCCTCACCAAGCGATTGTGAGGGGTTCTTGAGCCTTCCCCATGGGAGTTCGTGAATTGGCTACTCTAGTAGAGCTCGTGGCTTAGAGGATCCCCATCTTGTGAGTGGATGTGTGGCACCCACTGAGGGTTCAACTCTTGATAGTTGATTAGCTCGCGATCCATCAAGTGGGTGCATCGCCACAACGAGGAGTAGCTTGCCAGGAAGCAAGTGAACCTCGGTAAAAAAACTTGTATCATCTTATTGCCGAGGATTTCATTCATGTATGTGATCACATTGATTGATTGGTAGATTGGACATATCTCTTCTCATCAACGTTGGTATATCTATTCAAGCTCTCTTCTTTAATTTTTGTTCTTTGCCATGTTTAGCTTGAGTAAAATAGCTTATCACATAGGAGTAAGTAGCTTAATGACTTGGCTTTGTTGGTGTGAATTAGAGATCATAGTCTTATTCACTAGAATTGTATAGGTGGCTTGCTTAGGTTAGTTGAGCTAGTGCTAGAATTAGCATCGCCATCTTTTATACTAACCTTTGTTGATTAGTGAAGCTTGTAGATTTTTAAATAGGCTATTCACCCCTCCTCTAGCTATTTGGACCTTATAGCGGAGCACGCGGTCCGACGGTGAGGCGCGAGCCGGCGTCCGGTGGCGGTGACCGACGAGGCGGGCGAGCAGTCAGCAGTGGCGAGCGACGGCGCGATGCGTGAAATCGCCAAATCGGTCGAAGCTGCTGCCTGCTGGCTTACGATGGCTTGATTTTTTTAGTGGAACCTACGATGGCCTGATGGATTGGCCGATTGGGGGAAGTGGAGAAGTGATTGGGAAGGCTAGATGGGCCATGGGCCGTCTGAATAGGCATGGCATGTGGGCTGATTTCAAGTTGGTGTGTTGGACGCGAATTGAAGCCATAAAATGGCAAAGAAACGCACAGAAACATAATTTTAACACCTTAACTATATTATACATGTATATACCTCAAATACCTATTAAAATTTTTCCCAAAAATGTAGGGTATGCCCAGGAATACCTGGGCACAACTATAGATCCGCCCATGGGGGTAGCAAAGCTACTTTTTGTAGATGGCAGCGCGACTCTGGCCGCTTCGTAGTCGGGTCAGACGGGAGTCCGACGTGCGCACGGTTTTCGTTTCCGGGCAGGAAACACTTCACTTCGCAAAAGCAATGCCGAATAGAAGTAAGCCAGGAGCCGGGCTAGCCCACTAGGCGCACTGATAGCCCACGATCCCGGCATAGGCCTTGATCATGCCTGCATCTAACTGGGCTTTGGACCGCCAGTCAACAATCCAAGAGTGGGCCGTTTGAGAAACAAGGGAGGAGGAGAGGCCTTGATCACCCGCTGCCCACTGTCAGGTTGCTAGTCCGGAGGAGTTGGGCCAATTCAGGTCGATTATCTTGTGCAATGTCATCTTCAAGATAGTGTCGAAGGTTGCTGCCAATAGATTGAAAGTGGTGCTTCGTGAGATCATCTCTGAAGAATAGTCAGCCTTTGTTCCTGGTAGGTTGATCACAGATAATATAATTACTGCTTATGAGTGTTTACACTTCATGAAGCAAAAGAAAGCCTGAGAGTTCAGGTGCTGTGCATTGAAGCTGGATATGAGGAAAGCCTACGACCGTGTTGAGTGGAACTATCTACAAGCAATTATGCTTAAGCTGGGTTTCCATCAATTATGGGTATAGTTGATCATGAGGCTTGTCACCTCAGTTTCCTTTTCAGTTCTTCTGAATGGAGAATGTTTGAGCAGTTTCAAACCGTCGTGAGGAATTCGCCAGGGGGATCCTATCTCTCCTTATTTGTTTTTGTTAGCAGCAGAGGGCCTTTCATGCCTTTTAAAATCTTGACTTCAGTCATCAGAACTCAGTGGAATCAAAGTGACACCGTCAGCTCTGATGGTCAATCACCTTCTCTTTGCGGATGACAGCCTGCTGTTTTTCAAAGCAAACCTGGAGAGTGCTTTGGTGGTGAAGGAAACCTTGCAACAATATTGTGATGCTTCGGGGCAGCAAATGAACACAGATAAATCCTCTATTCATTTTGCCAAGAAGTGCCAGCAGAGTGTTAGAGATGAGATAAAAGGGGTGCTTAATGTCCAGAACGAGTGCCTAAGTGAAAAGTATTTGGGGATGCCATCTGATGTTGGTGCAGCAATGAATGGTGTTTTCAAATATCTGAAGGATAGATTTTGGATAAAGTACAAGGATGGATAGAGCACTGCCTATCGTCAGGCGGCAAGGAAGTGCTCATCAAGTCCGTGGCTCAGGCAATACCCACCTATTCTATGTCATGTTTTAAGCTTCCGAGAGGTTTATGCAAGCACATCAACAGCCTATTGAGGAAGTTTTGGTGGGGCAGCAAGGAGGGTAAGAGAAAGACATGCTGGGTTGCATGGGATGATATGATTATGCCAAAGTATCTTGGCGGAATGGGCTTTTGAGATATAGAGCTATTTAATCTTGCTCTGTTGGCGAAGCAAGCTTGGCGTATCCTGCAGGACCCGGCGTCTCTGAGTGCTGGTATCTTGAAGACAGTCTACTATCCATAGGGCGACTTCTTGTCGGCCGCCCTTAGCTCGACCCCCTCTCGGATATGGCATTCGCTACTGAATGGGAGAGAGGTTCTTCAGCAGGGGTTGATTAGGCGAATTGGGTCTAGTGAAACAACATCCATTTGGAGTATGGATTGGTTGCCAACTGATAGCATGCGATGGCCAGTTCCTAGCTCAGCACCACACCCTCCATGGCTTGTCAGTGAGTTGATTGACCACACTTCGGCAACCTGGGATACAGGGAAGCTGCATGAATGTTTTACGCATGCTGATAGGGAGACTATAATGTCTATACCTTTGTGCAATCGCCGATAACCTGATTTTTGGGCGTGGCATCATGACAGAAAGGGGATCTTCACGGTGCGTTCGGCCTACAGAATGTTAATCACAAGACGTGTTTTGATGGAGAATGCCAGAAGGTCAAATAGGAGAGAGGCAGAGAAGGAGTGGTCCTCTTTGTGGCAGGTCCAGGTTCCTTCAAAGATAAGAGTTTTCCTTTAGCGCCTGGCTCAGTACTCTTTGACATCGTCAGATGTCCTTCATCGTCGAAACATGGCGGACCACAACAGCTGTGTTCTGTGCGGTGCTCAGGACTCTTGGTGTCATGCTTTGCTTGAGTGCAATATGGCACGGTGTGTGGGGGCGCTTGAGCAAGAAGAGATTGTAGAACATTTGAGTGAGATGCACGAGGAAGACGCTAGGGCATGGGTGGCTGCTTTGATCAAATCAGTGCCCCATGGCGATCTCATTTGAGTGGTGGTGACGATATGGGCTATTTGGTACGCAAGAAGGAAAGCAATACATGAAAACATCTTTCAGAGTCCGCTATCGACACACAGTTTTGTTAATAACTATGTGTCTGATCTTCTAGCGTCTAAGCCACCTCGGGCAGTGAAGGCGTCAGTCCAGACTAGGCATCCGAAGTGGTTACCGCCTCCAGCGGGATGTACAAAAGTTAATGTTGATGCAGCAATCTCCAAGAACTTGGATAGAGCTTCCGTGGCCGTTGTTTCCTGTGATCAGGCGGGGATGTTCTTAGGAGCTTCAGGTGTGGTTCTTGAAGGTATTACTGATGTTGAAACAGCTGAGGCGATTGCATGCAGGAAAGGTTTAGCGTTGGCTTCTGATCCAACGCTCCAATCCATCCGGTTAGCTTCAAACAACGCTAATGTCATAAGAAGTCTTGAAGAAACGGGTATGAGCCCGTATGGCCAAGTTGTGAAGGAGGTGAAGGCTAGGGCTCGTGATCTTAATTTTATTGATTTTGCTCATGAGAATAGAAGCTCAAATGTTGATGCTCACAACCTAGCTAGAAGCTTAATCTCTTTTGTACCAGGCAGACATGTCTAGTTGCTTACTCCGCCTAAGGGCGTTTGTAATTCGTATGACCAACTTAATTAATAAAGAGTGTGGTGTTTCTAAAAAAAAACCTCGCTGCCCACCGTCACAATCGATCGAGGTGACTGGCCCCGTTGACTTGCTAGGCCCGCGCTCGCGCCTGAGTATATACACTAACATGAGGATATCTCTACAACTAAAAAGAATTAAGTGCTATCGTCTGATTAGACTAATTGCCCCGCCTACTCGTTTCCAGTTTCCTCGGCCGCTTGTTTCCTTCACGCGAACCGACACACTCCTCCGCAATCCTAGGTTGCATGACCTCGCACCCCACTACTTCCCACACAGCCGTGCCCTCACCGAATCGCTGCCAGAGCTGCGGCACCTTCTCGCCGCTGCGCGCCCTAGCCCCAAACCGCCCTGCGACCTTAGCATCCCGTGGCAGCAGGAGAACACCGCGATGACGACCCGACACACAGCCTCCTCATCCCCGCTGCCAGTGCGCCCCAGCCGCCCCATGAGCGTCGCCGACCTACTCGCCGCTGTGAGCTTCGCAGCCCGCGACAGCAGGAGCACCCCGATGCGTCCCGGCCGCCCCCTCCGCCGACAGCATGAAGATGTCGTGTTCCAATTGCCAACGCCAGCAGCAGCAGGATCACCAAGACGCCAAGGCCCCGCTTTGACGATGACTGCCGCGGCCGCGACGCTGACCCCGCCACCCGTCCTCCTCCCCAGGGGCGGATCTGCACCCCGGGCTAGGGGGGCTGTAGCCCGGGGCGTGGCCCAAAACAGTTAAGAACGTTCAGTCCAAAGTCTAGGCGTTCAGCCCCACCGACGTTGAACTGTCATAGGATTTCTAGCTTTCTACTATTTAGTCCCCCTTCTTGTATCGTTTCTGGATCCGCCACTGCTCCTCCCCGCTGTGAACATACAAAACTGAGGTGAGGGTTTCACACATTAGCGAGTTCTGTGATTCAGTCTGATGAAACTGATCTTCATTCAGTTCCAGAATATCTGAAGAAGCTTCTTTCTTTAGATAGTGAACCTGTAGATCTGTTGTACAATCACAAGGGAGGCATCTCATCCATTCCGCGACAGCCAGGTGATTGCCTCTTTTTCATAACTGAAGGCCTCTCTGTTACCTACAGAGCTCCAGAGATATGCTTTGTGAGTTCTTACTTCTTAGTTAGTCTTATGTCTTCATGTGTTTAGCTACTTTGTGTGTGAGACATGACCTACAAGCCTTCCTAATATTGGCCACTACTTAAGTTACAGAATAATATGCAAATAGTGATTCTTGGCTGGTTTATTCTCATGAGTCATGATTCCAACATGAGTTCAGATAATTTTGTTACAGTCATGATCGAATAGTTCTACACTAGGATCACGTGGTTTAAGTAATTTCTCTGTGGTTGAGGAGAATAACAAATGCATACAAGTTAAACCTTGTCAACGGGGAAACAACTATGCTTATGAGTTCTGATAAAAGGGCCTATTTTTGTGCATCTCCTGACTGCAATTTGTGGTAGTTTGTATTCTTTTGCAATAAATTTAGTGTCTGCTTTTTCTTTTTTCTTAGGGGACATGTACTAACTCTGATTTCTGTGCTATACTACACTTCCTCTAATTCAGCGTCGACAAAAATACGTAGTTATGAAAGCATTGTATCCGTATGCAATACAAAAAAAAATGTATGAAACCTGAACATATCATTCAGTTTTTAGTTGAGTTGGAATTTCTTCTGTTGATTTGTAGTGTGGCATTAGTTAATGGGATTGTACTGCTAGCTTAGTTCTATTCGGCTGAAGAGGCAATATAAAAAGACTCACATGCTCCTAATTAAAGCATCTCATCTAACATTTTACAACCTCGCTTGTGATTAGAGTACAATTGAAGACTTGTATCAGTACAGTTCTTGCAGCGACAAATGGACTATTCTCTTTTTCAAAATGTACTCATATGCTAAAATGTTTTCATTCAGATTTATCACCATTGAGCTACAAAAATTAAACAACTAATAATAGTTTGCAGATATATCATAAAGTAGAGATGAAACTGATTTCAGTAAATAGATATTCCATTTAACAAAAATCCATTACAACAAAGAATACAGTCATGACTGAGATGCATGCACTTCTATGTTAGATGACGCTGATTCCATGGCCATCAGAGAGGCAGCCATAGCTTTCGATTTTGGGCAACAATTGTAATAATAAAGATACTGCATGTAGCAATTATTGTCTTCTTACTCTCCCTCCTTTTTTTCTTTTACAAGAGATCTATGTGTTAGATTCAGACAAAGGCTGAGGCAATACAAATATTATTTTGACATCATTACCAACACTGACAACACTTCAAACAGAAGCCTCGTGCTTCAACTGAATAAAGCACCTGAAGGGTAGAAGTTGCTTCCTGAAGCTTAGGTCAAAGTGCTTCAAGACGACTTTAAGCACCTGATGAGGGTACAAGTTGCTTCCTCAATCTTTGGTCAAAGTGCTTCAAGAGGACTTTTAGTTTCAGTTCCCTGACAGTAGATTCCAAGCTGTGAACATGGATGTTTGGTGACTTGAATATTTAGTGATCATGATGCCATGGAACTTGTTTGGCTTTATGGTTGCTTGAAAATGTCTCGTAATCTTGTGTTATATTTTTTTTCTAAAAACATGATAGCATTTGCTTGGTAGTTGTCAATGTTTTGATCAGCTATCCTGATGCCATGGTTCTAAAAAAACTTAATGGTTCTAAAAACATATTATAGTCATGTCCATCTTATTTATGCTTCTGTGTTGCAGGTTTATATTAAAAGCACTTTTTTACTCACACTCCATTTGTGAGCCTCAAGTAAGCCCTTGATTGACCAGCTATTTCTACTGTTTATTGGCTTTTCCATACAGTCAGGATACTATGGTTCTATAATGCTGTACAGTCACAGTGTCAAATAAATGAATAAGATTTTGAAATTTCATGATCTAGCTATTTCAGTGTGCCTTACTTGAACTATGCTTCATAAATGGAACAAATTGAGGCTTTGCCTGTGAATTAGCAGATGCTGCTATCTGTTGTCCACTTCTAGATGAAAATTACATATTGCCTTGATGGTTCTTTATGAAAATAGGGTGTAGCCATTAATTGAGAACCATACCTACAATTAAAGATAAAATTGCTATTGTGGATTAAGGGCATGTTTGCCTACAGAAAAACCAATACTACTCCAAGAGTTCCTCCCGTCAAGCATATATCAAAGGAATTCTAATGCAAACAACTGTACATAATATTTCCATCGTTCTCCGACTAGCAAAGTGGGGCTCAGGTTAGGTGTGGTGAGTGACTGTGTGGCTCCTTATTTACTTGCAGGTCATGGCATGATTCAGTTCTTTTAGCGCAGGTTTTGAAAAACTTCTTTTTGCAGGCCTGGAGACATTCAGAGTGATACTCTGTCAAAACAGAAAATATAACAGTATGCATCTTCTATCTTGTTACCTTGAAGTTGCTCATGTTATGCTTGTTCTTTCCGGCAGTTGTAGGTCGTGGCATGATTTAGTTCGTTCAACTCATGTTTTGAAAAACTTCTTATTGCAGGGCCTGGAGACATTCAGAGTGATACTCTGTCAAAACAGAAAATATAACAGTATGCATCTTCTCTATTGTTACCTTGAAGTTGCTCATGTTTTGCTTGTTCTTTCCAGCAGTAGTAGGATGGTAGCTCCTGGCGCTTGATCCAATTCTTATTTTGTCCCTAGCTTTTGCAATATTTATGTGAGCAAAATGAGTCACATCGACGATCGAAGGTGGCTACCAGCTCCAACAGCATGGCCACATCGACGATCGAAGGTTTGGAGCTAGGTTGCGTCCACAAGTGCAGCGATGTAGACATTCCCTACCCATCGTCAACGACAAGTGCTGTTCTTGCCAGGGCCAGTTCAGCCTCACATGCGACGAGACCTTTGATCCTCCAAGACTGCTATACAAGGGCGACATCCGGATCCTCAACATCTCGTTGGAAGTCGGTGAGATGCACGTCGTTAGCCCAGTTTCATATGTCTGCTACAACTCATCCCATAGAGTCGATTTATTGTTATACCGCGTCCGTTACTTCTTTGAAAACCAATTCTAAAAGGTATGTCCAATTCTGGAAGGTATGTCACGATCAGTGACGGGAAGTAGGGGGACAAAAGCCCCCCCTATGTTTAGAGTATTGCTTCAGTTATTTTCAGTTGGTCAAGGATGATGCTAATCTTTACACGTAGCAAAATATATATATATATATATATATATATATATATATATATATATATATATATATATATATATATATATATATATATATATATATATATATATATATATATATATATATATATATATATATATATATATACTGCGATATACTGATATGACATGACCCATTCGAACATGATGATGACATTACCAGATTGTGTCTGCCCACCCGTATTCACCTGATCAAATTGTAGTGGATCGGTGATGGAGAACCCAGTTGTTAGGCTACCATGGCTGAAAATGACGTCGTACTCGCAGGACACATTGGCACTACAACCCAGTATTTTTACCCCATAGGTGGCCACACAAAATCATCCCTGATCGCACGATATCGTGCTCCCGCTTGAGGATGCCTTGGGGGTCAGAACATCAAGTGAAATTACACAGGAGATGAAGTTAACTATTCCACATCAAAATGGACACAATTGAATTAATTTGTAGTTTGAGACCCAACAAAAAAAAGTGGGAAATGATTACCCAGAGTCCACTATTGTGGGGGCATTTTTTTTATAGGAGATGAAGTTAACTGATAGGATATCACTGCCAGTGTCGACCTGGACGTGGTAGCACTTTCGGTGGCATTCCGGTCTTGATCTCCGTGAAGTACAACTTGCGCGCGCCCGGACCGGCCTAATAATCTCAACAACGCACTACAGGATACGCATGCTTTGCCGAGTGCAAGGGGCACTCGGCAAAGACAGTTTTCCCCTCGGCAAAGCCTTTGGCGTACACGGCAAATTTTCGACCGACACAGGCCTCTTTGCCGAGTGCTTTTTGCCGGGCACTCGGCAAAGAAAAGTGGCCGTGACGGCGGCTGTTCCGTTTACGGTTACTTTGCCGAGTGCCCCTCCAGCACTCGGCAAAGATTTTTTTTTAAAAAAAAATCTTTGCCGAGTGTCCTTCCAGCTTAGCACTCGGTAAATTTTTTTTTTTTGAAATTTCTTTGCCAAGTGCCCAGCCACCTGGCATTCGGCAAAGATTTTTTTTAAAAAAAATTCTTTACCGAGTGCCCAGCCACCTGACACTCGATTGTCGAATGCCCAGCCACCTAGCACTCGGCAAAGAATTTTTTGCCGAGTGTCCAGCCACCTGACACTCGGCAAAGTGTCCAGCCACTTGGCACTCGGCAAAGAATTTTTTTTTAAAAAAATTCTTTGCCGAGTGCCCAGCCACCTGGCACTCGACAAAGATTTTTTTTTTTGAAAATTCTTTGCCGAGTGCCCAGCCACCTGACACTCGGCAAAAAAAATTTTTTTGTTTTTTTTTGAAATTCTTTGCCGAGTGCCCGGCCACCTGACACTCGGCAAAGCTGGGTAATCAGCCTAAAATTGGCTTCGTTTCCCAGCTATGCCGAGTGTTTCAGGCATTGCACTCGGCACAGACTGTCTTTGCCGAGTGTAACACTCGGCAAAGTGACCATAAATGTCCTTTTTATTATTTTTTGCATTTCATCACTACAAAAATAATATATCACATATATCCATCACACACACAATATATATATATTCATCACATATATCTCGCATACGTCACATATATCTCACATGCATCACAATATATATCACATATATAACCACAACTCCAAATAGCAACACAAGTCTAAATAACTAACACAAGTCCATCACCAAGTCAAAATAGGTAACACAAAGTCCATCACCAAGTCCAAACCCACAAGTTCATCACTAAGTCTAAATAGGTAACACAAAGTCCATCACCAAGTCCAAACCCACAAGTCCATCATCAAGCAAAGCAAAGACAGCTACCGAGATCCAGGAGCTCCCCACTAAGACTGTGGTGTACTATGAGCTGCATCATTCGAGGGTCCAGAAAGTGGATTATTTGAACCCACCGATTGAGGCTGCACAAAGGGAAAGACATTACATGTGTCAGACAAGTAGTATTGTGGTTTGACCCTAAGTATGAATATACAAACTTAAATAATCATACTCATACTTACAGGAGTAGCGTGCACGAGAGGTGTAGGTGGAGGTGGCGGCATAGCCAATAGCGAAGCTGGAACATGTACATCCGTTTTTTGCCCAACTGCTTGCATGTACTGAAGGAACTCCGCCATCTGTTGTTGCTGCCTTTGCAGCTCCGCCACACGCTGGGCCTCCATCGCCTCTAGCCTCAGCCGCTCCTCCTCCTTCTGAGCCGCTATAGTGGCCTCCAAAGCCTGGACCTGGGCCTGCAACATTTCACCACAATGTTTATATAATGCAAAGCTAAGGTATGTAAATATCAATGTACGACGAATGGAACAGGAGTAACATTGAGCGCCTCGACCTCAGCTAGTGCAGGGCTCGGCCGTGGGCGTATGGGAATGCTTGCGCCCATGCTCTGTGCTCGGATCTGGGAGAGGGAGGGATTAGAGGTCGCGTTGATAAGGCCGTCGCCGAGGTTGTACCGCCCATGCTTCTTGTCTCCTCCAATCCTCATGACAACCTCTGGATCAAAGTCCTAAGAGCTCGGGTCGTAGTCGTCTCCATGGCGAGTCCTTGTCGCCGACGTGTACTCACTGATGCGGGTGTAGGCGTCGGGTTGCTGTAGGCCTCGGGCGGGTCATCCAGGTTGTAGGAGACGTCGGACGTTGCCTTGCCCTTGTGGGCCATAGCATATGCCATGAAATTGATGCACTACCGGCCCCCATGTGACGCCGACTGCGAAAAAGACAGCAAGATTATTAGCACTCAGGTAGAATTAAGCGTTAGAATAAAGAAGTCGATTTGAGTACCCATGCTTCTGCGTATGAGGCGAGGCTGCAGCTGCCTTGATGGTGCGGTACACCTGTCATCAGCGCACGCCGCTGTCGAGCAGCGTTGTGCGCTTCGGTCCACGCGACGAACTAGAGGAAGCGGCCTCTGGCTCCTCCGCCTCCTCCTCCTCATCCTCGTCCCCACGCCCTCCTCCTCATTCGCCTGCTGGGCCAGCTCCTCGCCCCCGTCCCCATCCTTGGCCACCTCCTGCTCCTCCTCCTCCTCCTCCACCTCGTCCTCCGGCGGCGTGGGAGGACGACGCTGCGGCCTCTGACTCCTCCTCCTCCTCGTCTCCGACGGCTCCTCTTCTGCATCCGCCACACGCTGTGTCCTTCGGTAAATAGAGAACACGTCCCTCTGACGGCCGCCCACCATCTTTGTTCAATCACCTGCAAGTGGAAAGAATAAACAAGAGCTAATTAGAAATTAAAATGAATAAACAAGTAATTAGAAATATATGCAAAATAAAGATAATATAATTATAAAGTAAAGTACTATTACATGTATTAGAAATAATCTGCATGATCGGGATTAGTTGGATCATAAGTCTCATCATCACTATCAACCATGTCGAAATAATCAACACTATCCGAAGGAGGAATGTTGTCTTCGGAGTCATTGCCTAAGCGTAATCGCTCAAGCATAAGACGGAAAGAGGGGTTATACCGAGGGTGGCGGTGGAGTCAGGCTAGCGGGGCCGTGGTGAGTCGGTGCAGTGGCGAAGCGACGCGGTGTCGGCAGACCCGCACGGCGACGAAGACGACCGGGGTCGCCCATGTACTCCTTCTCGTCTTGGCTCAGACAGGTCCCTCTACTGCATAAAAAGCAAAGAGATTAGTATCCATTTAAAATTTTGGTAGCATCTTCCCTGCACGGTGACGTTTCCAAAACCTGCAACATACAACGGCACGAAGGCCGACAACCACATATGTATCAACGACTCGATGACCTTCATAGAACACAAAAGACCTTGGATTTCATCTCGCTTGCTTTAGTACGTTCTATCACTGTAAAAAGATGGTAAAGTAAAAGGTACAAAACAAGCAAAAGACACACGCTATATATGCATATGCACATGCTATATATGCATATGCCACTTTAGGCTGTTTAGGCCATGTTGTATATATGTGTCCAATTTCTCAAACTGCATCCCAAGTGTATAATAAAATAAGCTAAGTCCAGGCCCATATAATTGCAGTTCTATATTAGCCGTGCATAAATATGAGAGGAAGGATCTAAACCATAAGCTAGCATATTTACTTTAATAGTTTAGTTAACCAACACAGAAGGAACCTACATGAATAGCTCATGATACATGAATGCATGCAAGCCCGCACATTTTGTCAAATATTTCATTATGTTGGTCGTAAGTCTAATGTACACTGAATGAGGGTTCAACATATTAAGGGCAGGAGTGTACATTAATGAAAACAGTAAGACGATCGACAAATTCAGCATGTGCATGATACACAATCTTAATTAAGGAGCAAATCACAAAGTAAACATAGTGAAGAACATAGGCTTACATGCAGATGTACGAAATTCAGCCCCGCTTGTAAGCCGCTAAATCGCCAAATTGGAAATGTAATCACACAATGCTTACTGCAAAGCATTCGAGGAGATAACAAAAGGCCAGTTGTCTTCATGTACCTCTCGTCTCTGAACCTACCTCAAGAGCCACAAGCGTCGGCTCCTCCACCAGGCCATCCTGTTTGGCCTCATGTCAAGCTGCTCAATCGATCAACATAAATACAGTGTGCTCACGAGCACCTCCGACGGCGTGTTATGCTACCTTAGTGCACCTGCTCGCCAAGTGCCATCGAGGGCCCCTTTTAGCACCATCCAAGAAGCATCATCCGAGCACACAAGATCAAACCACCAAGAAGCTCGTGGCTCAGATCTAAGAGAGGGGACAAGCTCAACTCCAGGAAACAGATTTGGGTGAGGAGGCACAGACAAGGACTATGAGAAGGGGAGGAAAAGGGAAAGGAGAAGCTGCTCGGCCGCACCCTCACCTGCATTGTCGCCACCGGGGCCGTCGGCACCGTTGTGCCACTTCTTTACCCCTGGAGTTGCTTGCTTCCCCCTATTTGCGCTCCGCTCTGCTCTCTTCATCTTGGCGTTTCTACGCTCGTCCACTGATTGCCCAATACCACGGGAGTAGGATGAGGTGGCCTGTGGCCACCCGGTTGCGGGAGGCAGGGGACGACGACTCTCGTACCTGCACCGCCGTTGGAAGCGAGGAAGGTCGCTCTGAGCTCGCGGCGGCGCAGGCGCGGAGGTGGCCGGAGGCAATGGGCGGGCTGCCGGCGGGTGTGCGTGCGTGTGTGTCTTGTGTGGGTGGCGTGCGTGTGTGTGTGTTGACTGTGCATGTGTGTGGCGTGTGTGCGGGTGTGTGTGGCGTGTGTGTGCTTGCTCGGCCTTCGCCGAGTGCTGGAAAGATCTAGCGCTCGGCAACGTGTTTTATTTGAATTTCTTTGCCGAGGGTCTCGGATCTGGCTCTTGGCAAAGGTTTTTTTTTTTCCTTTTTTTTAAGTTTTCGCTAACGTGTTCTTTTTTTTTAATTTCTTTGCCGAGGGCCTCGGATCTGGCTCTCGGCAAAGGATTTTTTTTTGCTTTTTTTTAAGTTTTTGAATTGGGCTCATGGCTCCTTTGCCGAGTGTCCCTCGCCAGGCACTCAACAAAGATTATTTTCTTTATTTCTTTTTTTGGTGAAATTTCTTTGCCGAGTGCCCTATACCTGGAACTCGGCAAATCACCTCTTTGCCGAGTGCCAGTCTAGACACTCAGCAATTTTTTTTTCTTTTTGCGCCCAAATTTTTTGTGGTGCCTTGATACAGTATTTGAAGCTTAATTTTCAAATTTATTACATTTTTGTTGCTTTTTCCTATATTTAGTTAATTTATTTCTTTGAATTGATTTTTTTCGGAAAAAAGGAATTTTAAACTGCAGGTGCATAGAATAATAGAATTTAGGGATTTAAAAAATGATATTTATGATGTTGAGTGTCTTTTGAGGCCGTATCTAGGAACTCAATCGAAATTTTAAACATCTTGTTCAAGAAACAGGGTGACCAAATTGTGTGCGATATATTTTTAAATTATATAAAATGCAAACGAAGTCCGAAATTCACGATACTTGTTGAGATGTTGTGACATCGCATGTGGAGGCTCTGATAAAAATTTGAGACTGTTTTGAGCAAATGGTGACGCACGATGCTTGAAACCTAGATATCTCCACATGTGACCACATGTCTGGGTTTTAAGCATCGTGCGTCACGACTTGCTCGAAATCTTCTCAATTTTTTATCACAGCCTCCACATCTGATGTCACAAAATCTCGTCAAGTTTCGTGATTTTCGGGCTTCGTTTGCATTTTATATAATTTAAAATCAAATCGCACGCAAGTTGGTCGCTATGTTTCGTGCACAAGATGTTTGAATTTTCACGTCTGTCCCTGGATACGGCGTCAAAATACACTCAAAAGCTTGAATATCATTTTTTTTGAATCGGTAAGTTCCATTATTTTATGCACTTGTAGCTCAAATTTGCTTTTTCCAAAATAAATTCAAGTAAATGAAACAACTTAGCTAAATATAGCTAAATGTATAAAAAATGTACCAAAATTAAAAATGTAGCTCCTAGTACTGTAGCAAGGCTCCACAAAAAATCTAGTAGCAAAAAGAAAAAAGTTAAAATTCTTTGCCGAGTGCCAGGGCTGACACTCGGCAAAGAGGTGCTTTTGCCGAGTGCCAGGGTGAGGGGCACTCGGCAAAGAAATTACAAAAAAATGGGAAAAAAAACTTTGCCGAGTGCCTAACAGCTGACACTCGGCAAAGAGTGACGGCAGGGTGCAAGCTGTCCGTGGACGGCGTCTTTGCCGAGAGTCTAGCTGTGCCGAGGATCAGGCCCTTGGCATAGGGCCTTTTTGCCGAGTGCCAGGCTGTGCCGAGGGCTAGGCACTCGGCAAAGAAATCTATGCCGAGTGTCTCTCTTTGCCGAGAGCGACCCTCGGCATATATTGTCTTTGCCGAGTGCCCGATAAAAAGCACTCGGCAAAGTATTTGACCCTCGGCAAAGTTGGCGTTTCCTGTAGTGACGTGACCAAATCAAGCACTCACAGGGAAATCTTGATCTATAATTTCTATAACTTGTGATAGATTACAGATTTTTAACCCCTTGACCAGCAAGTATTCCAAGATCATTTAATTTACAACATATCATAAGAGTATCAGTGTTGCACCGGATGTGTTACTGCTGCAGGTCTTAGCCGTTGCCTGGGAGGAACGTGCTATATATCTTCGTAGCTAGGCGATCCCTCCGTGCCAAATGAACACAGTTTGCCATGATATTTCGTCGATCATATATGTCTGTTGCAAGCCAATTAATCACAGTTTGTCATTAACATGCTGGCGAGCACTCCAAGTCCAAGGCAGATGATCGATCGAGTCCTGCGTCGTACCTACGTCGACGACGGTGCAAATGAGCAAATTAAAGCCGGACAGGACACCACCGTCCAACGGCGGTGGCCATATATATATAGCAACGCCACTAGCGGGCGGTCAACAGCGAACCACCACAGGCAGCCGGCGCCGAACGCAGGCCGCGCGGTTTCGTCATCCCCGGCTGATGGCAGTTGGTGCAGTTTTTTTTTTTTTTGACAACATCATATATTATATATTAAAGCAGCCATAGTACACAGAGGTCCTCAAGGGAAGACCAAGTTACATCAAGGTCCTGCGACCGGAAAAGGAGACAGCTGCGTCGACTGAGGCGCAAAGGGGGACGATTCTGCCGGCGTGGGGTATTCGCAGGGGCGTCAAAGACGCGTGCACCCGGATGGACTGACCGCGCGTAGCGACGGTGAAGAGTGGGCCGGTAGAGCCATGGAAGAAGGAACGTTTCGACAACCGAAGGATGTTGTTGATATCGTCGCCGAAGATAGAAGAAGCTCGAACCAGAAACCCAGGTGGTGGCCGAATCGTCGAACCTGCGCCAGAGAAGTAGCTGTCTGGCTAGAACAGGGAACATCAGGACCGGAGGCTGCTCTGATTGCATCTTCCAGCAGCCGCACTGAGTAGTATCATTTAACAGAGCAGGTGGCGGTGGTCCCCATGAAGGAGTGGCTGGCAGGTAGCCACGACGTACGCATCTCCACCCCACACATTTACCCAGGAGCGGTGCAACGTGCATTGCACGTGTCGCCCGGATGGAGCTGCGGATGCCACCGATGCACACTGCATGCGCAACACGTTGCAGCAGCAGGTCCCACAGACGAGGTGTAGGGCCCCACAGGGCGGCAGGCGGGCCCCAGCGAGTTGGAGTGCGCCGGCAACCGCCCCCGACCACGGCGTCCTTCCCGTCGCCGTCGTGGACCTCGTGGTGTGCGATGAGGGAGAGGCCGCTGGTGTCGCTGAAGTTGAAGGCGCGAAGAAGGCTGGCGTTGTCGTGGATCTGAGGGACGCCATGATCAAGAAAGCTGCCGCCGACAAGATCATTATCAGCCTGGTGTAGACGTCTGGGCTTAGGCTGCAGCTCTCGATTGCGGTCGCAGCCGAAGCCCCGGCTCCGGATGCTGATGCAGCGGCGCAGACGTACGGGCACCAGGAGCTGTCCCACAAAATCTCCTTCTTCGATGTGGGTAACCTTGACGCTGGTGATGCAGACAGCACCGGAGATGAGGAGGGAGGGAAGAGACTTTATTTTATTGGTTCTCACCTGAGGGCATCGGCAGCCGACGACAGCAACGACGGCAAGGCCGGCTACGGCGACGACGAAGCCAACGAGCAACAGGGAGCTCGACACGCGATAAGACGCGACAGCCATAAAGGCACACAAACTAGGACCTAATACTAAGGATCTACAGATACTGGGGGTGGGACCCCTCCCCCTCAGCTCCGGCGAACTCGCCGGCTACGGAGAAGGAGGGGGCCGAGATTTTTGGGCCGGGAGGGGAGGTGTTGAGAGCCACCTGAGAGCAGTCGCTTGAGCCGTGTGTAACTGCCCCCCAGTTGGTGCAGTTGAAGCCTCCAACGTACTAACTCCAAGGCAGGGCAAGGGCTGAAGGGGGTCCAGAATTGTTGTTGTCGACGAAAAACCGCGGAGCCCGGAGGCAAAGGTTTGGGTCTGGTTTAGTTACCTAAATTCACCCTCAAATTTTACTATGTAAAAAGAAGATTCATCATCACATCAAAATATCGGCACATATATGGAGTACTAAATATAAATAAAATTAAAAACTAATTGCACAGTTTTGTTGTACTTTGCGAGACGAATATTTTAAGCCTAATTAATCAATGTTTGGACAATTATTATCAAATAAAAATAAAATTACTATAGTGTTCAACAGTGATTCGGGCGCCCCGAATCGGGCATCTAAACGAGACCTTGGTTAGTTTGGTCGGCTAGATTGATTGACGATCGTCGTGTGTTTACTCGCTACTCCTATATTTGTTTGTTTGATTGATTGCTTGTTTCTGATGACGGCGACGTAGTACGTCCGATGCATGCATCTCATCTCATTATTCTCATCAGACCAACGCCGCCCATCCCATGCTCTCTCTCTCTCATGCATGCACGTAACTAACTAGCTAAGCATAAGCCACACCTGTGTGTTTTCTAGGTGGTCCAAGGCAGATTCTCCTTTGGCTAGTTTTAATTAAGGCCTGAGTTTGATTCTCGATCGGCTGCCCGTCACGAGTTGACTGATTGTCTGATGACGACGAGTCCGTTGACGTACTTGTTAGGCCGTCGCGCGCTAGCTTCACGTACTCATCACAGTGTCAATGGGAGCAGTGCTAGGATCTTCTTATTAGAAGTAATCTCTTGTAAAGTGAACCAGGCACCCATAGATGCATGCGAGCATGTGCAGGCGCTGCTAGTAGGACGTACATGCAGCGACAAGCAGTCGAGTGTACGTACTGTACACTCCAACCAGAGTCCAAAGGCAAGCTCAGCATCCGGATAGCTGGCTAGAGAATTGCTCCCTTAACCCTACCCAGATCTCGGCAGATCGATGACTTTCCAACCGAAACAGCTACTAGTAGCTACCCAACCCAACGTCCTAACAAGTGCCATGTTCTATGGCGCTAACTTTACAGTGAACGGATACATGTTTTTCTCTCATAAAAAATCAACATAAGTATTAGTATAAATTATCTATCTTGTTTCGCACAGCCACCTCTAGAGCGATGCTAAATGGCGTGCCGGGGCCAAAATTCCACCATGCTAGAGGAGTGCGCCAAGGCGACCCACTCTCGCCCATGCTTTTCATCCTAGCTATGGACCCGTTGCAGCGACTGCTCAACCTAGCTACTGGCCGCAATGTCCTTACGCAATTGCCTCTTGCCACAGCAAAATGGAGGACGTCCATGTACGCTGATGATGCGGCGATCTTCATAAGCCCCAAAAAAGAAGACATTGAAGCCGTCAAATCCATTCTGGACACCTTCAGCAAGGTGTCGGGCCTTAGCATAAACATGGATAAAAGTTTCGTCCACCCAATCAGATGCGAGGAGATTGACCTGGACCATGTATTCTCGGCTTTCTCGGGGACCAGAGGATCTTTCCCTTGCCGCTACCTAGGTCTGCAATTGCACACAAGGCCACTCCAAAAAGTGCACGTGCAGCCTCTAATTGAACGGATTGGCCGAAGATTACCCGGCTGGAAGGGCAAGCTACTAAACAAGGCAAGGCGGCTAACGTTGGTCATTTCGGTCCTCTCATCTATGCCTACATACCACCTGACCGTCTTCCCACTAGCTGCCTGGGCTAGGAAACAGATTGACAAAATTCGTAGGTCTTTTCTATGGAAGGGGGAAGAAAACGCGAACGGAGGACATTGCCTCGTCAATTGGCCAACTGTGTCCAAACCTAAGGAACTTGGTGGTCTCGGGGTGCCTGACCTGGACAAGTTTGGTAGAGCACTTCAGTTACGTTGGTTGTGGCAGGATTGGGTGGATCCCTCCAAGCCGTGGGCTGGCTCTGAGTTGCCTTGCAAACCCACTGACAGATTGTTGTTCAATGCATCAACCATTGTCACAGTCGGAAATGGCACAAAAAGCGCAATTTTGGCACCATAGCTGGCTAGAGGGAGAGGCTCCCAGGAACCTTGCACCGCAACTCTTTGAGCTAGTAAGAAGAAAGAATAGATCGGTCCAGCAGGAGCTCCAAAACGACAGCTGGATTCGATCTCTCAGGGGCAAGATCACAACGGCCACACACCTAGAGGAATTCATATCCTTATGGATCAGAATACAAAACATCCCGCTACAGCCAGGAGTACAAGACTCTATTACCTGGAAGTGGACGCCTGATGGCATATACTCCACCCGCTCGGCATTCCGCATACAATTCTAAGGATGCTACAGAAGATTCCAGCCAGACCTTATATGGAAAGCACATACCGAGAACAAATGTAAATTCTTCGCCTGGATCCTTGCGCAAAACAAAATCCTCACAGCTGACAACTTGCAGCTAAGGAACTGGCCACACCAAGACCACTGCGCCATGTGCAACGGACCACTAGAATCGGGCCTTCATCTGTGCCTGTTGTGCCCTCTAGCCAAAGAGATTTGGAACCTTGTGCTGACCTGGGAACATTTTGATGTACAACTAATCCAGCCACAGGTCCAGCCAACACAAATTCGTGCTTGGTGGGAGGAAGCGGCTGCCACAATCCAAAGGCAACGACGACGACACTTCAACAGAGTGGTGATTTACACGATGTGGAACATTTGTAAAGAAAGAAACAGAAGGATTTTTCAAAACACTGCCATGGACGCAAGACATGTGGCCTCCAAAACCAAAGAAGACATTGATCTTCACTCACGGGTCTTTAGCAGCATAACTTAGCCCCCCTCTGTTTTTTCCCTAAGGGGAGAGGAGATCGTTCTTCTTCTGTACCTTGGCTGTGTCCTCTGGGTGTTTTAGGTCTCCGGGCTTTCTGTACATAAACCTCTATCTTTTCTTAATTGAGAGACAGAGCTCCTGCTAAGTTTTCAATAAAAAAGTATTAGTATAAATTAAATTTCAGCGAAACGAAACAGGGAAGGAAGGATAAAGAAAGCAAATCCGTGCGTAGCGTATACTGCTGCTACTCCTACACGGGAGGGGCCGGGGAACGGGCGCCGGCCGCGGCCGGGCACGTGAGATTCATGCTGAATTGACCAAAGCCGTGGAGGTCAAGGTTGGCCAGCTCGCTCGTTTGTCGTTTCGGTTCATCGCCTTGTTTCTGACGATAGCGACGTACGTAACGGTGCAGGCCAGCTGCAAACGGCAAGTGCAAGCTTCTATGGCCCATGCTTCTCTCTCCACCAGCATTGGTCGGGCTCGGGCCAGGCCGGGCTGGGCCAAAGTCTGACATAGATGCTTGCTGCTTAACCCCGGTCCAATATAACCCCAATATAGGCAGGAAATTCAGGTCCTACTAGCGCGCTTGTGTCATTTTTACATCAATAAAAAAACAAATAATTAAATTTATCAATGCCACGGACCAATCCAAAATTTGTTGGGTCTGATTGATTATCTCTGCCCAACTCCAACAGGTAGCTATCGCCTGCCAGCCTTCTTTTTCCGGGCTTTGGGTTTCAGCCCGTGGACTGCCTGGATCATGTCTACATGCAAGTAATCTTTGCATGCATGCCTTAGGCTTTCAATTACACAAGGGGATTTATTCAACACCTTATTTGAATCACTGCATAAAGAAAAAAGGCCTAAAACCTAGTGTCCCCACAGTTGGTGTTTGTTTTCTCTTTAAAGATCGACCAATGTTCCTTCAGTAGGTACCTCAAGCACTGATCTCTGACCATATCATGGTTATCCAAGACATATAAACACTGTTATCTTAATCTTAGATACCATGTCACTACCATCCATGATCACCACGAGGTGGGCCCCTGGCCCCACATGTGCCTCTGGTTAACTGCTTTCGGCCTCTCTCACGTCTCTGAATGCTGCTACGATAGTCTATACTCATGCTGCTCATGGGGCGCAGGCAGACAGCAGCCAGGCGTCCTTAAAGAATTTTATTGCAGAGTGGCATTAGGTGCATGCTGTTGCTGCTAATCTAATCTAATCTAATCTAATCTAATCTAATCTAATCTAATCTAATCTCTGCGCATCATGACCCTTGTCACTTTGCTTACACAAAAGAGGCCGGGTTAGGTGCTCTCAACTGAACAGGGGGACAACGCCACACATGATGCGGCCTGTATTTATTTAACATGATCCTTCGAGGTATATTTGTGATTTGTCACACCACCAATAAATTTCAATCCGGATACATTCCCTTCCTTGCTCATTAATACCAAGATTATTGCTCTTATTCTTATATACAAATACATGCAGTAATATCTTATCTAGGTGCTTGGGTTTCCTCTCTATCTCGGTCCTAGGAATTCAAAAAAAGAAAGATTATCAGTACTTGAGTGGTGTGTTTATCTTTGTTTTGTTTCCTCTCTACACTCTACATTGTACCCCTAAAGATGACTATTTATACAACCTCAAATCATGAGCACTTGCTTTGTATACATAGTTTTTGGGTGATGCCAAAGGAAAGGAGACAGAAGCCACATGCATTCTTGTACTCTTCTCCCCGGCCCATGAAACCACCACCATGTCCACGTTCTTCTTCCTGGTTCTCCTTCCCAAGTGATCATGGCTTGGAGCCTTTCGGCTGCAGGAGCCCACACGTGGGGCCCGAAAATCTAGGACATAAATTTACTGTACCGTTCCACGGTGACAACTGGGCCCAGGATATATAAATGCTGCTAACCAATCTACTGTATTGTCCTTAAAAAACTACTGTACTGGATTGGCATCACGTGTAAGGTATGGTGATTTCTGGTTTTCTAATGCGAGTTTGTTTCTCTGCCTTTACCCTTTTTTACCGGTGAATGTGATGGCTGGCCGGCAACGTCTTTGTTGGGTTATCTATCTATAAAAAAGGTTTAGAATAAAGCCGAGATTAAAGGGTTGAGACGACTAGCGCCCACTAAGTTTTGTTTATGCTTCTGTTACTGGTATACATATAATTATATTGGGTACAGTAGTGTTTTGCTGACCAAGTCCAATTGTACTAGTAGTAGTAAACAGGAGCTGTCACTGCTCACGGGTTAAAACCATCTCTTGCACTCTGAGCTGGTCGTGTGCTATGCTTAACTAGCTCTGTTGAGCATCTACAAGAGTTTGTCAAATCAACTTGGCATCCATCTATTTTTGGTAAAACAGAAAAAATTGTGCTCCAACAGTTTGGCATTCAACTTGGCAAATTTTAGTAACTTGGCAAACCTCTCCCCTCCACGCGCATATTTGCGCGCTGAGCACGAGCGCGCATCGGGCTTCACGTGCAAATTTAAGCGGGGCTCTTCGTTTCTTAGCGGGGCTCTTCGTTTCGTAACGGGACTCTTCGTTCGCTTAGCGGGCCTCTTCTTATTTTACCAAGTCCAAATGGCAAACTCTTGGAGAGAGTCTATTTTTTCACTTACCATATATTTTAGCGAGTTGCCAAATCACGATATTTGCCAAGTGAATTTTGGCAAACTCTTGGAGATGCTTAGTTACAGGCTTTACAGCCTAATTGTAAATAGTTACCATATAACACTTAATCTTCAAGAGGAAATGCGAGTTGGCCAAACCATACTGTTACAACGTTGTGAGATAGATGAACTTCCATTAGTTTTAAACATTTCCTTATTTAAGGACCAAGTACACCGGTCAATTTAGCTCGACAATTTCTACTTTCTACTGTTCTCTGATACAGTACATAAAAAAGTGTTGTCATATAGTTTTGATTTTGTATAGCTGTTTTGTTTTTCATTATTGGCTCTTTCACTGCTTGAGCTGATGATAAAGCCACCACAAACCAAGCTTTTTTCTCCGAGAACAACAACAAACCAACATTAACGGGAAAGGAAAATTGCAGCCAATCGAAGCCTGCCATGTTGCACAGCATTTTATTCCCACTTGAGAGATCAGGGTTGTTCGACGGAAAAAGTCTAAATAACCCCTGACCTATGGACCCTGGAACACATAACTTTTTGAACAATGAAATAGTCTAATTTACCCCTGAACTATCCAAAACCGTCTATTTTACCCTCTGGGTGGTTTTCGACGGCGGTTTTTACAGTAAGAGCAGGTTTGCTACAGTGATAGCGGTTTTGTCTTTTTTATTTATTTTCGCTAAATATTTGAAAAATCATAGTAAATCACAGAAAAATCATAAAATAGAAAATCTAATTTTGTTGGACTCCACATAAGTAGATCTACACAGTGAATATATAACACGTTATGCTTTAGTACAAAGTTTTTTGCTGTAGCTTTAGATTAATTGGAAAATCCAATTTAGACTAAAGTTACAGCAAAAACTTTGTACTAAAGCGTACCATATTATATGTTCACTGTATAGATCTACTCATGTGGAGTCTAACAAAATTAAATTTTCTATTTTATGATTTTTCTATGATTTACTATGATTTTTCAAATATTCAGCGAAAATAAATTTAAAAGACAAAACCACCATTACTGTAGCAAACCACTGTTACTGTAGCAAAACCGTCGTCGAAAACCGGCAAGAGGGTAAAATGTACGGTTTTGGATAGTTCAGGGGGTAAATTAGACCGTTTTATAGTTCAGAGGGTTACGTGTTCCAGGGTTCGTACTTCAGGGGTTATATAGACTTTTTCCTTGTTCGACAGGCTTCTCTCATCAGCGGCGGCCGAGCAGAAGTGGCGAAACCTGAAAGTGAGCTCTACGAAAGAGAGAGGGGCCAAACCAAGAAAAGCAAGCTAGCGCCTAGCAGGCGAGCTTCGACCAATATCTGCACCAGGACCTTGTTTTTGTTCCCTCATTCGTTCCTCACCGGGTCCGGGTGGCTCACCGGGTGGGGCGTTGTGGTGGCGCCTGGCTGGTGCGAGAAAAGGTGAGGTTTTGGGTGGGGATTCTTGGAACAATCATTCGACTAACCTTTCTCTGGTTTCTTGCATTCTCGAGCTTTCTGGCCTGTTCTTGGTTCAGGCCTTCAGGGGGAACGGATTCTGCTCTCTGCAATATTCCCGTTTTATTCTTTTTTTCCTTTTCGATTTTTGCATTCAGATTTGCTGTCTCGTGCCCATTTAATTCCTTGTTCGCAGCCAAGCACTGCGGAATAGCGGGCATTAATGCTGTTGATTTTCTTGGGCAGTACCAGGCGCAAGTTGCGATTTTCGGGAGTTTGTTGAGGCGTCACAGAAAGTTTGGTGGTGAGGCAAAGGTTCCTGGATTCGTCAAGAACGAGGCATCTCGCAATCTGAAGCGTTCCATCTAGTTGCCCCTCGGATTCGGCCATGGAGCGGCAGTCCAGCATCCGGCTGGGCGCGCTGGAGAAGCTCAAGAGCTTCCGGGGGATGGAGAAGCAGAAGAGCTTCCGCGGGATCATGTCCCTGGAGCGGCGGAGCAGGGACAGCCCCGGGAAACGCGGCGACACGCCGCTCCACCTGGCGGCGAGGTCCGGGAGCGTGGCCCACGCGCAGAGGATCCTCGCGGAGCTCGACCGGGCGCTGGTCGCTGAGATGGCGGCCAAGCAGAACCAGGACGGCGAGACGCCGCTGTACGTCGCCGCCGAGAAGGGGCACGCCGAGGTCGTGCGCGAGATCCTCAATGTCTCTGATGTGCAGACGGCCGGCATCAAGGCCAGCAATAGCTTCGATGCGTTCCACATCGCCGCCAAGCAGGGCCATCTAGGTAAATTTTTGCTTATCGTCAGAGCCGAGGAAAAATTACAATATAATCTTGTTGTCTGCTCTGTAACCTGTTCAGCCTTATTTTATTTTATTTTATTTTATTTTATTTTATTTTATTTTATTTTATTTTATTTTATTTTATTTTATTTTGTTTTGCCTTATATATAGTCAATGAATTAATGATTAGGGGTTTATGGAACAGGGTTAGAATTTGGCCTGTTGAGGCTGCCCTGTTGACTATTGCCCTTTTTATACATGTGATTGTCTAGTATTAGGAACGTGATTGTGCTGATCTGATTGACTCAACAAAATGCACGCGTTCATTTGGAGAATGATTTATTCAACAGTTTTTGTTGGATCCACAGCATCATTAGGCAGTCACAACTCATAGCATCTTCACTACCTTTGTTTTCTATATTGACCGAGAAAAAAACATCAATCCTTCTTTGTTTTTTCCCCCCTGGGTCTGTTTTCCAATAGAAATTTATAATGTGATCTATACTGAGTTGCTAGTATTGCTTCTGTGCATGTTGATGATGTGACTATTGGTTAGCTGATCTTATCCCACTCTATTCTCTGCCATGAAACCCATGTTAGGGTACGGTGAATTGCAAATTAGCAATCGTTCCAGCGCTTTCAAGGCTAATAATAGCCTTCTCCCATTCCTTGGTTATTTTGCAGAAGTTCTGAAGGAGATGCTGCAGGCTCTTCCTGCTCTTGCTATGACAACAAATTCTTTAAATGCTACAGCTCTGGACACCGCTGCAATTCTGGGTCATGTTGAAATTGTCAATCTCCTACTGGAAACTGATGCTAGCCTTGCCAGGATCGCGAGAAACAATGGCAAAACGGTTTTACATTCAGCAGCAAGAATGGGACATGTGGAAGTTGTAAGATCATTGTTGAATAAAGATCCTGGGATTGGTTTAAGAACAGACAAGAAGGGACAAACAGCACTGCATATGGCTTCAAAAGGACAGAATGCTGAAATCGTGGTTGAATTGTTGAAGCCTGATGCCTCAGTCATCCATATTGAAGACAACAAGGGAAACAGGCCTTTGCATGTTGCTACTCGGAAGGGGAATATCATTGTAGGTGATCACATATTGAAATGTCCTTTTATTGTTTTACCTTTCTTTTAGTTTTATAATTTTCTCCATCATTTGCATCCTTACATTGCATTACTCTGCTTAAGATGTCTCATTCAGACAACAAACAACAAGAAAAATTCATGTACCAGCACGTAGAATTTAAAAAAAAGAAAAAAGGGCATATTTCCTTACAATTTAATCAAAAGAGTGGGGATCTTAGCAATTTTTGCAAGAGTTCTTCTAGCTCTACATAGGAGTACACTTTTAAGAACTCTACTTTTACCTATTATAGTTTTGGCTTTCCTAATGCTTATCTATGACTGTAATTCCTTACAGATAGTGCAGACTCTATTATCAGTCGAGGGGATTGATGTCAATGCAGTTAACAGATCTGGAGAAACTGCATTTGCCATTGCTGAGAAAATGAACAATGAAGAACTTGTTAACATCCTAAAAGAGGCTGGTGGCGAAACTGCAAAACAGCAAGTACATCCTCCAAATTCAGCGAAGCAACTGAAGCAAACTGTCAGCGATATTAGACATGATGTCCAGTCCCAGATCAAGCAAACACGTCAGACCAAGATGCAAGTCAATCAAATCAAGAAGAGGCTTGAAAAGCTCCATATCGGTGGGCTGAACAACGCCATCAACTCCAACACCGTCGTCGCGGTGCTTATCGCCACAGTTGCCTTTGCCGCCATATTCACGGTCCCCGGAAATTTTGTGGAGGATCTGAGTCAGGCACCTCCCGGCATGTCCCTGGGGCAGGCATATGTGGCGAGCAACCCGGCCTTCATAATCTTCCTTGTCTTCGACGCCCTGGCCCTCTTCATCTCGCTCGCGGTGGTCGTCGTGCAGACCTCGCTGATCGTTGTGGAGCGGAGAGCGAAGAAGAGGATGGTGTTCGTGATGAACAAGCTGATGTGGCTGGCGTGCCTCTTCATCTCAGTTGCCTTCATCGCGCTGACCTACGTGGTGGTGGGGCGCAACGACTGGTGGCTGGCCTGGTGCACCATGGTGATTGGCACCGTGATCATGCTGACCACCCTCAGCTCCATGTGCTACTGCATCATCGCGCACAGGCTGGAGGAGAAGAACACCAGGAAGATCAGGAAGAAGGCCTCCGCGAGCCAGTCTCGGGGCTCCTGGTCCCGATCGGTCGACTCAGATGAGGAGATACTTAACAGCGAATACAAGACGAAGATGTACGCGCTGTAGGATGGATTAGCAATTGTAACATGACGGATTCTTTGTACATAGCGGTGCTGTTTCGCCAGAGGCTGCTGGGTGGCATTTGGCAGGATTGACGACCTGAAGCTCGGGATGCAGAGGCTGTGGCAACACATCAGTCTTTTAACCAAAGGACTGAAGGCACTAACCTTCCTGGCGGATCAAGTTCAGGTCACATTGACTGGTGTACCTGTTCCTGGGTGAGAGTCTGCTGTACTGTGTGGTTCTTGTGCCTGAAACTGTCAATGATGATGGAGATAATTCAGTCAGAAGTTTAGAATAGAATAAAGTGTCCGGTACAAAATGCAATGTGTCATGCATTATATATGATGATCTTGTACACAAGGATCTCATCTGAGAGTGATTTGTTGAACTCTTGTCGGCAGGTTTTTTCCTTGGGGCCTTGTGATCTGTGACGCAGGGATTATATGGGTTGACAAAGTGAGTACGGTCATTGATCGGTCACACAGAGTTTACCAAGACTTGTGAAGGCGGCATACGGTGCTGTGCACTGACTATATGACAGTTTTTGTGTAACTTGTTGTCCACCGGAATGAAATGTGTATCTGCGAATAGTTTTTTGCGTGGCATGTAAGTGAAGAAGTAATCATGAGTGAAGATAATGTGGTGAAAACTGATAAGAAAGGGAACCTCCGAGGCTGCTTCTGTAACTGTAACCACGTGAAAACCATTCAGCATTTGTTTTGTGTTTTGATTTGAGTTTCATTTTGCAATGTCTACCTCGCGCGGCCCACCCCGTATCGTTCATGGGCTGCTTTGTTGCGGATTTGCAGGGAAAAAATCTATTTTAGCTCTCTATGAATATTGTCGTAGTATTATTTTTCTCTTCAAACTCTAAACTCACATTTTACCAACTCTCCTGTCCTAGTTTGAAGTGGTTTTTATCTTTTGTTGTTAACTTAAAAATCCAATAAATACTTAATAGGGTTATTAAACCACATAAAATGTCTTCAAGTTTTTAAAAAATCGAAAAGAAATCCAAGTGATAGATTGGAATACGATGAATTCAAATAAAATTTTTAGATCTTGTGAAAATATTTCTAGAAGCATCTCGAAATTAGATTTTAGCTCTATGAAAATTGGGAAAATTATGGAAAAAAATCTAAAAAATTCCAAACGTGTTTTGAAAAATATTCAGAAAAATAGATGTGATTTGGGATACTCACATAAAGTTTTCTCCTGGATGAACAATGAGAAAACAAAGGAGAAATACCAATCTAGCATCGCTTGTTGACCCTCTATACATCCTCGTTTCCATTTTTTGTATGTGTTTTTGTTGATCCCTCAAGCAACTAAGAAAGGGGTATGGAGGGCCAATGGATGGTAGGAGGCGCAAGGGAGAGAGTGGGGTGTTCAAAGGGGGCTATGGGTGAGGCCAAATCTTAATGGAGAGGAGAAAGAAAGAAGAGCCACGGTTCTCTATGTTCCTTCTATATTCTTCTTATCGCTTCATTCTTTGATTCTTTGAATTACCATAATCCAAACTTCGGATACAACATATGTGAGTCAAATATATTTTTTCGACGAGCCCTACTCATCTATGGTCTTTAATTGTTCATCCAAACCACTGATAAAAAGAAGTTATTTTTTTGCCACTCAACACTTTATATGCCTTTGCGCTTCCCAACATACAAAACATATTTGCTAAGAAATTCATTCCTGTCACACCCAAAATTTTCTATTTTGGGTTGTGCATGAAAAACACTAAATAAAATAAATGATTTCAATATTTGAATAAATTTATTAGATAAATTAAGTTGCTATTAATTTAAATATAGAAAATTGTGGTTTTAAACTTTTTCATATTAATTTGATAATGTGGTGTTTGTTTGATGCTTGTATTTGGTGTTGGTGAGTGCTATTATTTTCAAAATACCATAGGACGATGTTTACTTCTCATCGGAAAACTTTTTGGTATTTTCTGGGTTTAAAATTCCAATTTCCGTGAGCTTAATCTTTTTCCTTGATCTCTTCATCAATCTTTTCATGAGCCCAAACCAATTTAGTTGAGTTTCTTATCTCCCCAAGAGTCCCCAGGATTTTTCCCGTGATTTTTCTGAGCTCCGGACTATTTTTCGCGGCTTAAAAGGTAATTCTAGATTTTCTGAAATTATTTTATTCACAGAATTAAAATAATCCCGAAATTAAGAAAATCCGAAAAGTTTCCAAACCCCACGACTATATATATGACGGCGTAGCACTCGACGCCCTGAATTCAGAAGTACAACCCTTATCACGAGCCGCCGCTCGTAGCTCCCTCCACCTCTCGTCGAAGTTTTGCATCTACATCTTGCGTTCCGACGAACTTCCGACGAAGATTCGGCGAGCTTTTTCGGCCACCTCGGACATCTCCGGCGAATTCCGCTTCCACCCGAGGTTCGTCTCGTCGTTCTCTTCACCTGCACATCTTTATTTTTGCGAATCCATCATCCGTTTATTGTTTCCCTAACCCTTCTTTTTCTTTTCCGGCGAGATAACCATGAACGACATCTTCTTCTTCGTTACCTACCACCGTTGCCGGTGCACTGTCACCTGCAGCTTTCACTCGCACCGGCACCCTGCAGGCCCTACCCCGCAGCCCCGCCGGGCTCGTGTGCTGCGCTGCAGGCCAGCACCGCCGCCGTCCGTGGCTATTCGGCCATGGCTGTAGGCGCCGAGCCGGCCCCTGCCCTGGCCCGTGTGTGTCCCTGCGCCGCGCCCTTGCTGGTCGGCCGGCCGAGCCACCCTGGCCCTGGCCGGAACCCGTCTCTTTCCTGTGCGCGATGCAGCAGCAACCTGTGGCGATGGAGGTCATGACGTCTGCACCGAACAAAGGAAGAAGATGATGGTATTTACAGAACTGTCACTCATCTTTTAATGCGCGTCGTTCATTCGTTTTAAATCCGATTCGAGTCGTTCCGATTGCGTTAGATTCGTGTAGTCGTGCTCTACGTGGTAGTACCAATGTTGGTCATGTCTCGTAATTATAAATTTATTGATTTAGAAACTTTTTGATTAATAATTATTTAATCACTGTTAATTAGAAAATAACTAAGGGTTGTAATTCTATTCGCGTCGTGTCGTGTTTGTGTCAACATAAACTATGTTTTAGTAACGATGTTTATCATGTCACTTGATTATTAATTTATTAATTTAAATAGTAATTAGATTAATATATTTATTTAATAGCTTTCCAATTAAAAGAAATTCTGGTTTAAATCCGTTCTTGTTGTTTTGCAATAGTGCCGATCGAGGTTATGTGTTAGCAACAACGTTTAACATGTCTTACATCTTTGAAATTTATAAGTTAGATATTAATTTGATTTATGCTTGTGCAATTGAGTTTCTAATTAAACGCAAAACGTGCAGTCTGTTCTAAATTAATGTTAATATAATTAATATTAAACTAAATGTCTTTTGAATTATAAGATGCTTAGTTCAACCTTGAAACATAAGTGCTTTCGTTCAGTTGCCACATGTTTTATATATATATAGTTTAATATTAAATTGATTAATATGATTAATGTACAGTATATCTCAAATTAAAATTTGCTTAGTCTAAGTACGTTGCATATATGATAGACTTGTGTAGATAATTTCATATTACAGTACGTATCTGCTCTTCATAGTTATACGACTTTAATCCTCGAGCATTTATTCGTTTGAAATCTATTTTGCTCCAATTAAGTTGCGTTAGATTCGCATCGACGTTCTTTGTGCAGTAGTACTAATGTTTTTCATGTCATATGCTTTTCCATATATAGCTGAGTATTATATTAATTAATATGTTTGTTATTAGTTTTATAATTAAAAATAATATATAATCTTGTCACGTCAGTCCTTTGTAACTAAGCATGAACTTAACTAATGGCAACTTAAATATGTTTAAATTATAATTTACTTAGCCCAACCACATATCTCGTATAATTGGAATAGTTGTTCTCACATGTTCTTTTATCTCTGCAAAGTTGGCAATACTTATAAATGAAATATGACCAGGGTTAAATCTAGCTTTGTAATTCAATTGATTAATCTAATTTTAGAATATTTCTTCAGAATGTTTATCACCTTATTTCAATAACTAACTACGTTATGTTGTAATCGTCTCGATAGTCGCGTGTCCTCTTTAATGGTAGCTCCGTTATCCGTCGTTCTTGCGTTTTCGTAACCGTAGCAACAAGCCGTGACATTTAATGCGCTTCCTTTTAAAGTGCCTTCTTTGTATAATGTTTGTTCTTAGATGTGTTTGTTGTCTGTTTGCTGTGCTTGGTTGCTGCGAGTAGAAGTGTGATTCGCGAGTGCTGAAGACTGAGAGCTGAGGACTGACAAGTACAACAGAAGCTCAATATCAGAGACAGAGGTTGAAGACTTATGAGTAGCTAACTATGGAAAAAAGACAAGTATAACATGGGACTACCCTTGTTACCTATTTACTGAAATTATCATACATATGCATGTGTCTTCCTTGACAATCATAGAGATTATAACTTAGCTATTGATATCTTGTTTCCTTGACACCTATGGGATTATGTATTTGGGTAGCTATTGCTAGTGCTTAATTATGAACAATGATCTTGTAATTTGATTAATGGATTAAGCAACCAACCATTAAGATGATTTTATTACTGTTGAAAAGGGGCTAGAGCAAGGGGTTATATTGTTGCTCTGGTTTCTCTCCATAAGGACTTATCTATACGTGATCATCCGGGACATACAGTACAACTGTGAGGGCTATATGGCTCTGGCTCTAGTTGTTCAAGAGACCTTTTCTAGCTTGTTAGTGGTTACCTTAAATGGTGTAAGAATGGCTTGCCACGTTGGGTGTAGGACAACCTCTAGTCTATGAGTATAGTCGAGAAGGAATTGTGCCATTTGAAAATGGGGTTCCTACATCTGCCTGCCGAGTGAATCTAATGGCCCTAACTTGTTAGACGAACTTTTGAATGGCTTTATATGGTTTCCTATGTTTTGGGCCTTGCAAACCCACGCATTTGGAAGACATGACTCACAGTGAAAGTGTACACCTCTGCGTAGAGTTAAAAACTGGTATACTAGCCGTGCTCACGGATACGAGCGGCCTTGGAACATCTACAGATAGCTGATCACCATTGTTATATCATGCTTAATTACTGTTATTGTTATTATGCTCATGTTAATGCTATTCATTATCCTTATTACAATTGATCATTGGTTCATTAATGGGAATTGGTTCATCTTGATGCTACTTAATTGCTAATTATATGATGATTAAAAGCTAAACGCAGTCAAATAGTGTCTAGCCTTTTTGAGCCTCATGAACCCTGTGTTATACTTGTTGAGTTCGACATGGACTCACTCTTGCTATTTCCACCACACCCCAGTGTGTAGTAAGGTGTTGCTCAGAAGAAGGAAAAAGAGGTAGTGAAGTCTCCAGAAGTCTTTCAGAAGTGTTTGGCATACGGAGCCACCAGTCAGCCGTCTCTGAGAAGAATGGAGCCTGAAGTTTAGTCACCATTCCACGATACTCTGATGTAAGTGTTAATATAGCTATGTGTACGTTATATAATAACATTGTTTCTGATACTTTTCCATTCTGATATATGTGTGGACTTCCTGGGCGCACATATGATTAGCCTGGTTTTGTTCTTTAGAAAACCGGGTGTGACAATTCTAATGAACAAAAGTGAATAACTAAACAAAAAATGAAAGCACATCTTTTTCTAGATGAACCCAAACAACAATGGTAAAACTTTTGGGACATTAAAAAAAGAAAGAACTGTTAGAGGAAGAAGAGGAGGTAAAAAGAGCGATGTGAGGACACCTTTCCTATTAAGATGAATCCACCGCTAATGAACGCCTATCATGAAACTACTTTTGTTTCCATTGTAACACCCCTGGGTGTTAAGCAATGCATTAGCATCCAAAGCATTAGTCATAATCATCTCATTCATGGTTATCATTGCATGCAATATAGACCCTTTTAAATTTAAAGTTGAAAAACAATTACTTAAAACCTAAAATTCTGCATTTAAGTGCTAAAGAGTGGTGAAAATTTGTGTAGCTACAATTTTAAATAATCTAGAGTAAATAAACATGATTTTTGGAGCAAATCTTGAATTCAAATTCCTTCAAATTTTGCTTTTAAAAATATTCTAGAAAAATGAATTTTTACTTAAAATTTTAGCTTTAAATCCCAAATTCAAAATATATTTAGAATTTTGAAAATGCTCTACATGAAAGTTGTAGAGAATAAAATTTTGAACAACTTTTACTTTGGGCAAAAGTTCTGAAAACCTCTTTTTCATCTTCAAATTCAAATTTGAAACAAATATAGAAATCTGAAAATTTATTTATAAAAGAAAAATTGGTTTTTTCACTTTAGGGGGCCGCAGCCACCCTTTCGGCCCACCCGAGCTGGAAGCCCGGCCCGCGCCCGCGCCCGCGTCCGCGCCTGCCGCCGCGCGCGCGCGCGACGCCGTGGCGCCGCGGCAGAGCTCGGCCGCCGCATGGCCGAACGACGGCGACGCCGCGCGACACGCACCCCGGGTGGCCCCCGCTTCCCCTGCGCCACGCGCCTTGAACCCGCGCCCGCTCCTCCCTCGGCTGCACGCCCTCCATTCCCTCCTCTCGCTCCGCAGCAGCTCGCCAGCAGCAGCCGCGCCATTGCCGGCTCCCGGAGCTCCGCCACCGCCGTGGACCGCTACTGCCGCGCCCGCGTCCGATTCCTTGCGGCCATTGCTCCGCCTCCCTTCGCTCTACCTCGTGCTCCCTCCCGCGGTCGCCTTTGTCAAGGTGAGGAGGCCAATTTTGGTCGGCCGCTCTTCACCGCCGCTCGCCGGAGTTCGTGGCTACGACAATCTTTCTGTTCCACCCCTCCTTCTTCCTTCCTCTCGCGGTCAGCAGTTTCGTCTCCCTCCCGCGAAGCCGTAGCGCCTCCCTGCCCGTCTTGCCATGGCCGGAGTCGAGCTCCCGCCGACGAGCCGCACCGTCGTGCCGCCATGCGCGTCGGCGAGCTCGCTCCGGTAGGCCACCCGGCCAAGACCGAGCACCGGTCGGTGCGGTTCGTTGTGCTGAGCACACTGGTGCCGCCAGCGCCGCACGTGGGCTCGCCGCCGGTGAGCTCCGGCCGGCGATGCCCCAGCTGGCCTGCCCTCCGGCTGACCTGTGGGTCCCGCTTGACTCCTGGGCCCGCCTGTCTGTCTCGATGTTTTGGTTCGGTGTGTAGCAGCGGGGTGCACGTAGCGTTAAAAGGCCGGATAGACTTTTAGTTTTAAAGAAAATGATTTTCAGAAATGTTGAAAAGGCTTTCAAAAATCATATCTCCAGATTTATAGCTCCAAAAATTGTGAAACAAATTTTGTAATGTTACTCTTGAATAGATCTACAGTTTAAAAATATTTCATGATAAATTGTTGACACTTTTCTGTGTAGGTTTATTTAATTGCTATAAATGCTGATATCTTAGAAAATGTGTAGTAAATAAAATAATGAAGGGAAAAATATGATTCTTGTTGCTTTAATCTTTATTAGTCATGTACTTTCTAGGAAAAATATTGGTGAAGCATGTTCTGTGAGAAATTTTTGAAGTGTAGTTCAAATGCTTTTATTTGATAATCTTTATTATTTTTAGTAAATAGCTAAATTTGTATAGAACATACATGTGATAATTTTTGTAGTATGTTAGTTTACTGTTAGTAACATAGGAAAAATGTGAAATCTATTGTTTGATACTTTTTCTAGTACAAAATAATTTCATGCTCATATTTAGTCTATAACTTGTTTATTTTGTACAAGCAGTTTTACATAGGCAATTCTCATGAAAATTTAGTAGTAGGTTAGTTAGGGTAAGAGTAATCTACTGTAATTTTTGTAGATTTTTATCTATACCAGAAATAGGTGTTGGTGTGTAACCCTAGTTAAATAGGGAATAAAATATTATTCTTTATGAGAAATTAAGAGAAATAAAATATGTTTGGTGTATCTTTGAAGCATTATTATGCCTTGCTGATGTTATGGATGAGTTAGGTTGGTAAGCTTTGGTAGCTTAGGTTCACTTGTATGTGTAGATGGTAGGCTAACTAATATAAGGATAAGGTGCATGTTTTAGGGTACATGTTCTTGGATGACGTTGACTACCTTATAGAAGAAATAGTTATATTCAAACTGCTCATTCCATGTGCTCATCTGCATCTCATGTCATCAAAGCACTCCACCACAATCCGACACATCATTCGCATGTTTGCTTATGCACTTGCATCATACAGGATCGCAGGAGGAGTCGCAGGTAGCAGTACCGGAGGAACAAGCTTGGACGGATCCGCAGGAGCCCCAGGCACAGAAGGTGCCCGAGGAGGAAGAGTCAGGCGAGGAGCTGCCAGAGTGCGTCGACCACCATCCTAGCTCGTTCGAAAAAGGCAAGCCCCGGAGCATTTTAAGTCTCCTATTTTATAAAAGTTGTTCCTTACTACATGAACTATAGTTATATATATAGTTGCATTAAGTTATAGGAGTTAAGTGAAACCGTTATTGCATTATTACCTTGGCCACCGGATTATCTTTCACCCTGTTAGGTCAGGATCGAGTGAATTGCTTAGCCATGCTTAGACCGGTAGAAGTCGGGTGATTTCCTGTCACCTGCGAGTTATAGGTGGATACCAGGTTATGGTTAGCTGTAATTGTGATCATAAAAAGTAACCAAGTGTTGAGGGATAAATGAAGACCGGGCGGAGTCTTATAGGGTTTTGGACTATAGTGATTCCGTCTGTGTCGATTAAGGACCGATCGTTGCTCGTCCCTCTTGTCATGTTGAACGCATGCCTCACATTTAGCTGGCCGAATAAAGTACCTTTCGACCGCGAAGCTAGTGACACTTTTCGAGCCGGGATAAACTCGGGTTGGCAGACTGGTGTTGAAGGGGGTGTAACGGGGACGCGAAGAGTGAGCCCAAGGTGCGTCCTGGCAGTCAGGCGGTCCCTGGGTAGTGCGATCCATGATTGTTATCCCGCTGCTTCTTAGAAAGTGTCATTGGTGATCTACGCGACCCTGACGGGGGAAACAGGGTTTGTGTGAGGAATAAATCTCCAGCTGGATAGAAATTCGATTCGAATCGCCGTCACTCCCGGTTAGTGAGCACTTGACTCGAGCTATGGCATCGTAGTAACATTAAAGGAACACTGATGATTAAGTGAATGATGTTGGAAATGCTAAACCTGATATGGTAATCTAGATTGCTAATGATAAATCAAGTGATTGTTCTAGCAATAGCTGCTTACCTAGTTTGAATAGGTTATACTAAAAGTGATGCAAAAAGTACTGGTTTAGTTTTTCATAACAACTTATGCTTTTCGCAAATAAGTCAAGCCAGTCCAATCTATAAAGCCTTGCATGATCCTTGGTGTCTTTTATTTCTGGTTTATGACGTGTAAGTCTAGCTGAGTACATTCTCGTACTCAGGACGTTGTTCCCATTGTTGTTGCAGATGGTCAGATGTACTATGGGTACTGCTCCAACTGTCTGTATCCGGCGATGGGCGACAACTAGGACCTTGGGCAAGGGTCACTCTGTTTGTCTTATCTACTGCTTTTGTGGACCATGACTATCTACTGGCACTGTATTTGAACTAAGGGTGTGTGTAAAACTACTTGCTTCCGCTATGTTATTTTGAACTGTGTTGTAATAACTTTTATTCCGAACTCCGATGTACTCCACTTTTTTTTGTGAACTCTACGTATCATGTGAACTGTGGCTGCTAAATCAGTACGATCTTGGTTGTACGTTGGTTGGTTTAAAATCCCTCGTGATTTTACGGAATCTCGGGTTATACGGGTTTCAGTTTGATAAATTAACCGCCTCGGTGGAAAGTTTCCTTACTTAATCTCGTATAATTACGTTGATCCGTTACAGCTGGTATCAGAGCATGGTTTAGCATGTTGCTGTTCACATGGGTATTTAAAAACAAAACTGTGTTTTCCACTAAGCTTTCAAATTTAAGAGTGTGCCAGTGGTCATATCCTTTATGCCCCATAAGGACTCTAGGTGGCTTAATTAAGTACTAACTTGGGGGTTTGCATCATATTTGAAATTTCGTCGCTCATACGGCGTGCTATTGTATGAGTGTCATTCAATTGAGTGGTAATGTATGGATCAATTTCCTCTACGCCCTGGTAAGTGAGAGTTGTGAGAGCATGGTCGGATACACTGCCGATCTTGGGGAGTGCTTATGTGATACTGAAATACTTACGTGCCATGCGCATGTTCGTATAAAGGTATTCAAATGGTGGGGACTTCCGTCATGCGGTGATGATGCCGTCAATAGGACGATGATTCGGGTAGTTGTTACCGTTATACTCGTATCTGGGGATGCGCGTAGAGCGAGTAACTTACTTTACTGCTTTCTTGCATATTTTCATACTGTAAGGGTTGGGCTGAAGTGACTTTCTGCAGGTACATAACAACGCTTTCGAGTAGTACGTATTAGTTACGTTACAAGAGATCGTTGTATGCCACCGTTTATTCCGTTAGTAGTTATTGGTTTTCTAAGTTTATGAGGACGTACGAAACGTGCATGTATCATGTGGTGCATTTCATTCATGGCATTGTTCCTCCCCTTATAAGTTGATTATCTCATTTCGATAAAAATGACAACTTAAAAATCTGTTCTCACCACGGTAATAAAATTTTGCTATAGATGGCACGTACCAAGCAGACAGCCCGCAAGTCCACCGGCAGAGCTCCCCGTCATCAGCTTGCTCCACGCACTCGTCAGCGCCACACTTTTCTTGGAGAGTTTGGGATGCCTACGCTCTTGTGGAGAGTACTCAGCTATGTAGGCTATCCTGATAGGATGGAGCCCCGCTACTTTTGTTCGAATGAGCGGTTGGGGGAAGGACTTTTGGTGACTGCGGTAGTGATAGTTCGTCCCCGAGGTGATGGTTCTGAATGGACCGGTTGGCATTTTGAGTCAACTGGCAGGACCCCTGAAGAAGCCGCTGAGAGGGCAACCTTTGGGATCCTGAGAGATATCATGGATCGCTTTCCTCAGGAGTTGGCAGCAGCTATAGTTGGAGTCTTTCCGAGGGGCAACCCCTCCACTGACTCGTGGCAGCAGGCAAGAGGAAGATCTCTAGAGATTAGCGCTGTGGAAGCACAGAACAGTGACAACCCCGCTATGAGTGCCATGTTCGCAGTGATGAGGGCCTTTGATGGAGTGGAAGGTAGCCTGAGACGTGTGTCTGGTGCTCTTGGTCAGGCTCGTGATGACCGCCGTCAGCTTCAGAGAGATCACGACGCCGAGATTGAGAGGCTCAACACAGAGATGGCTCAGTTAACTCACCAGAGAGATCAGGCTACCCAGAGGACTGTGGTTTTCGAAGGAGATGTACGTGCCCTGAGAGAGCAGGTTGGGCGACTGACCACCGCCAACAGGAACGCTGAGCGCATGTTGACTCATGTGCTCCATCAGAGGAATGAAGCCTGGTCCGCAGAGAATGTGTTGAGGGCTAGACAGTTTGAGCTAGAGCAACAGCTGGCATATGCAGAGGAATATAATGACAATCTGCATGAGGAGGTTCATCGGCTGAACAATTTCCGTGTCTTGAGAATGACTGAAGTGTTGAAGACTGAGTATGCAGCTCATCAGCTTCAAGGTCCGGCAGGAATGTGGTGGAAACATCACCGCACCACTTTTCCTCCCCACGCTCACATCACTTGGAGGGAGTTCACCGAAGCCTTCCGTGGAACGTACATTCCACCTGGTCTGACTGAGATGAAGCTTGGGGAATTCCTGGCACTGAATCAAGGCACGAAGACTGTAACTCAATATCTACATGCATTCAATAACCTGAGCCGTTATGCTCCTGATATGGTGAATACTGAGGCCAAGAAGATCGCCAGCTTCAAGAGAGGCCTGAATCCTAAGATGATGAAACATGTGGGTACAAATATGAGGACTGGTTTCAATGATTTCGTTAGTGATTGTCTGAAGCAAGAGAAGAACAACAATATTTGTGCTGCTTCCAAGATCCGTAAGAGAGCTTTCGAGTCGGGTTCGTCCCAGTCCAGAGCCCCAGTGGCCAACCGTCCAGCTTTTTGATCGCCTGCCCCAGGTGCAAGGTTTAGGCCACCGCAAAGGAAGAATCAGAATGCTCAGCAACCCCAGAGGAACCAGAAACCATTCAAGATGGCATTGCCTCAGGCGAAGATAGGACAAGGCAGTTCGTCTGGAACTGTGGCTCAAGTGAAGGGATCGTGCTTCAACTGCAACCAACCCGGACACTTTGCGAAGTTTTGTCCCTACCCTAAGAAACAGCAGACGCAGTATCAAGCTCGTGTGCATCACACCACCGTGTATGATATCCCTAAAGGAGAACCGGTAACAGCTGGTATGTTTTCTATCAACAATCATCCTGCAGTAGTCTTGTTTGATTCTGAATCATCTCATTCCTTTGTAAGCCAAGTTTTTGTTAAGAGGCATGAGCAAAAGATAGTTGAATTGAAATGTGCTTATAAAATCAGTTTAGCTGGGGCTGATCTGTTGACTAATCAGATAGTTCAGGGAGTAATCCTAAACATATCAAATCGGCAATATAAGCTTAATCTGATAGTCATGCCAGGGTTAGTTTTGGATGTGATCATGGGTATGAACTGGATGAATAAGATGGGGGTAGTAATCGATATTGGAGGAAGGAGTATCTCTCTTAAGGAACCAAGTGGAGAAGGCACTTTTCGGGTGGTCCTACCTCGGAAGGTAGACCTAGCTAGCACGACTTGTGCGGTCCAAGCTACTCTGCTAGCCCAGATTCCAGTGGTCTGTGAGTTTCCAGATGTGTTTCCAGATGAGTTACCTGGACTTCCACCAGACCGAAATGTTGAGTTTGCCATTGAGTTAATTCTGGGAACAACACCGATCTCGAGAAGGCCCTATCGGATGCCTCCCAATGAGTTAGCCGAATTGAAGAAGCAACTCTAGGACTTACTAAAGAAAGGTTTGATTCGTCCCAGCTCGTCTGAATGGGGATGCCCCGCTCTATTTGTGAAAAAGAAGAAGGATAACTCCTTACGCATGTGCATGGATTATCGACCACTGAATGCAGTGACAATTAAAAACAAGTATCCTCTTCCTCGGATTGATATCTTGTTTGACCAATTGTCTAAAGCCAAAGTGTTCTCTAAGATAGATTTGAGATCAGGATACCACCAGATTAAGATTAGGCCGCAAGATGTGCCTAAGACTGCGTTCTCTACCAGATATGACTTGTACGAGTATCTTGTCATGTCCTTTGGATTGACAAACGCTCCTGCATACTTTATGTATCTGATGAATTCTGTTTTCATGCCAGAGTTGGACAAGTTTATGATTGTGTTCATTGATGACATTCTAATATATTCGGAGAATGAAGAAGATCACGCAGAGCACCTCAGGATTGTCTTGACTAGACTCAGGGAACATCAACTATATGCGAAGTTCAGCAAGTGTGAGTTCTGGCTTAAGACAGTTCCTTTTCTCGGCCACATGTTGTCTGAAAATGGCATTTCTGTAGACCCTAGTAAGGTGCAAGAGGTTATGGACTGGAAGTCACCAACCTCAGTGCATGAAGTTCACAGTTTTCTTGGTTTAGCCGGTTACTATCGTCGCTTCATACCGGATTTCTCGAAGATTGCCAAACCAATGACAAGTCTGTTACAGAAGGATCATAAGTTTGTATGGACAGAGGGGTGCGAGGCAGCTTTCTGCACCTTGCGAAAGTTGTTGACCACTGCTCCTGTTCTGGCCCAACCGGATATAGAAAAGTCTTTTGATGTGTTCTGTGACGCATCTAAGAATGGGGTAGTGAAAGTCCCTAGTTTGGTTTTGGCTAATTGATGAAACCTAGGACTAACCTTTGTATCTAAGTGGATGATTTAGATAAAGGTGGTAATTGCATATGAGACATGACATTGACTCATGTGACCAAGATGATGAAGACCGAAGTGATGCTTGGCTCGATGGCCCGCTTGCTTAAGTGCTTGGGTAGCCAAAGGTTCTCTCTTAACAAAGAGGGATTGGGCTACACCCCCAAGAATGGCAAGTCGGCCTTAGCAACTCCAAAGCCTAGCTTTGTGAAGAGCAATGGTCGGTTTTGCAATAGATGCAAGCAAGTTGGGCACTTAGAGCATAATTGTAATAAAAAGAACCAAAGCAAGAAATTTGTTAATGCTATACCTTTTGATTCTTGCTATGTGATTACCAAGGGTGTGAAGGGTGTGCAAGCTAAGTTTGTTGGTACACCAATTGTGGGCCCAAAGAAGAAGGCTATTTGGGTACCAAAGAGCTTAGTTACTAACCTACAAGGACCCAAGCAAAAATGGGTACCTAAGCTTCATTGATTTGCTTGTAGGTCAATTACAAAGCCGGAGGAAGGCACAGGATTATTGATAGTGGGTGCACTCAACACATGACCGGTACATCAAGAATGTTTGATTCATTCAATGACAATGATAGTGGTGTTGATTCTATCACATTTGGCAATAACAAGAAAGGCAAGGTTATTGGCTTGGGCAAGATTGCAATATCAAATGATATGAGTATCTCCAATGTGTTGCTAGTTGAAAGTTTGGATTTCAATCTTCTATCCGTGGCACAAATATGTGATCTAGGCTACAAATGCATCTTTGGGGTTGATGATGTGGAAGTTATTAGTGTGGATGGTTCAAATGTGGCATTCAAGGGCTTTAGATATGAGAATCTCTACCTAGTTGACTTCAATGCTAGAGAAACTTCTTTGACAACTTGCTTAGTCTCCAAATCAAGCATGGGTTGGCTTTGGCATAGAAGGCTTGGTCATGTTGGCATGAAACAATTGAAGAAGCTTACAACTCACAATCTTGTCAATGGTTTGAAAGATGTTGAATTTGAGAAGAATAAGCTTTGTAGTGCATGTCAAGCCGGGAAGCAAGTTGGAAGCTCACATCCAAAGAAGAGTATAATGTGCACATGCAAAGCATTTGAGTTGATGCACATGGATCTATTTGGACCAACAACATATACAAGCATAGGCGGTAACAAGTATGGCTTTGTCATAGTGGATGACTTCACAAGATTCACATGGGTATTCTTTCTTAGTGACAAAAGTGAAGTGTTTGACACCTTCAAGACATTTCTCACTAGAGTTCACAATGAGTTTGAGATTAGAATCAAGAAAGTAAGAAGTGACAATGGAAGTGAGTTCAAGAATACAAGAATTGAAGAACTTTGTGATCATTATGGTATTGGACATCAATTCTCGGCCAAGTACACTCCACAATCAAATGGCCTAGTTGAGAGGAAGAATAGAACATTGCTTGATATGGCTAGATCAATGCTTCATGAGTACAATGTGAGTCAATCATTTTGGGATGAAGCAATCAATACTGCTTGCTACTACATCAATAGATTATATTGTCATCCATTGCTAGAGAAAACCCCATATGAGCTACTTCATGGAAGAAAGCCCAATATTTCTTACTTTAGAGTGTTTGGTTGCAAATGTTGTATCTTGAAGAAGGGCACTAGATTGGGGAAGTTTGACAAAAGATGTGATGAGGGGTTCCTACTTGGTTATTCAACTACAAGCAAAGCTTATAGAGTTTGGAACAACTCAAGTGGCATTCTAGAAGAAGTCCATGATGTGCAATTTGATGAAACCAATGGGTCACAAGATGAAGAAGAGAATCTAGATGATGTTGGTGGAACTCAATTGGTGGAAGCAATGAAGAACATAGACATTGGGGACATTAGAGCAAAGCAAGTAATTGATATTCAAGATGATGATAAAGATCAAGTGCTCAATTCACCATTCAAGCTAGTTAGTGACTCTCAAGTGCAAAATTATGGTGCTAGTTCTTCTCATCGAGATACATCAAGTGATCAACCAAGCTCAAGCAATCAAGTGCAAGTACTCCAACCACAACATGTTTCAAGAGATCACCCCATTAATAGTATTATTGGTGATATTAGAAGTGGTGTGCAAACAAGATCAAGATTGACTATGTTTTGTGAGCATGCATCATTTGTGTCAACCATAGAACCAAAGAAGATAGAAGAAGCTTTGAGGGATGTCAATTGGATCATGGCTATGCAAGAAGAGTTTAACAATTTCACAAGAAATGATGTTTGGGAGATGGTAGAAAGGCCAAATGACTACAATGTGATTGGAACCAAGTGGGTGTTTAAAAACAAGCAAGATCAAGATGGCATTGTAGTGAGAAACAAATCAAGACTAGTTGCTCAAGGTTACACTCAAGTTGAAGGTCTTGACTATGATGATACATATGCTCCCGTGGCAAGATTGGAGGCAATAAGGATTCTATTGGCTTATGCTTGTGCACACAATATCAAACTATATCAAATGGATGTCAAAAGTGTATTTCTCAATGGGATCATCAATGAGTTAGTATTTGTTGAGCAACCGCCCGGATTTGAAGATGACAAGAAACCCAACCATGTCTACAAGTTGAAGAAGGCTTTATATGGCTTAAAGCAAGCACCTAGAGCATGGTATGAGAGGCTAAGGGATTTCCTTCTCTCTAAGAGATTCAAAATGGGCAAGGTTGATACTACTCTATTCACCAAGAAGATTGGAAATGATCTATTCATAGTGCAAATATATGTTGATGACATCATCTTTGGATCAACCGATCAAGCTTATTGTGAAGAATTTGGTGCTATGATGGCCAAAGAGTTTGAAATGTCTATGATTGGTGAACTTAGCTACTTCCTTGGTCTCCAAGTCAAGCAATTGAAGAATGGAACATTTGAGAGTCAAGGGAAATACATAAGGGACATGTTGAAGAAGTTTGGAATGCAAGATGCAAAGCCAATTTCAACTCCAATGGGCACAAATGGCAATTTGGATAGTGATCTTGATGGCAAAATGGTGAATCAAAAGGAATATCGGTCTTTGATTGGAAGTCTACTCTATGTCACCGCATCAAGGCCGGATGTCATGTTTAGTATTTGCATGTGTGCTAGATATCAAGCCTCACCTAGAGAAAGTCATCTCACGGCGGCAAAGAGAATATTGAGGTACTTGAAGCAAACAAGAGATGTTGGACTATGGTATCCCAAGGGGTCAAAATTTGAATTGATTGGATATTCGGACTCCGACTATGGGGGTTGCAAGATCAATAGGAAGAGCACAAGTGGCACATGTCAATTACTTGGAAGATCACTTGTGTCATGGTCCTCAAAGAAACAAAATAGTGTGGCAATCTCTACCGCCGAAGCCGAATATGTGAGTGCGGGGAGTTGTTGTGCACAATTGCTATGGATGAAATCAACTTTGAAGGATTATGGCCTCAACTTCAAGAATATGCCGTTGCTATGTGATAATGAGAGTGCAATCAAGATGATACAAAACCCGGTTCAACATGGAAGAACAAAGCATATTGACATAAGACATCATTTCATTAGAGATCATCAACAAAAGGAAGATATTGCCATTGAAAGTGTTGGCACCGATGATCAACTTGCTGATATTCTCACTAAGCCACTTGATGAAAAGAGGTTTTGCAAGCTAAGGAATGAATTGAACATTCTTGATTTCTCAAACATGAGTTGAATGCACCCCACCCACTTATTGACATGCCTCTCCTTCGACATTGCAAGATAAAATTGATTGACATGTCTTTCATCCTATGCTAAGGACTTGATAGAGCATGTAGACATAATAAGTGGTACGCATAAGCATTCATGATAAATCAAATGAATTTGATGGATATATGTTACCACTATTGCTTCTATGCTTATTTTGATCTAGTGGTGGCATATGACATGTTTGTGAGCTTGTAAACCTAGTGTTGAATCTAGAAGATTTGCTATAAGTGTTTAATTCAACATAGGCAAGATAACCCTTATTTTGAGGAGTGAAGAAGCTTGTCTTTGGTTCAAATCGAATTAAATATCTTTGGCAAGTATTCTAGGTTAAACCAAATTTGATAAATTTTTTAACCTTACATGTGGTATCGAATTAATTTCAATCTACTCCATCAAACACTTTTCCTTCTCTCCACAATTTGATCCCATTTTTGGGTAAGTTGTTGACAAAGGGGGAGAGAAAAAGATGATTCAACTTGATTTGTTGATGCACACAAGTAGGGAGAGCAAACTCATAAACAAAGTTGTTGCATTTGTTTGTGCATTCTCATATAACTTGCTCATTGCACATGTATTTAAATTCAATATACATGCTTGTGTGGTGCAATGCTAGTATAGAAATTGGATGATGAAATGATCTACTAGCATGCATAGGAATAGTTTACTTGTGGTATCTAGACTTGCCTAAAGCTTTACAAGTGGTTAGCTTTACAAGTGGTCCAAGAACCTTTACATATAATGTTGATCTCACGGGGTTCTTGAGTTTTGATGGATGTCTAGTTACTTCATGATGCTAAGGATGGTGTAAAAGGCAACTCCGATTGGTATCACGCTTCAAAGGTCCATTTCTTACACCATAGCATCATTTTGGTAGAATTACTCTCCCAACATTTCTATCCATGCATATGTGCAAAGCTTTCAATCCAAACTCTATGCACATATGTAGGGGGAGCTAATGCTACCAAAACCGAGCTTGTGATAATTGTCCAAACTTTACTTATGAGCAAAATGATTGGACAAGTATGACAAGTTTAAAACTTTTATTATCAAAATCATCTTTGTGAGGGTTGTCATCAATTACCAAAAAGGGGGAGATTGAAAGTCCCTAGTTTGGTTTTGGCTAATTGATGAAACCTAGGACTAACCTTTGTATCTAAGTGGATGATTTAGATAAAGGTGGTCATTGCATATGAGGCATGACATTGACTCATGTGACCAAGATGATGAAGACCAAAGTGATGCTTGGCTCGATGGACCGGTTGTGAAGGTGAAGGGCAAGTCGAGGCTTCGAAGCGAAGGACCATGCGATGGTGAAGCTTGAGCAAGACTTAGCGCCGACGGACCGATGCAACGGTGAAGAGCAAGTGAAGACAAGGTCGATGGATCGAGATGGTCATGTGATGATATGAAGTGGATCATATCATTTGGAGAAACAAAATGGGCTCAAGGCAAAGGTATAACCATAGGGCCATTTTGTTTTACACTCAAGACACCATAGAGGATGTGAGTGGTTTAGGATCGATAGCCGAACTATTAAGAGGGGAAGTCTTATCGGTTATTCGATACACGGGTGCCACTAGGTGAATTCATGAAGTGCATTGCATGTAGGGCCTAGTGAGCTAATTGGAAAACCTTTGAAAATGATTGAGAAAAAGCTAACACACAAGCACATGGTGATGTACACTTGATGGTGTTGGCACATTTGCAAAGGTGGCGTTGGTCGCGCTGTGGTTTGCGGGTTGAGAGGGGTTTGGGTTCCTCTCTCCCTCCCGCCGAGCGTGCGAGCGCGGGATTCAGGCGATTTCAGGGAAATGAAATGCCTATTTTCCACTACGCCGAAAGTCGGAAAAGAAACGGAGGCGAACGGGGTCACTGAGGTGACCGGACGCTGCACCGGACGCGGTCACGGTGTGACCGGACGCGTCCGGTCAGTACAGCGCGGTATCGAGCATGCGGGCTAGGGTTTGCAACCGGCGCGTCCGGTCACTCGCGGGACCGGCGCGTCCGGTCAAGTGCCCAGAAGGAACTGCGGTTCGCAAGGACGATCGGACGCGGGGCGCGTCCGGTCACACGCGATCGGACGCGTCCGGTCGTCGAGGGAGCTTACTGGACTCCGACCGGACGCTGGCACTGTCGCGTCCGGTCGTTGCGAGGAGCGCGTCCGGTCGTTGTTTCGCGGGCGCGGGTGCTGTGCGGATTGGCGCGTCCGGTCGTTGCGAGGAGCGCGTCCGGTCGTTGCTTCGCGCGCGCGGTGCTGTGCGACCGGCGCGTCCGGTCGGTTGAGCAGCGCGTCCGGTCATAGAGTTTGACCGTTGGTGCGCAGTGACCGTCGGAGGATCTAACGGTCGCATTTGAAATTTGAGGGACACGTGGACGTCGCAGGGCGACCGGACGCGGTTGAGCGCGTCCGGTCAGTTTCGACCGGCGCGTCCGGTCGTCCCGAAAAAACGGTCAGTGGAGTGGCAACGGCTCTATTTGTTTGGGGTGCTTATAAATACTCGTTGGCCGGCCCTTGGGGAGGTAACTTGGCATTTCTAACACTCTTGTGCATCCTTTGAGCTAGAGCTACTCCTCCCACTCATCTCTCTTGCTTGATTGCAAATCAAAAGTGAGATTGAGTGATCCCAAAGTGCATTGCATAGCTTGAGGGCATCTAGTGGCACTTGTGGGTGGTTTAGCTGGTGGATTTCTTGTTACTCTTGAAGAGTACCGCTCCTAGCCGGCTTGGAGATTGTTGGAGGCGTTGGCAAGAGAAGGTGATTGTTCTTGGCCACCTCCGGTTGTTTGTAAGAGGTTCTTGTGCTTTCCTCGGCGGGACGCCAAAAGCAACTCTATTGGATTGCGCGTGTCATTGAGTTACCTCACTTGAGAGTGGTGTCTTGCGGTGCCTTGCGAGGCGTGCCTTGAGGGGCAAGTGACTTGAGGGTCACACCGAGGAACCATCTAAGTGTTGGTCGACACAACCGGTGACGTAGCTTGTCAACACCGGGTGAACAAAAATATTGTGTCTCTTGTCTCCTGGTGATTGGTCTACATATTGTGTTGTTGTCAATATTAATTGATTGTATATCATCTTGGTGATTGGCAACATCTTCACTCCACCGTCGGTATAAGATTCACAATCCTCTCTCTCGCATTTACTTTTACTAGATTATCTTGTGTAGCTCTAGTGGTAGCCTTTTCTAGTAGTTGTTAGCTTGCTCACTAGTGTAAGTTAGTGACTTAGCACTTGTGTGAACTAGAGATCATAATCTACTAGACTTGTGGATAGGAGGCTTGCATCACAACCTTTGGCTAAGCAAAACTCGCTTTACGCCGTTTGTTATTCTAACAAGTTTGCTTAGTGGTGCTTGTAGAATTTTTTATAGGCTATTCACCCCCCTCTAGCCATCTAGGACCTTACAGGTAGGATGTGTACTAATGCAAAATGGAAGGGTCATTGCCTATGCCTCACGTCAATTGAGGAAGCATGAAGTTAACTATCCTACACATGATTTGGAGCTTGCAGCAGTAGTGCATGCTCTAAAGATTTGGAGACACTACCTAATGGGTAATGTGTGTAACCTCTTTACAGATCATAAGAGTCTCAAATACATTTTTACCCAATCTGAGTTGAACATGCGACAGAGAAGATGGTTAGAGCTGATAAAGGACTATAATCTAAATGTACATTATCATCCCGGGAAGGCTAATGTAGTAGCAGATGCACTGAGCAAAAAATCACATGCTATTGATGTGCAACTGTTGTTTGAAGAAGGGTTCAAATTGTTGCATCCTGCTGTGTTGTATAATATTCAGATCAGTTGTACTCTAGAAAACCAGATCATTGAAGGTCAGAAGACCGATAAGGGAATCTTTCATATCAAAGAGAAGATGAAGAGGGAACCCACCAAACACTTTCGATTGGATGACCAAGGAGTGTTATGGTTTAAGGATCGCCTGGTGGTACCTAAGGATAGAGAGCTTAAGAACAAGTTGATGAATGAAACCCATCATTCCAAGCTATCTATTCACCCCGGAAGTAGTAAGATGTACCAAGATTTACGACCCCGTTATTGGTGGACTAAGATGAAAAAGGAAATTGCAGCATACGTTGCTCGTTGCGACATGTGTTGTAGAGTTAAAGCTCTTCACATGAGACCCGCAGAACTTCTGCAACCCTTGTCTGTACCCGATTGGAAATGGAATGATATAAGTATGGATTTCATCACTGGTCTTCCCACCACACAGAAGGGACACGATTCTATTTGGGTAATAGTAGATCATCTCACCAAGACAACTCACTTTCTGCTAGTTAAGACAACATTCTGACCACCTCAATATGCAGAAAAGTATATTGCTGAGATTGTCCGATTACATGGTATACCAAAAACGATCGTGTCTGATCGCGGTTCACAGTTTACCTCTCATTTTTGGGAGCATCTTCATAAAGGTTTGGGTACTAGTTTGATTCGTAGTATGGCTTACCATCCACAGATAGACGGGCAGACAGAACGAGTTAATGCTGTACTTGAAGATATGCTTAGAGCTTGTGTACTATCATCCAGAGGCTCATGGGAATCCTGGTTACCTTTGTCAGAATTCGCTTACAACAACAGTTACCAAGAGAGTATCAAGATGACACCTTTTGAAGCTTTATATGGCAGGAAGTGCAGGACACCGTTAAATTGGGTAGAGCCTGGAGAAAGAAGGTTTTATGGAATTGATTTTGTAAATGAGGTAGAGAAGAAGGTCCGTATTATCCGGCAAAACATGCAAGCTGCACAGTCCCGTCAGAAGAGTTATGCAGACAAGAGAAGGAGACCATTGGATTTCCAAGTGGGTGACTATGTCTATTTGAAAGTTACCCCCATGAAGAAGAAACGGTTTGGAATCAAGCAGAAACTGTCCGCTAGATATATCGGACCATACCAGATCATAGAGAAAAAGGGTCCCGTGGCGTACAAGTTGCAATTGTCAGAAGGGATGAGTTCGATCTTTCCCGTCTTTCACATATCCCAGTTGAAGAAATGTCTGCATGTTCCGGAAGAGAGAATAGAACCACAGGGTATTCGGATCAAGGCGGACTTGGAATATCGTGAACAACCGGTTCGAGTTCTGGATACAAAGGACCGAGTCACTCGGAATAGAGTGGTAACAACCTACAAGATTCAGTGGAGCCATCATGATGAGAGTGATGCTTCATGGGAAACGGAAGAATATCTTCAAACTACGTATAAAGAATTTTACGATAAATGGTTCGTAACTCAAAATCTCGGGACGAGATTCTTATAAGGGGGGAGGGCTGTAACACCCCTGGGTGTTAAGCAATGCATTAGCATCCAAAGCATTAGTCATAATCATCTCATTCATGGTTATCATTGCATGCAATATAGACCCTTTTAAATTTAAAGTTGAAAAACAATTACTTAAAACCCAAAATTCTGCATTTAAGTGCTAAAGAGTGGTGAAAATTTGTGTAGCTACAATTTTAAATAATCTAGAGTAAATAAACATGATTTTTGGAGCAACTCTTGAATTCAAATTCCTTCAAATTTTGCTTTTAAAAATATTCTAGAAAAATAAATTTTTACTTAAAATTTTAGCTTTAAATCCCAAATTCAAAATCTATTTAGAATTTTGAAAAATGCTCTATATGAAAGTTGTAGAGAATAAAATTTTGAACAACTTTTATTTTGGGCAAAAGTTCTGAAAACCTCTTTTTCATCTTCAAATTCAAATTTGAAACAAATATAGAAATCTAAAAATTTATTTATAAAAGAAAAATCGGTTTTTTCACTTTAGTGGGCCGCAGCCACCCTTTCGGCCCACCCGAGCTGGAAGCCCGGCCCGCGCCCGCGCCTGCGTCCGCGCCTGCCGCCCGCGCGCGCGCGACGCCGTGGCGCCGCGGCAGAGCTCGGGCGCCGCGTGGCCGAACGACGGCGACGCCGCGCGACACGCACCCGGGGTGGCCCCCGCGTCCCCCGCGCCACGCGCCTTGAACCCGCGCCCGCTTCTCCCTCGGCTGCACGCCCTCCATTCCCTCCTCTCGCTCCGCAGCAGCTCGCCAGCAGCAGCCGCGCCATTGCCGGCTCCCGGAGCTCCGCCACCGCCGTGGACCGCTACTGCCGCGCCCGCGTCCGATTCCTTGCGGCCATTGCTCCGTCTCCCTTCGCTCTACCTCGTGCTCCCTCCCGCGGTCGCCTTTGTCAAGGTGAGGAGGCCAATTTTGGCCGGCCGCTCTTCACCGCCGCTCGCCGGAGTTCGTGGCTACGGCAATCTTTCTGTTCCACCCCTCCTTCTTCCTTCCTCTCGCGGTCAGCAGTTTCGCCTCCCTCCCGCGAAGCCGTAGCGCCTCCCTGCCCGCCTTGCCATGGCCGGAGTCGAGCTCCCGCCGACGAGCCGCACCGTCGTGCCGCCATGCGCGTCGGCGAGCTCTCTCCGGTAGGCCACCCGGTCAAGACCGAGCACCGGTCGGTGCGGCTCGTTGTGCTGAGCACACTGGTGCCGCCAGCGCCGCACGTGGGCTCGCCGCCGGTGAGCTCCAGCCGGCGATGCCCCTGCTGGCCTCCCCTCCGGCTGACCTGTGGGTCCCGCTTGACTCCTGGGCCCGCCTGTCTGTCTCGATGTTTTGGTTCGGTGTGTAGCAGCGGGGTGCACGTAGCGTTAAAAGGCCGGATAGACTTTTAGTTTTAAAGAAAATGATTTTCAGAAATGTTGAAAAGGCTTTCAAAAATCATATCTCCAGATTTATAGCTCCAAAAATTGTGAAACAAATTTTTTAATGTTACTCTTGAATAGATCTACAGTTTAAAAATATTTCATAATAAATTGTTGACACTTTTCTGTGTAGGTTTATTTAATTGCTATAAATGCTGGTATCTTAGAAAATGTGTAGTAAATAAAATAATGAAGGGAAAAATGTGATTCTTGTTGCTTTAATCTTTATTAGTCATGTACTTTCTAGGAAAAATATTGGTGAAGCATGTTCTGTGAGAAATTTTTGAAGTGTAGTTCAAATGCTTTTATTTGATAATCTTTATTATTTTTAGTAAAGAGCTAAATTTGTATAGAACATACATGTGATAATTTTTGTAGTATGTTAGTTTACTGTTAGTAACATAGGAAAAATGTGAAATCTGTTGTTTGATACTTTTTCTAGTACAAAATAATTTCATGCTCATATTTAGTCTATAACTTGTTTATTTTGTACAAGCAGTTTTACATAGGCCATTCTCATGAAAATTTAGTAGTAGGTTAGTTAGGGTAAGAGTAATCTACTGTAATTTTTGTAGATTTTTATCTATACCAGAAATAGGTGTTGGTGTGTAACCCTAGTTAAATAGGGAATAAAATATTATTCTTTATGAGAAATTAAGAGAAATAAAATATGTTTGGTGTATCTTTGAAGCATTATTATGCCTTGCTGATGTTATGGATGAGTTAGGTTGGTAAGCTTTGGTAGCTTAGGTTCACTTGTATGTGTAGATGGTAGGCTAACTAATATAAGGATAAGGTGCATGTTTTAGGGTACATGTTCTTGGATGACGTTGACTACCTTGTAGAAGAAATAGTTATATTCAAACTGCTCATTCCATGTGCTCATCTTAATCTCATGTTATCAAAGCACTCCACCACAATCCGACACATCATTCGCATGTTTGCTTATGCACTTGCATCATACAGGATCGCAGGAGGAGTCACAGGTAGCAGTACCGGAGGAACAAGCTTGGACGGATCCGCAGGAGCCCCAGGCACAGGAGGTGCCCGAGGAGGAAGAGTCAGGCGAGGAGCTGCCAGAGTGCGTCGACCACCATCCTAGCTCGTTCGAAAAAGGCAAGCCCCGGAGCATTTTAAGTCTCCTATTTTATAAAAGTTGTTCCTTACTATATGAACTATAGTTATATATATAGTTGCATTAAGTTATAGGAGTTGAGTGAAACCGTTGTTGCATTATTACCTTGGCCACCGGATTATCTTTCACCCTGTTAGGTCAGGATCGAGTGAATTGCTTAGCCATGCTTAGACCGGTAGAAGTCGGGTGATTTCCTGTCACCTGCGAGTTATAGGTGGATACCGGGTTATGGTTAGCTGTAATTGTGATCATAAAAAGTAACCAAGTGTTGAGGGATAAATGAAGACCGGGCGGAGTCTTATAGGGTTTTGGACTATAGTGATTCCGTCTGTGTCGATTAAGGACCGATCGTTGCTCGTCCCTCTTGTCATGTTGAACACATGCCTCACATTTAGCTGGCCGAATAAAGTACCTTTCGACCGCGAAGCTAGTGACACTTTTCGAGCCGGGATAAACTCGGGTTGGCAGACTGGTGTTGAAGGGGGTGTAACGGGGACGCGAAGAGTGAGCCCAAGGTGCGTCCTGGCAGTCGGGCGGTCCCTGGGTAGTGCGATCCATGATTGTTATCCTGCTGCTTCTTAGAAAGTGTCATTGGTGATCTACGCGACCCTGACGGGGGAAACAGGGTTTGTGTGAGGAATAAATCTCCAGCTGGATAGGAATTCGATTCGAATCGCCGTCGCTCCCGGTTAGTGAGCACTTGACTCGAGCTATGGCATCGTAGTAACATTAAAGGAACACTGATGGTTAAGTGAATGATGTTGGAAATGCTAAACCTGATATGGTAATCTAGATTGCTAATGATAAATCAAGTGATTGTTCTAGCAATAGTTGCTTACCTAGTTTGAATAGGTTATACTAAAAGTGATGCAAAAAGTACTGGTTTAGTTTTTCATAATAACTTATGCTTTTTGCAAATAAGTCAAGCCAGTCCAATCTATAAAGCCTTGCATGATCCTTGGTGTCCTTTATTTCTGGTTTATGACGGGTAAGTCTAGCTGAGTACATTCTCGTACTCAGGGCGTTGTTCCCATTGTTGTTGAAGATGATCAGATGTACTATGGGTACTGCTCCAACTGTCTGTATCCGGCGATGTGCGACAACTAGGACCTTGGGCAAGGGTCACTCTGTTTGTCTTATCTACTGCTTTTGTGGACCATGACTATCTACTGGCACTGTATTTGAACTAAGGGTGTGTGTAAAACTACTTGCTTTCGCTATGTTATTTTGAACTGTGTTGTAATAACTTTTATTCCGAACTCCGATGTACTCCACTTTTTTTTTGTGAACTCTACGTATCATGTGAACTGTGGCTGCTAAATCAGTACGATCTTGGTTGTACGTTGGTTGGTTTGAAATCCCTCGTGATTTCACGGAATCTCAGGTTATACGGGTTTAAGTTTGATAAATTAACCGCCTCGGTGGAAAGTTTCCTTACTTAATCTCGTATAATTACGTTGATCCGTTACATCCATCTCATGATGTTACAATCTAGTTGACTCTAATGGATGGTAGTTTTACAGACCACTAGAAAGGATACCCCACATGTTACTATAAGGATTGCAGATAATTTACAACCCCTAATTATTGACTTATAAGAATGTTAGTGGATGATGTAGCTAGCTGATGTAGATAACTAAATACATGTTAGTGATGATGTGGCTTGTTGATGTTAGTTAGTTTGTTTCTGTAAGATATATAGATATATATTAGAACAACCTGTAGAAATAACAAAGACTTACTTTGACAAAAGGATAAAGCGCTCCTAGAAATGGTATTAACAACTATAACGGGCTTACCCTAAAAGAGCGGGCACTCTCACCGCACAATCTTTGCCTTCTTCTTTGTATCTAACCAAAAGCACTAGCAAACTCCCTTGGTAGCTTTCCCTACATACAGCCTGTTCGTTTCGCTGGTTTATTGTGCTGAAAGCACTGTTCGCTGGTTTGTTGTGAGAGAAAAACACTGCTGGATGGCTGCTGATTCTGCTGATAAGTCCAAACGAACAGGGCGATAGTTAGGAGAGACGAAAACCTCTCTGGCCATGAGCTTTGAGTTCTAAACGATGCTCCATATCTCATACTGCAATCACTTCTTGTCATCACAGTATCATCAAAGCATGCTTACATTGTCCTCTCATCTTTTAGGTATCGTGTTGGGAGTAAAGGTTGACACTAGAGGCTAATTATTATTAACTATTAAAAAATAGCCATGGATCAAACATGGTTTTGATCCAACAGCTACCACTGTTTTTGTCACATCGAATGTTTGAGAACTAATTAGGAGAACTAAACATGAGCTAATTATAAAACTAATTGCGCAGATGAAGACTAATTTGCGAGATGAATCTATTAAGCCTAATTAATCTAATATTAGCACATGTTTATTTATTGTAGCACCACATTGTCAAATCATAGACTAATTAGACTTAATAGATTCGTCTCGCAAATTAGTCTCAATCTGTGTAATTAGTTTTGTAATTAATCTATGTTTAATACTCCAAATTAGTGTCCAAACATCCGATGTAACATGGACTTGGCCTTGTTTAGTTCTTCCCCTAAAATTTAGTCCCTATCTCATCAGATGTTTGACACATGTATAGAGTATTAAATATAGACTAAAAAATAACTAATTGTATAGATTGCGACTAATTTGTAAGACTAATGTTTTAAGCCTAATTAGTCCACGATTTGACAATGTGGTGCTACAGTAAACATGCGCTAATGACGGATTAATTAGTCTTGATAAATTCATCTCGTGGACTACTGAGGACTTCTGTAATTTATTTTTTATTACTATTCAAACACTCTCGTGTGACACCTCTATGTGATACCCTAAACTTTGGCTCCCTGGATTCACTCAGCATATATGGTATGTGTTCAAGTTCTGACTCTAGTCCATGGTTTAAGGGTCGGTTTAGTTCCCAGAAAATTTTACAAAATTTTTCAGATTCCCCGTCACATCGAATCTTTAGACACATGCATGAAGCATTAAATATAGATAAAAAATAAAACTAATTACACAGTTTAGACGAAATGGACGAGACAAATCTTTTAAGCCTAATTAGACCATGATTGGACACTAATTATTAAATAACAACGAAACGTGCTACGGTGTTATTTTGCAAAATTTTTTGCAACTGAACCAGGCCTAAGTTAAACCCAAGGGTTAAGAAGCCGCCTTTTGGAAATTGGATTAGATAGAAACCGCCCGTGTGCCGTCTCCTCTCTTCTTCTTCTCCCCTTCCACCCCAGGCCTGACCGCCTGAGAGCAAATCAGACGAAACCCTCCCGGCCTCCTGGGCTTCCCCTCTCCGATCCCCATGGCGCAGGAAGACAATCCGGAGTCCTCCGCCACTGGATCCTCCACCTCCTCCGCTTCGGCAGCTCGCCTCAACGCCGCCGCGCCCGAGTTCACCCCCCGATCCGCCGCCCAGTATCACAACCACGGCAACAACCCGCATCGCCGCGGCTCGCACCACCACCATCAGCCGCATCACCACCACCACTACCACCATCACCAGACCAACCAGCACTACCAGCCGCGGCACCAGCACCACCAGGCCGAGGATGAGGGGAGCGCCGCCGCGACGGCGGAGGATAGGGAGGGCCCCGCTGGTGCGGGGCAGGCGCAGCACCGGCTGCCCGAACCCGAGGCCCGCAAGCTCGTCAAGCAGGTACCTTTCCTTTGCCCGCGATCGATTACTCAGCTACCTGCCGTGTTGCTGTATCTCTCTATGCTGATTCCGAGCAATGGTTGGTGTGAATCTGGAGTGTCGCGCGAACCTAGATCCTTCTGTCGGTAAACTAATCGTATGGAGGAGTAGACTGATGCGTTCCTGTATATTGCTTCGTTGCAGCTCTATTACTTCATTGCAATCTACCATGTCCAGGGAAAATTTTATTTTGAGTTTTCAGATGTATTCTGCACTTAGATCACTACCGGATGTGTTGCATCCATGATCCATCAGTTTTGATGTATCTCTTAGAAGCATCTTATATTCATGTTGGGTTTCTTAGTTCCTGCTAGTAAGTTAAGATCATCAATTGTGCTGTGGCATGGTATTCATTACTGATGAGCGATCTCTGAACATTGGAGGGAGAAAAATGGAACGCAATATGGCAAAATCTATTTTTGGAAAACTCAAACTTAGGAAATATTTTATTGGCTGAGTTACTTAGCCTATGATAGTCTGCATGGTTCGTACTAAATGCAAATACATGCTATGGCGGGAAGGGAATGGGCCTGCATTCACATTTAAGTGGCTTATTAGGGTTGAGTGACAGGAGGGGGAGGCAAGGCTGGAAATTATAGAGCAGTTATAAGCTTGCATACCAATGTTTGGCGAACACGTGGGCTTGAGTTGGATTTATCAGTCGCCACTAGGGTATAGTGTATACGACAAATTACAAATTTGTCGTCTTTAGAAATTAATTTAGATTGCAACTGGTTCACACATGGTAAGCGGAAGTGTCGGTTTACTCGCTTTTCCGTTTTAGGACAACACTCCAGAAAATGGAAAGTTAGTTTCCCGCGCTGCATCGTTTGAAGCGTGGCTTATTTATTATTCTATTTATATTTTTCTTGATTTTCTTTTTTTTCCCCTTCCCTCCAATTACTGGAAACATGTACACTGTACCAACTTCACTTTTTTCAGCTTTTACTATTTCCCTTATAGTTTCTCATTCATTGGATGCTTGATTTCCATATGCATTACTACCTTCTCATTGGATTAAATGTATTTGGCAACGTCGCAGGTTGAATTTTACTTCAGTGATATCAATTTGGCTACAACTGAACATCTGATGAAGTTCATTACTAAGGATCCAGATGGATTTGGTGAGTTCAATGATTAATTTCAAAACTACATGATCACCTGTCTGCTACTATATGTATCTTTTATTAGATGGAGATCATTTGGATTTTGATGCAATAGAAATGTCTATATGATGTAACTAAACAAATAAGCTATTTTTTGATGCTATGCTTCTGGTATAGGTTCCCGCCATCTCACCTCTGTTCTTTTAAACGATTGTTTTCATGTGTTACTACAATTTATGATCCTGGGGAATTTTTTTGGTATAGCTATCAATACATTTTTAGAAATGGGAAAATGTTATGCTCAAGTGTTTCTAGCATGTTTGCATCATTTGCTGTATATTATTGTGAATTGCACACCCTTCATGAAAGTTAAGATGCAACTACAGATATTTGCTGTATATTATTGTGAATTGCACACCTTGACATATTACATATTGATGTGATGTTCTGTTTTGACTTATATTTTTATGGTTAGTAGTATTGACATGTCATTGTGTTTTACAGTGCCAATATCTGTAGTTGCATCTTTTAGGAAGATTCGGGAGATTGTTTATGACAGATCCTTGTTGGTTGCTGCATTGCGCACGTCATCCGAGCTGGTAAACATCTTAATTAATATTGTGCTAACCACTACTTTCCGATATCATTGTTCTTGACAAATACCATCTCATTTTGTTCTTTATACTAGCTTGTTTGCATATTTATATTTTTTGTATCTGCGTACTCAAGTAATAAGGTGCCATTAGTAAGAGCTAGGATCTGGCTGTCCCAAAACCTCAGTGTAGGGTTAAAGCAGTCTGTAATCTTATACCATCCTATGGCAGAGAGTATCTTGTCATGTCCTTCTATTGTCCCCACACTCAAACATAAGGGATGCTTTGATGTTTTTATGTTCACTAAAATACATATTTGTATCATTTATAGGTTGTTTCAGAGGATGGGAAACATGTTAAACGCTCACAGCCCTTCAATGCTGAAGAAGTTCAGGTTAGCATCGAATTAGCTGAACAAACTGTCCACTATTTATAGGCTGCTGAAATTTGTCCTTTGTGCAGTCTCGCATTGTTGTTGCTGAAAATTTACCTGAGGATCAAAAGCATCAGACTCTGATGAAGATTTTCTCAGCTGTTGGGAGGTACGCCATATGCATATCTGTTAACACAAACAGTTGCCAGCCAGATGCAATAGTAATCCCATGAGTCATGGTGTCATCTGCATTGCAGTGTGAAATCTATACGTACATGCTATCCACAAGATGTTACTGCAGCAGCTGCTAACAAAACATCAAGGATTGAGATGATTTTTGCTAATAAGGTCTGTACCATGATGTTATCTACTGTGTGAATGCTAATAGTTGTTCATCAAGCCTGGCTTTGTGATATATAACAATAATCAGTTGTACTGTTTTTATAATTTCGTTTTGCTGTATTTGTAGCTTCATGCCTTTGTGGAGTATTCAACTGTTGAAGATGCTGAAAAAGTAGTATGTCAGCTTGACTTTTCTATCCAGTTGTGCTTTCCCACTTATGGTTCACTAATAGAAGGAACACCCTGTGACCTCACCCTGTGACCTGTGTTGTGTATAGGTTGCTGAATTCGGTGGAGGGGGAAACTGGAGAGATGGGATTAGAGTTCGTTCACTGCTTGGTTGCCTGGTATATATATATTTTTTGTTGTCCATTCTGTGTTCTTTACTAAGTTGGGTATGGTAATGGGATGCTAGTACAAACAGTGAAGAAAACAATTACACAATCTTGTTATTTTCATTCTTTGTAGAAACATGGATTGGGCCAAGGAAGAAAAGGCGGAGACGAGGAGTATGCTGCAGATGAAGATGGCCCTGACACAACTGACCATCAGCAAGACTATGGAACAGATGTTGCTGCCCAGAACTCAGAAGCACATTTTGATCATCAGGTATTGCATGGTCTTCTGGTTTCTTGTTGCTATTACTGGTTTAATCCTATCAACGATGGATATTCTGACGATGAATTGCATAGGCTGAGGATGGCACCCATGACAAGGGTGGAATGAGGCAGCAGGGGAGAGGGAGAGGACGTGGAGGCAGAGGCAGAGGCCGTGGCCAGTATTATGGCCACAACAGCCGAGATGCCCACCATCCCGTTGGCACTCCCCCATCGGAGCACCCAGTTGTTCCAAAGCCGCCCCCAGGCCCCCGCATGCCTGATGGCACAAGAGGGTTTACCATGGGCCGAGGGAAGCCGCTCAACCCAACCACTGATGCTGCAGCTAACCCTACCACTGATGCTGCTTAGCTGCAGCGTCTATACTGGCGTTGGCCTTTTGCCCTGCTCATCAGTCCTTTGTAAATCGATTGCAGTGGTCATTTGCTCAGGTTCTAAACCGATTACTGTGGCGTGTTGGTTCATTTTGATGTGAGATCTAAAAAGAAGTAAAAAGAGAGATGGCTGGTACTATGGTACATGCGTGTATACTAACACAGGAAGTTTAAACATGTGAACATGTACTGTGATATGTAGCTCTTAAATTAGAAAGAAAAACATACTTTTGGCCAAAAAAAAAGAGGAGGTTTTATCATCTCATTGTCTCTAAAGCTCCAAAAATCTTCGAAGCGTGTTTAAGTCGCAAGCCACAATTCCAGAAGCCCAGAAGCGGTAGGCCACTAGCCAGCAACATTTGGGTTTTTGGCAAGACGGTGCCTATAGGGAAGGAATGACAAAAAGCAGAAACAGTGTGCAACAGCAGCAACTGAACGATTTGGCATATCGGTTCGTCCAATTCTGTTTTTACAAGGTTCAGCAAATGCATGGGCACCATATTACAGAGCTCTGGAAATGGCTTTAGAAAACTGCAAGCAAAACACACGATGACCATGTTTACTTTCGCTTGGCTTCCAAGCTTATATCCATGCTCTCCCATCTGCTTTAGTTGTGCCCCTCAGCAGTGGTGCCCTGCCTGCACGGCCACCGGTGCTGGAAGCAGGCTCACCGCCGGCGCCACTCCCAGCTACGTTCGTCCCTCTCGGCGGCAGCTCATTCCTCCTGTCCTGTAACAGCAGCTCCGACATCGTCATGCCCCTTGTCGCAGCCGGCGGACATGGCTGCCTCGTCGCCTTGCCATTCTTCTTCTTCTTGACATCTACGCCGGACCCAGAACCTTTGCTCTGAGCACTCACCGCCGGTGGAGCGCCTTTGCTCTGAGCACTCACCGCCGGCGGTGGAGGTTGGCGCCGGAATATCGATCGGGCTGTTGTGATGAGATTCTTCGGTGCCTTGAAAGGGACTTCTTGGTCTGCCACTCCCTTGACCGTGCTTGTGCTTTTGCCGCTGGCTTGGCTTGCGTGGCACCTCTCCGAGTGTTTCTTCGGTGCACCAGCACCACTGGTTCGGGTACCTGGAACAGCTGCAGCTGCTGCCTTCTGCTTCCCATTCGTCGGAACCTTGTGGCTTGGTCTCTGGTCTGCAGTGCGCGGGTGGTTCTTCTCTTTGGAGACAGCCGGAGCGCCTTTGACGCAGGTCGTTTTCGATGAAGAGCTAGCTGTATCTGTTGCTGGTCGTGTCGGTATTGTGGCTCCATCCGGCTTGCCTGAGAGCTGTCATAGATAAAGATGTCAACTGGATGGTATTCAACAGGTTGTTAAAAGAAATCTTCAGACACTGTTTTGGAAATGAGTAGCAGATACCCTTGAAGCTGGCGGTTTAACTGGACGAGGAGGGATTGGTACCTCCTTTACCATTCGAGAGGAGTTGGCTTCAGTATCAAGGGAAGGAAACAGTGGTGCAGCAGGAGGTGTCATCAGCCTGAAACGAACGAAATGTTCTCCTGAGAAATGATTCAGTCATGCAACAGTAATCTAGACTCGAGTTTAAGCCTACCCTACCAGTCATAATCATGCTTCTCGTCCACTGGTATAAGGAAATCTCTCTTTCCTGAGGGAACTCTGCACACATGACCACCTAGTAAAGTAATATGTGCCACCAGGTGAGTGAATCCAGTTTAGGAGAAGTTGCACAGGGTTTTAATTAACAAAAAATTGCAAAAAAAAAATCTATTTAAACCCCAACTCTTTCACCCATCCATTCTCCAATCAAGAACTCCATATGTGTGCTCCTAAATAAAATGAACTCCAAATCCACGAGCTTTGAGGAAAGAGTTGAGTGTTGAAAATATGGACTATTCCCCAAAATCATGCCGACTCAGTTGGAAAGAATTTTTATGAACATTCATCCCCATAGGCATAAGAGAAAGGATCACCATAGCCCAACATCTTACCTTGGATAGCATCAAACTCGACCGAGTACATTGGTTCCAGGAGGTTCACATCCCTATACTTCTCGCGCTTGTACAGCTCCCTGAAGAAAACAACGCTCTCATCTTTGTCTTCCTGAACCACAGATGGAACCTTAGCCTTCTTGCTCATCCCAGCAATTCTCCTCACGCGCTCCATTTTCAAGAACCGAACCTACGCTTGCTACAACAAACGAGAGGATCAAAGGTTTGGAGACTGGCAAAGGCTACATGAATACTACTCAAAAGATGCCAAATTTGCCGGCAATTCCAAGGCTTGCTGGCATTAACTGAAGAAAGGCTACATAAATATAGTAAATTATCGGTGAAAACGGATGTATCGATGCAACCAAGTATAAAATGATTGACCAATTCAATGGGCTAACAAGCATTGTGTTGCTTTCTCGTTGCCCTATGGCAGCATAATGTCTTTTCTTTTAGTCTCTTCTGCTTGTCTAGCCTTGGTGGCCCTATGATATATTACTTTTTAAAAACTACATTATATATGCAATAAGGAGTTAAGTAGAACCTACTCTTCCCATCTTCTGCCACATTCCATCAAATACAGAGTGTTAAAGACAAAATTCCCCATAACTATTTTCTGAACTCCCTTCCCAAGTGTCACATTGTCATTAGCTTCCAAATAATTCAGTTTCAGGGCATCTGGATGGATCCAGCCTACAGATACCAAATATAAAAAATATAATCAGAAAGTAGCAATCAGTCTTGAGGACAACAATACAGGCAGTAATGTAGAAGTAGTTCGTATCTTGCAGTACTTACATGGATGATCATAGAGGCTGTCATGCAGCTCATGCTGTATAGTGCTCATCTTCTGGTGCCTTGCTTAAGCAACTAGTACCTGGCAAACTATATGCTTTCACTGATGATCAGAACGTGCTCCTCTCCCAGCTATGTTATGTCATGTCACCATTCCGATGTGCGTTGCATACTTGATACTTCTTCCTCTTGACAAACAGAGCAATGACACTGTAATGACAATGTATTTTTGTATACTAAGATCAGGCATTTTCTTCTCCCAGTTACATTAATCTCTTGAGAGATTTTCCTCCTCAGTCTTCTCCTTTCTCTGGCACTTGTTATATGCACAACCAATCAACTATCCAACATTGCTGCACAAGGACATACAAACGATAAGCTCTATCTCCTCGAATGGATTTGCATTGCACTGTGTTGATGTTTATCAGCAAGTCAAAATCCATTTTCGGCAGCCCATAACGGAATGATAACCATTTGCTCATTTTGATTTTCCTGATAAAAAGATAGAGCCTTGCAATGCAAAATAAAGCTTAAGGAGCAATCCTACTAAAGAACCTTGTAGTGGGGGCAATGTGGCGACCAACTCTCATCAAACCAACTTTAATCTCACTCTGACATACTGATACAATAAAAGATAAGAGAGTGAATATGCATTTAGATACACGCAAATTGAGTTCTACAGTACTGTATATATATCTAAAGCATGAAAGGATGAATAATTACAGGGTAATGGAATTGTGGTGATGCAGGAGCACACACACCTCAGTCAAGTGTCAGCAGAAGGGGATGAGCTTCTTCACAAACTTCTTTATGTTGGACTCTACTGCTGGAATGTCTTTATTTGGAATAGAAGAAATCAAGTCAAAGTACTCCCTACCTTGTCTGCAACGTCTCTGCAGGTCAGGGCAGGCTTTTATCTCCAGGAATTTGAGGGCTGGGAGCCGCTGGAGGAGACCCTGTGGAAATTTCTCTATCCCTGGACACTCTTCAATACAAAACCTCTCAAGGGAAGTAAGACCATCCATCCCATCAGGTAGTGCTTTCATCTCACCACAGTCCTCAATGGAGAAATGCCTGAGCTTAGCCAGATTTCCAAGGTTTGAAGGCAGAGCTACCAAACTGTTGAGGCAGCGGATCCCCATTTCCTCTAGGGATGTGGGCAACTTGGGAATCTCAAGCAAGCTCTCACAATGCTGTATCGATAACCATTCCAGCTGGGGTAGCGGAAGGATTTCTTCAGATGATGAGCCCTTTCCCTCCAGGTTCTTACAGTACCAAATATTCAGAGATCGAAGGCAAGGCAAGCATCGGAGCTCCTCCACTGGCCAGTGAACAATACTGGGGCACGATCCAATCTCCAATTTTTCCACAAAGGCAAAACAGTCTTGAAACCCAAGTTGAGACTTGGACAGGTTAAATATTGATACGAAACCATCCTCACCCAGGATTTTCAAACTCCGCATGGTGTCTAGAGGTCTTTGGTTTTGGCTTTGAAGGGCCTCTGGAGGCATCACCACATCAGCCAGCAATCCAATGCCCAAGTGGACAAGAGATGGCCAAGAGCCCAAGGGCATGCTCACAGGAACAAGACCACGTGCAGAGTCACCTCGACAAGATAGAAGTGTGAGAACTGGGCTCTCGGGAAAACTTACAAGCTTATAGCAATGGTAGATTATTAGCTCTTCAAGCATGGGAAACATCACTGAGATACAAGGCTCTCCTGCACTGTTCTCTGCCCATCTCTCCAACTCAGGCAAATATTGTAACCGCATCCTCCTCAACTTTGGGAAAATTTGCTGAGAGGTGTTGCATCCTGCCTCGGCCACATCGATGTTCTCACATAATGTTGTCAGGCTGATCATTTCGGATAAATTCAAAACTTCAAGAGAAGATGACAGCCATACTATCGGTAAGTCCTTGCATCTTGGGCACTCAGTGATAACTAGTTCTCTAAGGCACTGGAACATTTTAGGGTCTCTCATCCATTGCGACATAGCCAAGCCACCATACCCATGTAGCTTCAAAACTTTGAGTTCACCATGAGGAACAAGAGATTCCAGTACTTCTTCATCTTTATTAAATTCCTCATTATCTAATGGATCATAATCTCGGTCACGGCCCCAATACAACAACAATTCACTTAGGTTCTGTTTCTCATGGAAATTGACTTTTGACCCAATCTTTACTTTGCTTAAATTGAACAGTTCCAACCTGTTGCCAAGATGTCGCAGGTCTTTGAGCTCCTCAATTCCTAAGTCATCTCCAGTGCCCACAATATATGTTGTCAGCGTGCGAAGGTTCTGCAGTAGACCAAGTTTTGGTGGCATCCTTTCCAAACTCTCACATTCCAAAAGATGAATATAGCTGATCTTCCTCATAGTTGTCATACCATCTGGTAGATACCGTAGCCTGGAGCATCCATTGAGCCACAACGACTGTAAGTTGTACAACATACATAGTGAATTTGGCAAGCTAACAATGTTTGACCCAGAAAGATCAAGATACCGCAAGTGTGCCGTACTTATAAGCTGGCCATGGATAACAGAAAGACCTTCACAACATAAAGCTCTTACTGACTTCAGTTTTAACTCCTTAAGATGATTGTGCGCTGATTGAGTTAACAATGTATGGAGAGATGATCTGCCTTTCAGTAAACCATTGATTTCATTCAACTCATGCCGTGATACTTGCAAGTGATATATATCTTTTATCGATGTTTTTCCTTGAATCATCTCTTCTGCAGATGCAGATTCATCTGAAACATCTTTTGCCAGGTCATGAATTAAATCATGCATTTTACATATAATTATCTCATGAAGCGTGTTACAAAATATCTTCGCTTCCACATCTTGAAGAAAGGACCTCCAAACCAACTCACTAAAAACAAATTCGCTTTTCTGTGCCAAATCCGTCGTCCCCCCTTCACGAATATAACCATTTGCCATCCATAGTTGGATCAACTTATCCTTCTCCATTTCATAGTCCTTTGGAAAAACAGCACAGAATGCAAAACATTGCTTAATTTCCTTTGGCAAGTGTCTGTAGCTCAGTTTTAGGATGGACAATACTTCATCTGTGCCTCTACTGGTATCACTGTTATAGCTTTCTGCAATGGCCTCCCAATCTTGGACTTCTTGTTTTGAACTCATCAAGCCACCCATTGTATTCAGAGCAAGAGGCAGTCCCTTGCACATGTGGACGATGCGTCTGCCAATAGTGACCAATTCTGGTTGCTCTTGTACTCCTTTACTAAATGCTTTCTTTGAGAATAAATTCCATGAATCATCTTCAGTCAAGCATGCTAGCTCCTGGGTTGGAAGGGTGCCCATTATAGCAGCGACTTGTTGGCTTCGACTAGTGACAACAATCATGGTTCCTGATCCTCCAATAGATGTGCACAGTAGTGGCTTAAGTTCGTCCTCCCACTTTTCCTGCTCTTCATTCCGCACATTGTCAAGGATGAGTAGGAACCTTTTCCGGCCAATGGCTCCTTGAAGTCGTGCTCTCCAGAACTTGCTGTTGTCAGGCAGATCACATCTTTCACCTGTAGCCAATTCGATGACGGATCTCACAACAGAGGTGGCTTCAAAGTTTTTAGACACACAATGCCATATCTTCAAGCTAAAGTGCTTCTGAATCCTGTGGTCATTGTACACCATCTTGGCTAGCGTGGTCTTGCCCACACCTTCCATCCCTATAATGGGCAGCACCTGCACATTCTTTTGATGTTGATGGTCAAGCAACAGATTTACTACCACCTCCTTGTCATCATCTCTACCAAAGATTTCACCAGAGCCATCCAGTACTACCTGCGTTTGCTGACATAGAGCGTGTTGCGCCACTGGGCGCTCCACCAGAGCTAAAGTGTGCATCTCCAGGACAAGATCATCCAATTTCTTAAGAACCTTGCTCAGATTCCTACTCACAGTGAGACGGAACAGAAGAGGGCTGTGGAGGGTCAAGTACCTCGATACCTTGCGTGCCGTGGGCTCACCCTCATTGGCCTCACGGTCACGGCGTAGAGCCTCATACTGTAAGTCGTCAAGGACGTCGTCTGCCTGATAGGCGACGGCCTTAAGTTCCTTCATCCACCTCCTGACGACAGGGCTGGTGCAGCTGGTCTCGCCCTTCACCTTGGCGTCAGGCAGCATGCACTGCACCGCCAGCAGCAACCGCTCCAGCTTGCCACGGTCGGTGTCGACGCCCCACATGCGGGTGACGCTCTGAACGAGCTCATCGGTGGCCTTGCTGGCCACCATGGTCACCACAGGGAGAAGCAGCGAGTCAGCCATGCTAGTTACTTTGCTCTCTAGTCTTGTTTTCATTAATGCAGTGTGTACGTGTGATGAAGGATCAGGATTCAGGAACGTAGAAATATAGCTGGGAAAGAACAAAGCAGGGCGGTATTATCATGGAATGCAAGTGCAGGCTGCAGCGATTAGTTTAGCGAGAAATAGTAAAGAATATGAAAGCGATGCGCAATACACCACACGTATCTGTAAACGATTTTCCAAGATGCTGGTTAGGGATGATTACAGTAGGATTAATCCACCATGCGGGACACAAGAAAAAGCCCAACAGAGGAGAGCGGCACATTAAAAATCTTCTCAGCGCTCGGTGGAGCAGCAGCCGTCTGCGCCATGGGCTTGGAGCCGGTGGAGCGGCCAGATCTTGTCCCTGATGATGTCAGCGGTGTGCCAGAAGCATGACAGCCGCTGTGGCAGGCGCCAGGCGGCAGCAGTCGAAAATGGCTACACATTGGTGGAACGATGGAACTTGGCGCGTGTTTGGGTCATTTCTACAAGCACCCCACGTGCATAGCATGGCATAGCAAGGTAGGCAGAGAAGAAGTGCGCGACCTGAGCCGGGCAGCAAGCGCATCCGGGAGCGCCTCTGCGGGCGTCGGAAACCAGCAGGGGCGCGCGCGGCGACGGCGTGGCCTGCCCAATGCAAGGGTCAAGCAATCTAGCATAGCCATCTGTTGACGAACGGACGCGTGAGCGCGATACGTAACACCCCGGTGTTACGCATGCATTTAGACATTGCAATCATAAGCATAATACATCATCAAGCATCTATTATCATAGCATCAAATATAATAAAACATGGATTTGAAACATGCTTGTTGCATAGGTTCTGTTTAATTAATTCTATGCCTTGGTCTTGCTTGTATTAGCGTTAAACATACTTGTTTACTTAACTAATTAACTTATGGTTCACCATGATTTTTGGAGCAACTTTGGTATTCAAAGTTTTGTCAAAATTTGCTTTAAAAATATTCTGAAAATGGTCAAAAATCTTTCTTATTTAGTTTTTTTATTTCCAGTTCAAAATCTATGCAAAATTTTGAGTTTATCCCTTAATAAAAGTTGTAGAGGTTGAAATTCTAAGCCACTTTCATTTTTGGGCAATTTCCAGAAAATGTCATTTACTTGCTCAAAATTTGAATTGAAGCTGCTGTTTGAAATTTATTTGAAAAACAAAAATTTTAAAAAGGGGGGCTCTCCTCACCTTGTGGGCCGGCGCCTCCCATTCGGCCCACTGGCCAAAGCCGCCCACCCCGCTTGGCTCTGCCTTCTTCCCCCTCCCGCTCGCGCGCCAGCACCGTGTCCCGGCCGCGGTAGGAGCAGCGCGCCCCATGGCCGCCATGCGCCGCTCGTCGGCGGCACCTGGCCGTTCGTGGCCCCGCATCCATGCTCGCCCACCTTCAAAGCCGCCCAGGACGCTCCGCTTCCCCCTGCTTCCCCCTCATTTCCTTCGCTCCACCGCAGCAACCCGAGCGGTTCTTCCGCTCCATTGCTGCCGCTGCCAAGCTCGCCCGCGCCATCTTGCTCTCGCCCGAGCTCCGCAAGCTCCCGTGCGAGCCCCACCTCGACGTAGCGCGCCTCCAGCACCGCTGCTTTGCCAAGGTGAGGGCCGGAATGGCCATGTATGTCACGGTGGTGCCCGTCGGAGCTCGCCGGAGTCCACGCCCGTGCCGACCTACCTGCTCCGCCCCTCCTTCTTCCTCTTTCTTGCGCGCAGCAGGTCACCATTGCCTCTGCGAAGCTTTTCCGCACTTCCTCGCACTCACCGTGGCCTGCTAGGCCTGCCGACGGCGAGCAGCACCGCCGCGCCCACCATGAGCACCGCGCGTGGCCACCTCCCCTCTCGGTCTCCCTCCGTTGGGCCAACCTCGACCTTAGGAGGTCGAGCCCGAGCCGGGCCGTCTCGCCCGTCTCTGTCCCTTAAGGCCGAAAGCAGCCACAGGCCGGTAGGCTTCCTTGGGCCGGCCCAGTAGAGATAGGAGATTTCCTTTCTATTTTTCTTTTTTTTTAATTAAGCAAAGAAATGATTTGGAAAATGGTTTTGTGCTCAATTTTGCTCCAAATCAAGAGAACTAAATTTTGTAATGTTGGTTAGCATTAGATATACAGTAGAAAAATATTGCATGTCAAGTTTGTGGTACTTTTCTGCATAGTTTTATTTTATTCTTGTAAATGCTATTAAGCTTCAGAAATGCATGGTAAATCACATGTTGCTCAGAAAAATATGGTTCTAGTTTTGTTTGTATTCTTGTGTGATGTAATTTCTAGGAAAAATATATGTCATGCATGTTTTGTAGAAAAAATTGATGTCTAGTTTAAGTTCTATTTATGGCTGATTTTTGTTATTTTTGATAGAGAGAAAAATAAGTATAAAACATGGGCATGATAAATTTTGTACAATGATTATTTACTGTGTAGAATATAGAAAAAATACTAAATCTATTGTTTAATACTTTTTATAATACAAAGTGTTTTCATGCTAATAATTATGCCATAGTTTGTCATTTTTGTGTAGGCTATTTTATTTATCCAATTGCAATGAAATTTTTGTGGCACGCTATGTTAGGTATCAGGAAGCTACTGTAATTTTTCTAGATTTTTCTGTAACTTTTAAATAAGGGTTGTTATTCAACTCTATTTCTAATTAGGGTTTAATTATGATTTGTTTGTGCATGATTAGTGAAGCAGTAAATCTTCGGTGTATCTTTGAAGCACTCTATACTTGTTGGTACTGTAGCATATGTTGCTATTCTATATTTTTCCATTATATATATATATATATATATATATATATATATATATATATATATATATATATATATATATATATATATATATATATATATTGTGTGAATTCCTTTTATTATATGCAACTTAATGCATCTATATTTCATGGCACATGGTCATTTCATGTCATCATCTTTTCGCCGATGCACTATTCCATTTGCACTTATGCACTTGTATCATACAGAATCAAATGAGGAGAACCCGGTAGCAGTTCCCGAGGAGCATGAAGAGCAGATCGAGGTGCCCGAGGCCGCTGAGGGGGACGTTGAAGAGCTTCAGGAGTGCCCTGATCATAGCTCGAATTCCTTCGAGAGAGGCAAGCCCCGAAGCATTTCTCCATCAGTTTGCAAATATTTAATTAATGCTTTACTTAATTGATGCATTACGTTCAGGAGTTGTTTGCAACCGTTGCTGCATGATACCTTGTCTACCTTTGTTATTACCCTACCCTTGCTACCCTGGTATTCGCAGTAAAGTAATTGCTTAGCTTGCTTAGACCGGTAGAAGTCGGGTGATTTTCTGTCACCTGCGAGCTATAGGTGGTTACCTGAATCTGCTTGGATAATTATGTCATCATAGGATAACTAAGTGTTAATTTAAAGTTGAGACTGGACGGAAACTTACAGGGTTTTGGACTATAGTGATTTTCGTCTGTGTCGATTAAGGACCGATCGTTGTTGGGCCTCGGGTCATGTTGAACGCATGCCTCACATTTTGCTGGCCAGATAAAGTACCTTCCGACCGTGAAACTGGGAGATTATTCGAGCTGAGTAGATTTCCCGCAGCGCACTGTACCGGAGAAGGTGTGGTAGAACACGGGGGCACGATGATAAGACCAAAGGGCAGTCGGTCGGTCCCCGGGTACATGTGGTTCCTGGCAAACTCGATACTTTACCTGGATAGTTGACTCGGTAACCAATATCTCACTTTAGCGAGTGAGTGGAGTTTGTGTGAGGAATAAATTACCAGCTGGTTAATAATCGATTCGAATCGCCATCGTTCACTAGATATTGAACACTTGACTTGAGTTACTTCATCGTAGTAATGTTGATGGAACACTTGGACAGTTATAATGGATATGACATTATGGAAGTTGCTAATGATCATTGATTATCTATAATTGCTTAATCATATGCTTACTCTAGTGTAGGTGTAAATATAGCCAACAGGTTAATAATGATTAACTTATATAATGCTTTTGGAAAGGATTCTTAAATGTTAAAATTGCCTTTTTGCAAATGAGTTAGCTATACCACTGTAAAGCTCTTCATGATTCCTTGGTGTCACTTTATTTTTGGTTATATCGGGTAAGTCTAGCTCAGTATCTTCTCGTACTCAGGGTTTTGTTCCTACTTGTTACAGATGGACAGATGTATTACGGCTACTGTATCAACTGTCTTTATCCCGCGATGGGTGATGCTTAGGACCATGGACAGTGGTCGTTCCTTACGTCTCATCTAATGCTTTTGTTGGAGATGATCATCAGCTGTCACTTTATTTTGAACTGCGTGTGAGTGTGTGTGGATTTGAACTAAATGTTTCCACTACTTTCTTTTCAAACTCGGTTTGTAATAACTATGTTTAAACTCCGATGTATCTGTGATGCGAACTTTTATGTAATATGTGATGGTGACCGCTAAACTTATTACGATCTTGGATGGTATGTGAATTGATTTGAAATTCTTCGTAATTTCAAGAACTACTGGGTTATGCGGGCTTAAGTTTGCTAAATCGTCTGCTTCGGTGGGTGATTTTCTTATTTAATTTCGTATAATTGGCCGATTCAGTTACACATTCACTACCGTGTAAAGTGGACGAGGGGCGCTCGCATTGCGGCAGGCGACGCCGACCTGGACATTTAGGCAGCATGCCGATTGCCGGCGGCGGATGAGCGAGCTCGCGGTGGTAGATGGTGGCTGGCGGCGGCACTGCAGTATGGCAGCTCACAACCTAAGGGCTAACCGCCGATGAACATCTTTTCCCCCGTAGATTCAAAACCGGGCCTCGTCATTTGCTGGGCTCGTAATGTAGCTTGTTTTGGGCCCACCTGCTTGTGGTGCTCCCTGCCCTATGCTCTAGTCGGTCACTATTTAATAGTTCAAAACAAAGAAATTGGTTGCTAGGAAATTATATGCGATAAAAAGTAGGCAATTATACATCCATAAGCAAAGCCGAAAAAAACTCGTTGAAAAACATGCATCGCAAGTTAAAACTGTGGCGGCACACCAAAAAATTGACTACAAAACATTAAAATTCCTAGCTCTAAATAATGGCCTCGTTCGGCTGGCTGGTGGCTGAGGCTGATTTATTGTGAGAGAAAAATACTGCTGGCTGGCTGGTGCTGAACTGGTGTGAGAGAAAAGCACTGCTGGCTGGGAGCCAGCCAGCCGAACAAGGCCAATGCATTAAACCAAGCATGCCTCGAATATCAACCCAACAACTAAGGTTAAAGACTCTAATTACATGGGAAAACAACATATGAATAAATCTAGGAGATACTCCCTCTGTTCTGTTTTATATGTCACATTAGTTTTGTCCTAAGTCATACGTTACTATCTTTAAATATCTAGATAAAAAGTTTTTATAATTTCACAGCATATGAAAAATATTTCTCATAGTGAAACTAAAAACGTAAATCTTATGTCATGAATCTATATAATTTTTTTAGGAAAAAGATCAATGGTCAAAGATATTAATGTTTGATTTAGGACAAAACTAATAGGATATGTAAAAAAAATGGAGGGAGTATGACATTTCGTATGTACTCCTGGAACTGAAACTTTACATGTACAAGACGAGAGAACGTAGCTACTTAATCCGTATGAAAAAACCCATCTTGGCTTCCATCTCAAATTCTCAAGGGAAGAAGACAGGGTGTGCATTGCTGGGGGGTGTCGTCAGCCTTGAACTGGAATGGACTTTTCTTCCACGATCCAAATTCTAGCCAGACAAACACTCTACGGTAAAAGACGACATATGGTAAAAGTCTTGCTCTCCAGTCAAAGTGACGCTTCTTGTCCACTGTTATGAGGACAATCATCACACACTGCTGCACAAGGGAAGGCAGACAATAAGTTTGGGCACTCACAAATCACACTATTACTTGGAAACCTTATCACATTGGCAATTAACAGCTGACAGGTGCTCCACGAAACGCATTTGCATGGCTGCCAGTTTAACAATGATGTTCAGTACAAGTATTTGAAGAATCAGAGTTCAAACTTACCTCTGCATGTTGTTTACGTTTGATCAGCAAGTCAAGGTCCCTTTATGTAACCTAGAACAGAGTAGTGTGCTCTTGTCGGTCATGCTGCTAAAAAGGCATAGGTTTTCCACCCAAAAGCAAAGTTTACAGTTTTACACAGCAAATCCTACAAGGAGCACCACTTTCCATGAAACCAAACTTAAATCTCAGAGTTGGACACACTGCACAACAAAAAAAAAGTATGGAGTGAATATATATTCAGTTAGGTCCAAACTGATTGTTCGGGAGAAAAAAGATAGGCCCAACTGAGTTCCATTGAATTGTCTTACTTAATAGAAGGTATAAAAGAACGAATAAAACGATGATGAACTCTGCTAGATTGGTGATGGAACAAGATGGTGGGAGACATGCAATGCAGGGCAAAGCAGGACCATACGTACCGCAGCTGAGACTCAGCAGATGGGGAGGAGCTTCTTTACAAACTTATTTTTCTTGGACTCTGTTGCTGGAATGAATTGATCTGGAATAGAAGAGACCAAGTCAAAATAGTCCCCGCCATTTCTGCAGCATCTTTGAAGGCCAGGGCAGCCGTGTATACATAGGTATTTGAGGGCTGAAAGCCGCCGAAGGAGGCCCTGTGGAAATTTCTCTATGCCTGGACAGCCACTAATCGATAATCGCTCAAGAGAAGTGAGGCCATCCATCCCATCAGGCAGCTCTCTCAGCCCGTCGCAGCCCCACATCCCAAGCATCCTCAGCTTGGCCAGGTTTCCCAGGTTTGAAGGAAGCGCCACCAAACTTATTCCGTAGGAAATCTTCATTTCCTCAAGCGAGGCAGGCAACTTTGGAATCTCCAGCAACCTGCCACAAGATGCTATCCATAACCTTTCCAGATGGGGCAGTGGAAGGATTTCTTCAGCTGATGAGCCCTTCCCCTCCAGGTTGGTACAATGCCAAATACACAGAGATCGAAGGCGAGGCATGCATCGTAATTCCTCCACAGGCCAGTGGAAAATATTATAGCAAGATGAAATGAACAGTTCTTCCACAAAGGCAAAGCAGTCACAAGGCCTATGGCGCAATTTGGATAAATTGAATATTGATATGAAGCCATTGTCACCCTTTATCTCCAAACTTCGCAGGGAATCCAAAGGTCTTTGGCCTTGGCCCTCCTGGTCCTCTGTGGGTATCACTACATTTGCCAGCAACCCAACATTTAAGCTGACTAAAGATGGCCATGAGCATAAAGGCATGTTCATAGAAACAAAAGCTCTTATAGAGTAACTGATACAAGTTAGATTTTTGAGAACCGGGCTCTCTGGAAGACTTTCAAGTTTAAAGCAATCATAGATTCTTAGCTCTTCAAGCTGTGGAAACAACATGAAGGTATTAGCCTCTCTTACACTATCTTCGGTCCATCTCTCCAAGTTTGGCAAATTATCCAAGGTCATCTTCTTTAACTTTGGGAAAATTTGAGCAGTCCTATTGTATCTTGCAACTTCCACATCAATGTTCCTACACAATGTGGTCAGGCTGACCATACATGATAAAGACAACTGCTCAAGAGAGGGTGACAACCATACTGCTGGTAGATCCTTACACCGTGGGCAGTTGGAAATGCGGAGTTCTCTTAGGTATTGGAATATACAAGGGTCTCGCATCCATTGTGAGAATGCAAGGCCAACATACCCGTGTACCTCCAAAATTTTGAGTTCACCATGAGGTACAAGAGATTCTAGTACTTCTTCCTCATTGCCGAGCTGGCCATCTCTAGGAATGACACTTTCTTCGAGGTTCCAATATAGCAAGAGCTCACTTAGGTTGTGTTTCCCATGGATATTGGCCTTTGACCCAGTCTTTACTTTTTCCAAATTTTTTAGTTCCAACCTGTTGCCAAGGTGTCTTAGATCTTTGAGCTCTTCGATTCCAAAGCCATCGTCCGTGTCCACGACAAATGTTGTCAGTGTCCGTAGGTTGTGCAGCTGGCTAAGATTTGGAGGCATCCGTTCCAAATTGTGACATCCTAAAAGATAAATATGACTGAGCTTCCTCATAGTTGCCATGCCTTCTGGTAAATAACGTAGCTCGTAGCAGTTATTAAGCCTGAGCGACTGTAAGTTGTACATCGTACAAACTGAATCTGGCAATCTAACGATGGAGTGTGACCCAGAAAGGTCAAGATATCTTAAGTGCGCTACAATTACAATGTGGCTATGGACAATAGAAGGATGGCCAGAGTTCCAACACAGTGCTCTTAATGCCATTGGTTTTAAATCTGTCAAATCCTTGTCTGATGTTGATAGTGTCAATAAGGTGCCCAGAGATATTGTGCCTTTGAACAGTCGGTGGATTTGTTTCAATTCATCAATGTTAGACATCTGCAAGTGCCGGACATCCTTTATAGATGCTTTATGCAGAATTAACTCTTCTGCAGTAGCACATTCGTTTGCTACAGCCTTTGCTAGGTCGTGCATCAAGTCATGCATCTTACATCCATCTGACTCTCTTTTCGAGCCATGAAGGGCTTGCTTCACTAATTTAACATCTTGAAGAAAAGATCTCCAAACCAAATCATTGAAAATGGATTCTGCTTTCTGTTCCAAATCCATGGTCCCCTCTTCACAAATAAAACCGTTTGCTATCCATAGTTGGATCAACATGTCCTTCTCCATCTCATAGTCCTTGGGGAAAACTGCACAGAAGGCAAAGCATTGCTTCATTTCAGGTGACAAGTGTTGGTAGCTCAATTTAAGTATGGATAGGATTTCATTTTTGCCCCTAACAGTATCACCCAAATTGCTGTCTGCAATGGCTTCCCATTCGAGGACTTGCAGTTTTGAACTCATCAAGGCACCCATTGTTTTCAGAGCAAGAGGCAGTCCCTTGCACTTGTTGACTATACGTCTGCCGATCATAACAAACTCTGCTCCCTGCTGGACTCCTTTACTGAATGCCCTCTTTGAGAATAGCTCCCATGAGCCATCTTTGCTCAGGCATGCAAGCTCATGGGGTGGAAGGGTGCCCATTATGGACGCCACTGCTTGATTTCGACTTGTGACAACTATAACGCTCCCCGATCCACCAATAGAAGAACATAGTAGTGGCTTCAAGTCCTCCTCCCACTTTTGCTGCTCTTCATTCCATACATCATCAAGAATCAACAGATACCTCTTGCGGCCAAGGACTTCCTGCAGTCGCCCTCGCAGCAGCTCGACGGTGTCAGGGAGATCACATCTTTTATTTGTAGCCAATTCAATGATGGATTTGATAATAGCAGCAGCTTGAAAGTTTTCAGACACGCAGTACCACATCTTCAGCTCAAAGTGCCTCTGAACTCTGCTGTCATTGAACACCATCTTCGCCAGCGTGGTCTTACCCAGACCCCCCATGCCTACAATTGGCAGGACCTGCACATCATGCTCATCTTGCTGGTCGAGCAATAGCTTTACCACCGATTCCCTGTCACCTTCTCTGCCATAGATCTCCGCAGACTCGTCCAGCGCTGAGTGCGTCTGCCGACAAGGAATCTGCAGTACCTCCTCTGCGCCCTCCACCAGGCCAAACGTGTTCATCTCCAGCTCGTCCATCTTCTTGAGAACTCTGTGCAGAGTCCTGCTAATGGCGAAGCGGGACAGGAGGGGGCTTTGGATGGTGAAGTAGCTCCGTACCTTGCGTGCCATTGGCTCCCCGGCCTTGGCCTGGCGGCGCAGTCCCTCGTACTTGAAACTGTCGAGGACATCGTCAGCTTGGTATGCGACTGCCTTGAGCTCTTTCATCCACCTCCTGACGGCGGGGTTGGTCTCGCCCTCCACCTCGAAGTCGGCCAGGACGCAGTGCACGGCGAGCAGCCGGCGCTCTAGCTTGTCGCAGTCCGCTTCTTGGACCCACACGTAAGGATGAAAACGGTCGGAAACGGTTGGAAAACTCCGTAACCATTTTCTACTTTTTTATTTGAATACAAAAACGAAAGCGAAAATGGTAAAGCCGGATACGAAAACGAATGCGAACTTACGGAATATCGAGAATTTCGAAAACGAACCAATTCGAGCGAAATTACGTCGAACATGGTCGGTATATGAAAATTCAATACGGAATACCGATCCACAATGCATAACAATTAACAAGTGCCATCATGGCAAATTTAAAGTGCAAGAGAGCAGACTTATCAATTTGGTTTCTTTGATAAGAGAAAAAAAGAAAAAGAAAGAAAAAGAAAGAAGAGGAAAATTTGAGATGCTATCGGTACTAGACTAGAAAGGATAATAACAACGCTTGGCCCATCTAGCGCTCTCTCTTTTAGTTGGCCCAGTCACATGTAATGCAATAACAGCACCGTGTGAAGCCAGATACAGCCATACAGGCATGCAGCACCGTGCGAGGTGATTAGTACTACCTTGGCGACTCAGGGAGGCGCGACGGAGGCGAGCTGCCTATATAATGGCATCAGTGCTCCACACTTGCCTTTGTCTAGTTGCCTGGACAGTAATGATTGGCAACCAAATTCGGTTTAAACCGAATTTTGAATTCGGGATATTCCAACTAAAAGTAGAAAACGGCCAGAAACGGTCGGAAAATGTCTAAATCGTTTTCTACTTTTACATTTGAAATATGAAAATGAAAGCGAAAACGGTAAAGTTGGACACAAAAATGCGAATTCGATCGGATAAAATACAGAAAGCGATGCGGTTCAGTTCGGCATATTTCCGTTCCATTTTCATCCTTACCCACATGCGGGTGACGCTCCGGACAAGTGCATCTGCGGCCTTGCCGGCCACACCGCGCACCACGGGGAGAAGCAGTGATTCCACCATCTTACAAAACCATGTTCGCTTACGTTGAAATTTGGTTTATGCTGATGCTCATGCTGATTTATTGTGAAATAAAAATATTATACGTTAGCTGAAAAATAGTTAAGTGAACAAGGTGCAAATCTTGGTGGCAAATTGGCAATAGTTACCAGATCCACTGAACCCAGATGGGGAAGGGGCTGGTGCCGTTTGGTGAGTGGTGACTGTTGATTTGTCCAAATCTTTTTGGTCAATACTCCATTGGGGACACGGAGTTTGCCTTGGAAATTTTATAATTTCGGCTAATTTGTCCGTTTACAGGTGCCGAACAAAAACCTGTGAATACACACTGTGTTAAAGAATGTTTGCACCTGGTACAATATAAATAAAGAAAATTAGAAGCCCTATCTTCTTGCGTAAACTTTATTTTTACAGCATCAAGGAGCATATCCACCAGATTAAAAATAACTAGTGATAAAGAGGATTAAAGCTAAAAAAAACTCCAACAGATCTTTTTTCTATCCTTTTTCCTTTTTTTCTTAATTGATAAAATCAATCCCTCGATCCATCAAAGAAAGAGATGCCACAATCAACTTTCTCAATCCCCTCTCTTCCTCTGTCTGTCGCCGTGGGCGATTGACACCATCGACAAGCAGTGCCGTGCAACCCTGGTTCCACGCCAGACACGTCCGGTGAAGCTCCAATGGTTAGTTATGACAACTCGCCGTTAACTGTTGCAGGCCATCCGGTGTGGCATCTGGTTTACACTGAACTCGTCCGGTGAGTGCAAGGCCTTGAAGTCCCAATTGCAGATCTCTCTGCAAGCCAGTCCACTGAACCATCGGACACGTCCGGTGAGTGCATTGGCTCCCCAGCCTGCTTGCAGGGCTCTCTAGAGTCCCTATCCGGAGCCACCATGTCCGGTGCGCACGGGACTCAGCATTGCTCTAATTTCTTCAACTGAAAAACAGTGTACCATGCACGTCCAGTGTGCCTGCAGCACCATCAACTCATTCATTTCGAGCACTCTTTGAGTTGGGTTTGATCTCAAACTTGTCTTGGGCTTCCATAGAGCTACCTAGCGCTAGTTTTCACAAGTGTGCATCATATCCACTCGTTAGACTCAACTAGGTCAAGCTACCCATTCATACCCCATTTATCGTACGACCAAAGAAAAAAACAAAGATCCTACCACTAATCTATGTGTCCCTCAACATCATTGACACTTAGCACTAGCCGCCAATTCTTAATCTTCGCGCTCATCCTTTGAAAACCAAAATTAAACACCATCAATAGGGGAATGAAAACCATAATTGACCAATCAAGCACCATTATTGTGACCTAACTTATATTGCCTATGCTAAACACACGTTAGTCACAATAATCTTGTGTATACATTAATCACCGAAACCCAACTAGGGGGCCTAGATGCTTTCATAGACCACTACGGGCGTTGAGAGCCCTGGGATAGAGGCTGGCGACTCAAGGGAGCCGCCACAAAAGGCATCCCAGGTGTCATCGGAGACTCGGTGGAGGGCGTTGCGGGCCCACAGTGTCAGGGGGTAGACATCGCTTCCGTGGGCATATGGATAGGGGTGCATAGGCCGACGACATCTATGAGGTGGATGTGGAGGATTTGGCCAGCTAGGGCCATCCCATTGGCCGGCGCACCGTGTGGGTAAGTGATCATCGATAGTGATGATGGGAGTGACATCGTGGTTTTGGGTAGAAAGCAGGCTAACCAGTAGAAATTAAGGTGTTGGCGGCTTAGGTACGATGATGTTGGAGGTGGCGTAGCTACTGTTAGATCTGATACCCCTAGTTATGCACAGCAACCCTCGGGCCCTTGAAGTGATATTGCGAGTGTGACACAAGCTTGCACCGCATCAAGAACATTGTAGTCAAATCGCGTAGAAAACCCTAGATGACAACGTTGAAGCAATCGTGACAAGAGATTATGATTTAGCGAAGTTGAACGCAAATTCTATCGGCACAACTCCAAAATAGTACACGTGATTGTCGCTCTCATAACCCTACTTAACCCTCTAGGACTCACTAATTCTTGTCCTAATAAGCGCTCCTAATAGCTCCTTATAAGCCTTGGATAAGGTCCTTGTGTTGGATCATTTGATGTCTATGGCTCTACCCCTTGTTTATATAAGGCAAGTAGGAATCCTACTCCTAGTAGGATTCTACACTCAAATCCTAATAACACATCTCTCTGAGTCCTAATTCAAGTAGAATTTAAGTCACCACACAACAACTACTCACGAGAAGAGGGGAAGGGAGGTGCTCCTGGCCTATTGCGTTGCCGATTTCTCCCCCTTGAAAAATGCAGAGAAGAGAGCTGATGTTCCATGTCTCTATAAAACACAGCTGGAGATTGAGGGAGAGATCGACCTGTGGGTTTCTCGCTGTAGAAAATCGTAGGAACCTAGCGAGAATCTCTGCTTTTCCACATTACTATTGTAAGATGTGTAGTAAAAGTTATATTTTATATTTGTACTAGCAAATATGCACGTGCGACACACACGTGTTTATTGTTTCAATTAATAATATATTGTTCAAATTATATATGAATATGAAATTATGAACTAATTATCTCTTGCTTTTGAGACTTATGTTGCAACGGGATATGTAACTTGTTGCACTTTGCAAGCCACATAGTCATGTGTGTGCCACGGCACAAATGGGCTCCAGCGGCCATGTCATGACATTAGCGGTATAACGTCAACATTCAACAAACACATGTCTGTGCATTGTAATGGAACATAACGTACTGTTTGTTTTGCAGTTATTTAGTTGATTTATGGCTCGGAAATTTACTAAGGATCATATCACATGTTGTTATTCGTCTTTGCTATATGATTTCGATCATCACAAAGATACGTACGTTTAGTTCATTCACTGCTTTGCTTGCCATCTATCTTTCCATTGGGATACTACGCCCACCCAAATAATGCATATACGAAACAAAAAATAGTACAACACACGTACAAAGGAGCGGCGGAATTACATGACTCTTGTACAAAAGCCGTACGTGCATGGCACCTGCCAATACGCGGATACTCGCATGCACGCATACCACCGGTGGCAGAGCAAATCTAGAGCCAAGGACTCCGACCTCCCTCTCAGCAGCGACATTGCCCAGGAGTCTTATCTGATTTCTTTTTTGGATTTAATTCGATCGATGCACGATTCGTATCAGTCTTTGCACGACGTCCACAGCATGGTGCCCGATTTGAACACCGAGAGGGAGTCGAGCTGTGAGAGCAAGCGTACATGACCGAAAGGGAGTCGAGCCATGGGATTGAGGAGGCGTGGGGTAATGTAAGATCTCAGACGATGGAAGGATCATATGACACATCATCTAAATTGAACGGTTATTAATGAGGGAGAGTAAGATCTTGGATGACAGAAGGCTTATATGAAACAGTGTCAAGATCAAACGGTTGTGAAAGAGGGATAGTCCTCCAAAAAAAACTCGTTCTTTTATATTGTGACGATGATGATGATGATGATGAGATGAGAAAAAGCCTTACAATTTGATGAAACGGATAGAGCAGCTGCTAATAAGGAGATTAAAACCTCTATCAAACCTGGACAATAGTCTCACAACGTCGCTGCCTCGCTGGCAACCTGATACATGCGCGATGACGTCGAATAGGAATTCTTAGGCGAGTCCATGAAACGAGCCAGACACGTGGCCTCAAGTTTCCAGTCTTCCACGCGTGGAAACCTGCGTCTTCTCGACACTTTATTGAGTTGTTGGCGCATGGTCAACCACTGTACTGTACGAGACTGAAACACGAACATGATTTTACATATCCTGGCTTGGTCACCAAGGCTCGGCTACCGCACTGCACCGGTCCGAGATCACGCTCCTAGTCTCAAGCGCGGCTTCTTTTCCACATTTCCCCGTCCAGCCGTATCTCCTCCGCCCTGCTCCGCGGTGTCGTCCCCGGCGACCTGGCCCGGCCTGGCGTGCCCACGTGACCATAGAACTAGAAGAGGTTCTTTAGTTGACTGCAGCCGCTGCCCGCTGGACTATTCCTGCTCTGTTTATAATTGCCGCGCCCTCCGCTTCCGTGCACAAAGCCACAAACCACAGATGCATCAAGCTTCCACCACTAGCATGGCTGCTCATCCATTGCTGCTGCTGCTGCTGCTGCTAGTCCAACTCCAGTCCTCCATGGCGGCCTCGAAGAACAGCAGCACCAGCACCACGCGCCATGCCGGGCTCCAGCTCCAGTGCCTCCCGCATCAGGCCGCGGTGCTCCTCCAAGTGAAGCGGTCCTTCTCCCTGTCTAGCAACGACCCGTCCATGACGCTGCTGCCATCGTGGCGAGCCGGCGAGGACTGCTGCCGCCACTGGGATGGCGTCACCTGCGACAGCGCCGGGAGAGTCACCGCCCTCAGCCTGTCTGGCCGCGGCCTCGCCGGCGACGTCCCGATCCACGTAGCGGAGCTCGTCGACTTGGTCTCACTCGATCTCTCCTTCAACGATGGACTGAGGATCCACGAACCGAGTTTCCAGACCATCGTTGCCAACCTCAGCAAACTAGGCGAGCTCCATCTCGACAGGGTCAAAGTCTCGAGCTGCAGTGCGGCAGAGTGCTTCGGAGCTCTCGCCAAGTCCACTCCTCGGCTTGAGATCCTTGCGATGCCCAGCTGCGACCTGTTCGGTCCCATCGAGAACGACGACGACTCCTTGTCAGGTCTAGCTTTGCTAACCGTAGTTGATCTAAGTTACAATCCCATCATTTACCCCCCTGGTTTCTTTTCGCACTTGCACTCGCTACGAGTTCTAAGGCTTGGCAGCAGCAACCTGGGCGCATTCCCTCTTGACATTCTTCACCTCAGAAACCTCAGGGTTCTGGATCTTTGGAGCGCTAACATCTCTGGATGCATACCCCACTCCATTGGCAACCTCACATTCTTGACAGAACTGGACCTCAGCGATAATGCCCTCTCCGGGGATCTGCCTTCTACAGTCAGCAACTGGCATCATTAAGGATAATCGCCTGTGATAACTGCAGTTTGTCCGGTGAAATTAAGGCCCTGGCAAACTTAACTCGGCTGGAATCTGTGCACCTCTCCAATAACAATCTAACAGGCATGTTTTCTGTACTGTATGCAATATTTTCCATCCAGTTTTATATTATTACTCTTGATAAACTGTGTTTTCTGAATCCTTGTACACACATTACATTACAGGGTCGATTCATCTTGGTGACCGAGTGAACCTCACCAATCTCAAGTCCTTGTATCTGAGCTTCAATTCCCTGTCAGGAACAATCCCTCTGTCGTTGTTCACATATCCAGCACTGCAGGTGATAGATCTCAGCGAGAAATCAATTCTCGGGCGCTCTTGGAGAATTCTCGAATCCATCGTCGACGCTGGCTGAAGTCGTCTTAAGTGGCAACCACCTGTCGGGTCCAGTTCCAAAATCCTTGGCTCGGTTTGCAGCTCTTGAAAGCCTGAACCTTGACCATAACTACTTCACAGGTACATTGGAGCTGCTATCCTATCTCAGGCTAAGGAACATCACATGGGTGTCAGCATCAAATAATAATTTGGACTCTATTGCTTGGGATTGGGTTGCATCAATATCAAATGCAGAAAACAGTAGCACCACCAGTTCTTCGTTAGGTACCTGCTATTACCCTTTAAAAACTGACTGGTCAAAGCCAAACGCCCGTCGACTAAGTGGAATAGACCTCTCATGGAATCAAATTAGTGGGGATATTCCTAGCTGGATATGGAGCAAGGTAAATCGCATACTGAACCTGTCGCACAACAAATTTACAGCAGTTGAACAACCCCCGGCCAACACCACGGTCATGTATATCGATTTAAGCTACAACATGCTTGGTGGGGCGGTACCTCTAGTACCCGGTGGCATCGACCAGGATTACTCGCACAACAGGTTCTCCTCTATTCCTGCTAGCAGTTTCAGCCAGCAGTTTGGGGAAGCCTATTTCATCAATCTGGCTAACAACGAGATAGCTGGCCCGGTGCCTTTCTCAGAGTGCCGACCTAGTGATAGTCTTGGGGTCATCGATTTCTCTAACAACAACTTCAGCGGTCCACTTCCGTCTTATCTTCTGAACTGCAAAAGCTTGGAGGTCCTAAGGTTGAGCGGAAATCACCTTACCGGAGCATGGCCTGATGATGTTGAGGAGGGGTGTTCTTTGCACTTGATCGATTTGAGCAGAAATCAGATCACAGGGCATCTGCCAAGGTCGCTCTCCAGCTGCCAACAACTAATCTTCCTGGATGTAGGTGACAATCTCATTTCAGATTCTTTTCCATCTTGGATAGGAGAGCTACCTCACCTTCGCGTCCTGGTCTTGAGATCAAACCAATTCTATGGCTCATTCACTACAGGAAAACGCCTCTTTGCCGACTGCTTGCCCCGGTCGGCAAAGACATAAACCCAGTCGGCAAAGGCTTTGCCGACCGCAAAGCCACGTGGCAGTCGGCAAAGAGCCGTCGGCAAAGCCTGGGTCGGCAAAGTCGGATTTGCCGACTGCCACGTGGCACACAGTCGGCAAAGCCTTTGCCAACTGCCACGCCAGCAGTCGGCATAGCCACGTGGCGCCGTCAGCCCTGACGGCAGGCTTTGCCGACTGCTGGTTTCTCGGCAGTCGGCAAAGAATTTTTTTTTCAAAAATTGTTTGCCGACTGACCGCCAGCTCGGCAGTCGGCAAAGAAAAAAATATTTTTTTTTTGAAATGTTCTTTGCCGACTGCTTTCGGAGTTGCAGTTGGCAAAGGTTTGACCTCTTTGCCGACTGCCTCCCGTTGCAGTCGGCAAAAACTCTGTCCTGGGTTTTTTTGCCCAGCTTTGCCGACTGATTTTTGCTTTTGTTTTCTGTTTTCTCGCATCAAAGCCCTGCAATGTGAATTCGGAGGTAGATGCATGCATCATAATAATAGCACTTAGTTGCAGCCCAAATTAGCATATCTAATTTTTCTCAAAGATTTAGTAGTCAGGGCTCAGAAACTAAAGATCTTATATGATATAGTGTAGGATAATAGGATATGCAATAAGCAGCCTACAACTGGAAGGTAAATGATATGGCACAACCAGCTTTCAGTATTCACATATTGAAGCAAACTGATCAGTCAATACATCCCAATTCTTATAGTATCTATCACCACCATCCAGTTACTCAAATTGTGCACCCAAAAAGTGCCTGAACAAATACCATGTGTACATTAGCCATCAACAAAAATTCAACTGCCTGAAGCTGCTACATGATATATTGAAAATAAAAAAATTACAGGTACATGGTTCTAGAGTTGGCAGCACATACATGATATAGTAAGCGAACACTGCCTGAGGCTGCTACTTCAACAAATTCAACTGCACAAACAACATTAGATCAGAATATAGAAGAGAACAGAGAACTAACATTAGAATAGGGAACTAATGTAGATCAGAAAAATCATAAAAACACAGATTTTCAGAAAGGTCCAACTCAATATCATCAACATGGGTATGAGAAATTGAAATTCTTCGCTAAGAGTTACTGATCTAAATTCAGTAGACTATAAGGAAAAGTATACCTTGACTCTCTGGTATGCGAAGTGAGGTATTTAACCTCTTCTGGGGTGAATGAGCAGGAAGGATTCACCTATTGAACAAGGCATGGCATAAAAATAAATTAACAAGTGTATACGACAGTCCATTAATATAAAAACCTAGATACAAACTGTCACATGTATGTATGCAGTCATTTAAAATTTTTCATCACTATATCCCTGAATTGAATAAAGGCAATGATAACTGATAAATACCAAAACAAAACTATAGGCATAATATCCCTTGTCATGATAAAGACAAACCTAAAATATCTTGGCCAAAGTCAGAAGGCAATCCATGAAACTCTGTCCTTGTTCAGGATTCGATCAAACATTGCTATACATGGCCTATAACTCCAAAAGGATATTGAAAGCAAAAGAGCCACAGTGCACTAGAAATCCATGATACCTTATATAAGTGCATTGCTAGACCACATCATCGATTCAGATTTCGGAAACTTAGGTGTTGCATACATACTTCCCATGGACAAGGTTAACTGACAGACCCAAGTCCCCGATACTCTACTGTATTGCAACAAATTCTAAAAATAAACTGCACAGTAGTATAGAACACCAAGTAAACACTAAAGTTGGTCATGCACACATGTATAGGTGGCGACAGTCAAATTGTCACACAAGAAAGAGGAGCCAAACCTGATCTGTAGTGGTGGCGACAGCACATGAGGATGAGACCCGGCCAGCTCCACCTGCAGCACCACATCCTGCAAAGCGAGATGTGGGTTAGGGGGACGAGGAAGGGCAGGGATTGAGGGCATTCACTGGGATCTCGTCCCTGCAAAGCGAGAGGGGCTAGGGTTAATCACAGCTCAGAACAAATATATGGACTAATAACTGACCCATAAGTAGTCACACCTCACTAACAGACATGGAGCAACTGAACATATTTTCACAGAACTGCATAGGTTAGAGAGGAATCTACTATCTTTTTTCCTGGATAAAAGTTGGAAACACAAAAGATTTTTTCTAGATAATATTAGCAGTCACTATTACTTCCTAAATAACAGTCAACACAGAGATCAATGTTGCATAAAAGGTCTGCTACAGTTACGAACCAAATACTGAAATACCACATTTTTAGTAATGAATTCTACTGCTGCTAGTACTGCAACAAGGAACTGTAAAGAAAAACATAATGGCAACAAGGAATGGGAAACAATATGCAACGACAAACATGGCATGCAGTACAGAAATTGCAAACTAATATAAGGATTTGTCCTTTGCACGCCTGTGCTGAAATAATCAAAATCACCAGCACTAGTGTGCAGTCACTAACCAGGAGAAGTCGACATACAGAGATATGAGGGAGAGGAATCTAGACACACCTCCTGCCGAACTGCTGCTGCTCCTGCAAAACTGCTACAACAGAAACAAATAGAAACAAGTCATGAGCATATATTCAAACAATGCTCTTGATGACTGTCGAAGGCTTCAAATAATCATATTAAGCCTGAACTTTACAATTTTATTGAGCAATGGCATGATTAACTCACCTGCTAAAAACAGTGTTGCTACACGGACACAAAGTAAAATTTCAGAATTGCCAACATCCATCCTTGTTAGGGTGCATCACTATTGACATCTTAAGGTTGAATAATGTTGTCGTACGTAAGGTGGACCTTAAGGTGGTAAAAGAATCTTATCACCTGTAAGCAAAGACAATACACACTGTAGTTGGGAAAAGGAAATTAGCACATGCGCAATGGAAGATGTACAGTTTAATGTTTCATTTGGGACAATTTTGAGTATAATAGGAAGACAAATGTTTTTTCTGTGACAAAACAACACACTCCATGTTTCAGTAATTATATTTAATGAGAATTTGGCAATATGGATATGTGGAATATTTGAATCTATAACATATGTGATGAGGTAAAAACACTGCAATGGGATAAGAAGACCATAAAGAAGTTACAGTAGATGGTATTGTCAAATTTAAATATATCGAGCTTTATCTGAATATGCAGGTAAAGCGAAATTAGAAGCGGTGATATATAACTGTATGTAGCCACGCGAAACATGATGAGCAGTGAGGGTCCACTGCTAGAATATCGCATATTACTTTGGAAAAACAGCAATCATTTCGGTGTAATGGTAACAGAGAGAGAAAAGGGAAAAATATCAGCAAGCATAGTTAGTTAAGGCCGTATATGCATATGCATTTGAATCTGACATTGCATTGTTTGCTTTCTGGGTGAGCCATGGTTTGGATCCATTAGTGTGTGCAGGAGTTATGAGAAGGTAAAATTAAATATATTCGAGAGTACTATTGTACGTAGCTTCCCATTAAGTCATTCATTGAGGTCAAGGTGGTGTAATAATTCTGTAAAGCATGGAAAATCTTTCATATTTCAGAGTTTAATACAATTTGTTCATTGTAACTAATCTCAGACCATGCATCAAACATTTCCCATTGAATTAATCTAAGTTTAACTAAATAGCAGAGGAGGAATGACAGATCAGAGCAGTTATTCGGTTACCTTATTAGATATGCATGGAGTACTTGACGACATTGTTTCTGAAATCAATACAAAATTACCTCAGATGAAAATCTGCATGTGACTAATTCGGCAGTGGACTAATTCTTGCTAGATCCAAAAATACCTCAGATGAAAATCTAGCAACTTATGTTTCTAAATTATTGACACCTTTCTACTGCATCCCTGGCTTTTGCATCTACTACCGAGGTATTTTTGTGGACATGGGAAAGACCACGGAATCTCAAAACTACATAGGCTAACTGTACAGGCTAGAGAAGCATTTCGTCGAGCAGTTGGGCTGCGAGTGGCGTTAGCAAGATAGAGGCAGGTGGACAGCGTACCGGGTTCTTGCCGGAGATGGCGGCGAAGACGGCAGGGAAGTTGCGCTCAGAGAGCGGGCCCCAAGAGAGCAGCGCCTGCAGTAAGGTGTGGTGCTGTCCATCGCCGGCAGCGCGCTCCGCGGCAGGCCTTGCGGTGGTTGGGCGACGCGACGAGCGTGCGGTCGTGGACGGCGACGACTGTCGTGGTCTCGTCCTCCTCTCAGCTGGTGCCCCCACAGGTGCCTCTCGGGGCCGGCCGGCCTCCGCCTGCCTTGCTCACTGGATTGGGATGCCATGGTCGTGGATCTGCCCGCCCCAACAGCGAGGAGGCAGGAGCAGCGGCGCTGCAAGGAGAGGCAAGGGTGGCGGCTGGATCTGGCAAATGGCGGACGGGATGATGTGTGGGGCTAGGGTTTGGGCAGACCGTGTTATATACGCGTGCTGGCTAAAGCTTGCCCTCTTTCGGGTTGCCTGAAAGGCCGTCACGGCCCAGGCCCAGGTTGGGTACCGGTTCGGACTCCCACCGCACGTCGATTGGTATTTCTCTGTCGGTACCATTGTCAAAAATTATTTTTTCAAAAAATTATTTTTTTTCAAAAAATTATTTTTTTGAACCTATTGGACCTATTGTCAAAGATTATTTTTTCAAAAAATTATTTTTTCAAAAAAATATTTTTTTTTATTTTTTTAAAAAAATACTTTGCCGACTGCTCTGCTCCCTGACAGTCGGCAAAGGTTATTTTTGATGTTTTTCTCAGAAATTATTTGCCGACTGCCATCCTCCCTGGCAGTCGGCAAAGGCTCTTTACCAACTGCCACTGATGGCAGTCGGCAAAGAATTAATTTTTTTTCGATTTTCGATCCCAATTTTTTTGTGTTGCCTTGCTACAGTAAGTACATGATATATTCCAAGTTTGGGGTCATTTTGATTTATTTTGCTATATTCCATTGATTTTTGCTGTTTCTTTGATTTTTTCTGGCAGCTCCAGATTTGAACTGCAGGTACATGAAATAATGGAATCCGGCGATTCAGAAAATGATATTCATGATGTTTGGAGCATGTTGAGGCCGTGTGCGGGGCCTCGCGTGAAATTTCGACCGTGTTGGTGTCGGAACACGCCGAGGCACGCGCGTGAAAAGTGTTTTTAAATTTTATAAAATCGAAACGGAGTCCGAAAATGACGAAACTTGACGACGTGTCTTATCATCGCATGCGGAGGCTATGATAAAAATTTGAGAAAGTTTCAAGCAAGTGGCGACGTCGGATGGCTAAAACGTGGACATCTCCACATGTGATAACAAGTTAGCCACCCGACGTTAGTCCAGGTTTTAGCCACCCGACGTCGCCACTTGCTCGAAACTTTCTCAAATTTTTACCACAGCCTCCGCATGCGATGGCAAGATATTTCCGATATATCTTGTTTATCCTCTTTATCCATGACGTCCGATAAATTTTAATTTCCGATAATGAAAACCTTGATAATGGTTACATCCATTAGTCCAGCAATCCGTGCTCTTATTACGCGGGATAAAATAATCTTAGGAGGCATAAGGTAGCATGCGATATTGTTGTTTAACTAATATATATCTTTGACTAATAAAATTTACTCATATTATTTATATATGTATTCTCTTTATTTATTGTCTAACACAATCGGCATAATAGATACACTCTATAGGTACTGTCCAGTTGTGATAAACTTACTAGTCTATATGTTTTTCATCCATATATTCGTATTTTTCTTTGCAACACAACTATGTGTATTTTGAATATGATTCAGTTCAAACCCTTTAAACTGTCACCTGACTTGACGGTTGTTCTAAATTAAAACTTTGCAAAAAAAAAAATCTTGGAAGCCCCGACATCCAACCATCACCCCCGGCCCAGTCCCAAGTATTGAACCTAGTCATCTCCGAGAACCTCTCCCAACATCAACACCCGGTCCTCTTGTATTCGAAGACTACCTCCCTCTCTATCTTTTCTGTGCAGTAGTGATGCTTGTCAATGTGATGTACCATTTTGCTATAAGTCCCTTTGACTTTTTCGGTGCATCCATTTTGCTATGTATCTAGATATAACGTATGTCTAGATACATAGCAAAATAAATGTACTAAAAAAAGTTAAAACAACTTATAATTTGGAATGGATAGAGTACTCTAACTCGCATGCAGGACTAGTACACTCGATGCGAGCGGAGATCCTGTAACAAATGTAAAATAAGTGTTGAACTTAATTAAATGAATAAGCTTGAACTACCAAAGTAATACTTCAAATGTCGCTAGAAAACCAGATGTATTACTCAATGTACAAAATCGAAGAGGCACCGATAGACCGGCTCCTCTCCACCGGCTCTCTTCTCACCGCTCTCCCTATTTTCTAATAAAAATACAACTGGATAGAAGCACCCACCCGAAGGGGCACCTCCTCTAGGAGGGAGAGAATGTGATATTGGGGTGCAATTATAGAAGTGGAGTGGGGGTCTCTATTTATGGGACTAAGATGGAGAATAAGTCAAGCCAAGGCCTCCAAGATGCTCTCCCCCAACGTCCACCTAGCTCCAACCGATATAGGAAGGTCAGTGGAAACGTTCCCTGTGTGCTGCCGCAGAAAACCTGTCAAGAAACAAGATCCTAAAGTCCTGAAGCGGAGCGAAACCATTGATATACACGCTATTTGTAGTTTACTGGACACCAAACAAGAGTTTCCTGGGCCAAAGCTGGCCAGACCCTTGGTCCAACCGCGCCACCGCCTCCCGCGCTGCGCTCTGCAGCTGACACGTGGCGGGCAAGCTGATCCCTCCCACCGGAAGAAAATTCAGTGCAGACTGCCTCCATCGAGGCTCCGTGCAGACCTAGCGCTGATGGATGCCACGCCCCCTGAAAATTGATCACCTGGCCAGCGCGTCGTGGGCTCGTGGTTCTGACGTTGCTCGTTTTCCCTAGCTGTGTCGGCTCAGGCTCCTAGGCTTTTGGCTGCAAGCACGGTTACTTGGCTTGCCTAAATCAGGCTTTCCTAAAATCAGGAACCGTGACTGAGGACTTGTTTAGATGGTAAAAAATTTGTTTGAAAAGTGTCGTAACACTTTCGTTTGTATTTGATAATTATTGTCTTACCATGGTCTAAGTAGACTCAAAAGATTCATCTCCTTAATTATAGATAAACTGTACAATTAGTTATTTTTTACCTATATTTAATGCTCCATGTATACATGCAAAGATTTGATGTAATACGGAATCTTGAAAAGTTTTCGACTTTTCATGCCATCTCAACGAGGCCTTAGCTCGCGCCACTGCACGAACAACGCCTTAGCCCTAGAACGTCGTCGTAGGCTCCAGTCCTCGTGAATGGAGACAGAGATGCTGCGGCAAGCTGGCAAGGACACAACCATCTAGAGGCTCGAGTTTGGTCGACGTCGTGACGGGAGGCAGACACCGAGACGTTGATGGCAGCGGCGGGAATCGAGAGCGGACGAATTGAGACGGGTGGAGTCTTCGGTTGCCTCCTAATTCGGCTACTACGAGTAGGGATGAAAACGGTACGAATATTTTTCAACCGTATTCGAGACCGAATCCATTTAGAGGGGTTCGTATCTGTTCGTATCCGAGTTTGAATATTCAACATTCGATACCGTATCCGTATCCGAATACTTAAATCGCATATTTATGATGTCGACATCCAATCGTATCATATCCGGCATGGCCGATACTATCTGTATTCGAATCCAAATCCGACCAGAAATATGAAAACAAATGTAATATCAGTGATATCCGTTCGTATCCGATCCGTTTTCATCCCTAACTACGAGCCGAGCAGCATGGGCTTGGTAGCCTGAGCCAACACGGCTAGGGAAAACGAGCAGCGTCGGAGACACCGAGCCACGACGCGCCTGGCCACGTGATCAATTTTCAGGACGCGTGGCATCCATCAGCACTAGGTTTGCATGGAGCCTTTGGTGGAGGCAGTCTGCACTGAATTTTCTTCCCACGCGCGAGCACGTTGTTCATGCGCGTGTGGACACCGCCGCGCCCCCCACGTGTCAGCTTTTGGGTGGCAGGTTGCCTTCATGTCCCCCTGCGTGCTTCGGAGTGCCTCCTTGGCTGACCATGTGGCATTCCTGGGTGACCGTAGTCGCTGCCCCACGTGAGTGTTGAAAGGTCCTAAATGGCAGGATGGGGTGAATAGCCTATAAAAATTAGAAACTGCTAGCGCCCGGACGCCCGGCTCCAGGGAGGTGTCTGGACGCTCCCCAACCCCCAGCGCCTCCCGCCCGTCCCGCCCCGCACGCAACAGCCCGCCCCACCCCACGAAAATGAAAACGGAAAATGCGACCCCGCCCCGCTCCCGCACAGGAACCCGCGAACCCCCGTCCCACCCCTGCACGGAGCCCCGTCACCAGCTCACCACCATGCTCCACCCTCCCATGTGCAGCAGAGGTATAATGCTATTGCAACAAAGAAGGACTCCTAATGAAACAAACAGGAGAGAAGTGGTGAAACAAACGAAAAAACTGTTGAAACGTCGGGAAAACACGTAATGAAACAAGTAGAAAAAACTAGTGAAACAAAATAAAAAAAAACTGTTGAAACATCGAAAAACAACTAATAGAACAAGGAGAAGCTGCTGCAACAACAAGAAGAAAGCTTCTGCAACAAAAGGAGAACAACCTACTGCAACAAGAAGAAGAACCTACTGCAACAAAGGAGAAGAAGCTATTGCAATAAAAAGGAGAAGAAAGTTGCTGCAAACATGGAGAATAAGCTACTGCAACGAAGAGAAGAAGCTACTGCAACAAAGGAGAAGAAGCTACTGCAACATCAGAAGCGATACTAATGAAATGTCGAGAAACATGGGGGATGATGCTGCAAACAAGGGGAAAAACTATTGAAACATCTCAAAAAGAACTGCAACATTAGAGAATCGTGCAAACATTTCACATCATCTGTTGCATGTAGCTTAGATCTGACTCGCCACAAACCCTAGCCGCCATCAAAACCTTAGATCCAGAGGGGGAAGGAGGAGGAGGTGGAGGGGGAGGAGGAGGAGGGAGGGGGAAAATCTCAGATCCGGATCCAGAGAGAGGAAGGGAGGAGAGGAGATCCAGATCAAGAGAGAGAAAGGGAGAAGAGGAGATCCAGATCAGGAGAGAGGAAGGGAGGAGAGGAGGCTCCAGATCTAGATCCCTCTGCCACCTACCTCGTCGGAGCCACCACCATCACCCTCATCTCCGATGAGGTGCCAGAGCCGGGTCGCAGAGGAAACAGAGGTGTGTGGAAGGGCGCGGTGTGCGCGAGGGGAGAAGGGGGAAGGAAGCACGACGCGTCGCGGGCGTGCAGTGAGCTCACTGGGGCGCGGCGCGTGGTGCGGGCCATCCCGATGATGGCGCGGGAGCACGAGCAGCGAGGGGGTGGAGGTGCGAGAGGCGTGGCGAGCGAGGAGGAAGAAGTGAAGAGACGGGAGTCATACGAGCGAGCGAGTGGGTGGGGAGCGTCCGACCGAGCAAGCGAGTAGGTGGGAGCGTCCGACCGCGTCGGACGCCCGTGATATATCATTACCGATAAAAATTCTCTACAAAATACTAGAGCAATTGGTTAGAAAACTAAATAGCTATAATTGTTGTTTGCTCTAGCTATAGGGTTGCAAGCCACCTATCCATAATTCTAGTGAAGTATGATCTCTAGGCACACAAGAGCTATGTCGCTACTCTCTGCACTAGTGAGCTAGCTAAACAACTAATTTACTAACTACAACTAAGCTAGCTACACAAGCAACTTCTACACACAAGATATATAAGTGTAAATGCAAGGAGAGGTAGAGAGTATTATATCGTACATGGCAAGCGACAATCAATCAATATCAATGAATACCAAGTGATCCAAGGAGACAAATGACACTAAGATTTTTCTCCTGAGGTTCACGTGCTTGCTGGCATGCTAGTCCCCGTTGTGTCGACCGTTCACTTGGTGGTTCGCGAGCTAATAGGCGTCACAGGCCTAGCCCTACACAAGGGCACCCCAAGAACCTACTCAAATGAGGGTACTCAACAACACGAGCAATCCACTAGAGTACCTTTTGACTCTCCGTTGGGAAAAAGTAAAGAATAACCCCTCACAATGATCACCGGGAGTGGCCACAAACAATCACCAACTTGTGCCAACCTCCTCAAGCTGCTCCAAGATGTCTAGGTGGCGGCAACCACCAAGAGTAACAAGAAAACCGCAACTAGAATGATCCCCAAGTGCCACCAGATGCAATCACTCAAGCAAATACACTTTGGATCACTCCCAATTCACTTGGATGATGAATCAAACAAGAGAATGAGTGAGAAGGCATAGGCTTAGCTCGCAAGGATGTATGGATGATCAAAATATCCAATAGAGTTAGCTAGAGCCAGCCAACATCTATTTATAGAGGTCCCAAACCTATACTAGCTGTTACCCTGTTGTGGGGGCTCTAGACTGAGCTCCGGACCATGGTCCAGACCTTGAACAGTAGGGTCCAGACCCCCTAAGCTACCAACCACCGAGTGTCACGTGTCCTGCGTTCAAATATTACCGTTGCGTGCACTCAATGTTCATCTGTCAAGGCTCTGAACCAGACTCAATGAACAGTAGAGTCTGGCGGTGGCGTTTTTCATGCAGAGAGCTCCAGAATTGCAAATTTTGGTCCGGACCGAGTCCGGTTGCCCCAACCGGACCATGAACAGTAGAGTCCGGAGTCTTACCTCGGGTAACACTAGATCAACCAGATCGATGACACATGGTCCAGTCCAGAGTCTTACCTCAGTCCTCAGGTTAGACTAGTCCGAATCGAGGACACATGGTCCGGTCTGGAGTCTTACCTCAGGTTAGACTAGTCCGGACTGAGGACACATGGTCCAGTTGCCCTGTTACCCCAGGGTCTAGAGCCCTATTCTTCTCCATTTCAACTCCAAACACTTCACCCTTGTGCATGTGTGCCAACACCTAGTATTCCAACATATGTGTACATGAGTTAGCAACTTTTTCAACAGATTTTCAAGGGTTAATTGTTAGCAATTATAAATCAAAAAGAGTAGTTCATCATTGTAGAATCCAATTATCTTGGTCAAAAAGAGTAGTCCATCATTGTGCAACCTAAATGCCTCAACCAAAATTAGAATTAAACATAATTGCACATGCCAATGTCCTAAGAGCATATCCAATTTCATCATTTTTTTGCATAAACATGTGCTCAGTTTCCCCAGATGCTCAGCAAGTTTCATAATGTTTTTTTTGTCAAATCACATAGGAGAGTAGAGAGTCCAAGTTACGGCGCACACCTGCCAGTTTGCCACACTAGTCGAAAAGGACAAGAGGCAATGGCAGTGCACGCCTGCCTCCTCTTCAAGAGCAGTAGGGGCTAGTGGTGGTGCATGCATGCCAATTGAAAGGATCTAATAGGCCTAGAGAGGGGTGAATAGGCGAATCTAAAAAACCTGAAACTCAGAACTCAAAAGCGGAAGTCAAATACCTACCGGTACTACCGGTTGGTTTGGACCGGTACTACCGGTGAGAGATCACTGGCACTATCGACGCAAACCACCGGTACCCTACTGAAGCTACAAAATCAGAGATCTGTGAGTTGTGATTTCAGATCTTAGTTTTACCCCACTACCAAAGATGATGTTGATGAAGTTAATGAACTCTCTTTTTGCTTGTTCCTTTACCAAATCGTAGATCAGGCACCACAACCTATGAGAGAGATGAGGATAGAGGAAGAACACGAAGAACAAGTAATATCTCAAGTAATCACAAGCAACAACAACAAGCATGCTGGACACACGATTTATCCTGAGGTTCGGCAACCCCACAAAGGAGTTCCTACGTCCTCATTGTTGAGGTGACCACTAAGGTCGGAGTCTCTTCCACCTCCTTGCCTCCCTCAAGCAATCACAAAGGTTAGCCCGAGATTTCCACTAAGAATACAAGGGTGATACAATCACTTCGGGGTGCCCTCACAAGTAGAACAACACGGGCAACCACGAAGAATGCCTAGCTGGCTAGGATTCCAAGAACTCAATAGTAACAAACACAAACCATGCCAACTAGGAGGGGAACCAAGTGCTCAAGATGCGAATCGAAGCTTTCCACTCTCAAATCTCTTCTCTCTACTCAAATCTTGCAAGGGATTGGATTTATGAGCAAAGACAAAGAGAGAGGGTGAGTCAATGCTTGGGAGCTGTTTGTCTAAAGGTAGGTGGGAGTAAATGGCATGGGTAACGGTTAGAAATAAAGGGGAGAGCTATTTATACACTTATCTTCGAAGCAGTACCGGTACTACCGGTGAGTACCCACTGGTACTACCGGTCCCAAGGGTTCCAACCATTACAGTCAACCTACTAGAGATTTTGCGAGAAAATAGTCTACCGGTATTACCGGACTTTCACCGGTACCACCGGTCAAGACCGGTACTACCAATCCACCCACCGGTACTACCGCTAGTACCAAAACTCGTAGAACTAAGCACTGCCACTGGCGGGATTTATGCCTACCAATACTACCGGTTGTTTACCGATACTACCGATGCTCCTAGGCATAAAATACCTCTCTAAGTGTCTGTGAGTGCAAAGGTATCTCTCAAACGCATAATCAAACACATATTGAGCACTAATTCCCCATCTAGATAGCCTAATTTGTATCGCTCTTGATAGTGCGGCGTTTCCTATAACTCAAGCCAAAATATAAAATCTAATCGATCCACTTGAGAAGGAACGCTTTCCAATCAATGGAATTGAGGGTGCTATCATCACCAAATGTGACCATTCAAATTCTTTCATCAGACTAACACCTACGTATTCACTTAGATAAACATGTTAGTCCCTAATTTGATTGTCATTAATTATCCAAAACCCACATCGGGGGTGAATGCACTTACAAACTCCTCCTTTTTGGTAATTGATGACAACCAACTTAGGCTTACATAAGATTTAAAGAATTGAAGTTTTTTTTTAATTCCAAACTTTACAAGAGGCTCGCCCTTAGTGTATGCATTGAACTTGAATCTCAACCATTGGTCATAATCAATATGCATACATAAGGGAAGCTCCCCCTAAATTTTGCAATTTGTGGGGTGCCTAAGTGTGTGTGACAAGAAAGATATCGTGATGCAAATGACATAACTTATCACACAAAAAACAAGAATTGTTAAGGTAGAAAGAAAAGGACTTAAAAAACAACAAAGCCATTCTAAGCCAACAATCATCATCACAATATCACAACTAGGCAGTCACAACATGATATATCAAATAAGCATAAATGTTTAGCCTACAAGCATCCATCATCACACACATAGTTCTTAGTCCATCACACGTAGTTCACCACAAAGATTGGAATTATTACACGACCAATAACTACCTATTACAATAAAGATAAGCCTAACACTCCCCCTTTGGCATCAAATGCCAAAAAGGGTAGGCACCGTGAAACGAGCAAGGTAGCGAAAAGTCGTCGGTGCTATCGCTGTCGTCATCGTCGGTCGTGTAGTCAACCAGTCCGGACGAGACGGGAGCCGTCTTCTTACCACGAGGGTCATCAGACGGGCCATCCTCCTCACTAAGTCCAGTAGCAGGAGCACCATACAACTCATTGTACTCAGCAAAGGGATCTTGAAACTCACGAAGAGGACTCTCAGGGGGATCAATCTGTAGGTGCTGCTCAATACGCCTCAGGCGGCGATCATCCTTCTCGGCCTTGTAACAGAAAGCCTCCCAAAGCTTCCCCAACACATACTTGATGACACCTCCACCACGGCGACGATGCTTCGAGGAGGAGTGAGTAGGAGCGGTGTTGGCACCACCACGGTAAGCACCTCGGGAGGAAGCACGAGTGGCCGGACCATGAGTGGGAGAAGGAGCGGAGCTACCACCAATACCCTTTGGGCCCAAATGACGCACGGAGTAGGACTTATGCACTGCATTGTGATGGAATGAACGACCCACCACCTGCTCAATGATATACATGAGAAACGGAGCATATGACAAAGACTTGTGGGTGTCATTTGCAGCCTGCTCAATCTTGCGCCACATAAAATAAGTGATAGAAAAGCGATCACCACCAGCACCAAAACAACAAAGGACCTTATGAGCATCAAGCATAATATGAATGGAATCTCCAATCTTCGGGTCCAAGGTGAGGCAAAGTAGATTGTTGAGGACATAGAAGTAAGGCTTCAAATGTCTAGTGGTGAAGTCAACAGCCTTACCAGGCTTGTAGATCTAAGCGACCTCTAAGTCATCATGAGAGACAGAATCAGGATAGATGTCAAAGAGACTTGAGGTAGCCCTGTCCTCAGAAGTAAACCCAAGAAGGCATGAAAAAATCTAATAATAACATCTGTAATGGACGCCTTGGGTGAGCCAATGCAACACCAAGTTCTGAGAGTCAATCCACAAGGTCGCATGGAACTGACAAATGATTTCCTCATTCCAATTTTGCTGAAAGGTTATAAGAGGAAGCACATGCCAAGCATCAAGATATGCAACCAAACGGTGGATTTTAGGATTATTCAGGTTATCAAGAGAGGCGCGCTGCACCCACTTGTGCTAGAAGATCAGCAGTGAAGACCCACGCTGCCCACTCTTGAAAATAACCTTGTAGTAATAGTCTGAGTGCATGCGGTTCCAAAAGCGAAGATTCACACTGGGATTCCTGACAAACTTATAAGGATTTTCTCTGCGTTGCTCCCTCAGGTCACCAGCCCTCTTAGAGTAATCAACAGAAAAAGAGGGTTGGTAACCACCTTGATCTTGAGGACCAGACATCTGAGGATTGGCGTGCTGATGAAATAGAAGCATCCAGTTGACAGTGGCAAGCCCAATTTGGATAGGGGACTGAGCCACAATGTTAGGGCCAATGGAGCGACCCTCAATCTGCATAGCTGCAAGTTATGGATTCTCACCTGCCAGACGCTGACCCTGAACCTGCTCACTATGACGAAGCGGGGGATTGAGGCGTCCCATACTCGAGATAGGAGCAGGCACACCCTAAGGCTCATCATCATCACGCCACCACCACCACCACTGATGCCACGGCCACTAGGGCGAGTGGCAGCCCTCCCACAGATAGGCCATGAAGCTCTACCACCATCACCTCCACTAGGGCGAGCAGCCCGCTTGGGGTTCTTCCTTTGCATGCTTGATGCCAAAGAGAAGAGGCCGAATCCAAGCAAGGGGAGGAGTTTCGGCAGCCACCAAGCACCTCCATGCGTTCACCACAGCAGGGGAAAGCTTCTCCTCAAAGATCTGCAAGAGTGGTGGATGGAGGAGGGAGATCGAGTGGGGGGAAGAGAGGGGCGGCGCCGACGGCCATGAGAGGGATAGGGGCGTGGTGAAGAAAGTGGGGAGAAAAAGTAACCGTAGCTATTTATACCTAGGTCAACGAAGGGGTACCGGTACTACCGGTGAGGTTGACAGCCGTAGACAGACGACGTGAAAAAATGAACTACCGGTGGTACCGGTGATTGATCCAATCACATTTTGTTTGGGCCTCTCCACCAAGGACCAGACTTCATTCCGAGTGAAGTTGTTCAACTCCTCTTGCATTGCTATCATCCAATCATCATCATCAAGGGCTTCTTCAACCTTTTTAGGCTCTTTTGGAGACACAAATGAGAAGTGCTCACAAAAGCTTGCAAGCCTTGATCTTGTGATAACTCCTCTTTGAATGCTTCCTAAGATGTTGTCAACGGGATGGTCTCGTTGAATGGTATGATGTACTCTTGGGTGAGGCACTTGAGTTCTTCTTTAGATTGGACCCTCATCTTCATCATCCTTGTCTTGATTGATTGAAGGATCAACAATGAGATCTTGTGTGGAGTTGTCTTCACTTCTATTTTGATCATCAACTTGGTTGTTATCTTCAACTTGTGGTGAATTTTGAATGACTTGAACACTTGAATCATGACCACTTCTTGATGTAGGACCATCATCATGGGCATTTATTGACCCATGATGCATAAATGGATCATGAATGATTTGCACTTGTGCATATTCATCATCATCTTCAACGGGCTTTACTTCACCGGTAGCAAGCTTCTTGATCACTTGAAAAGATGGCTCTTCTTTACCTACAATGTCAACATTGACTTGCTCTTTTTGAGAGCCATCAGTTTCATCAAAGGTCACGTCTATCGCTATTTCAACTTGACCGGTGGTCTTGTTGAAAATACGATAGCCATGTTCGTTAGTACCATAACCAAGCAAGAAACCTTCATCAACCTTTGGTGCAAACTTTGAGCTTTTGGATTTCTTGTTAAGTATGAAACACTTGCATCCAAAAACTTGAAAGTAATGCACCTTATGTTTGTTACCGGTAAGGAGCTCATAGGCGGTCTTCTTCACGATCTTGTGAAGGTACAAGCGGTTGATCGCATGACATGCCGTATTGACCGCTTCCGCCTAATACTTGTCCGGAGTCTTGTATTCATCCAATATTGCTCTTGCGGCTTCTATGAGCATTCGGTTCTTCCTCTCCACTACACCATTTTGTTGAGGAGTATAAGAAACCAAAAACTCATGCTTGATTCCTTCTTCATCAAGGAACTCTTCAGTGTTGGTGTTACTAAACTCCGTCCCGTTGTCGCTTCTCACTTTCTTGATCTTCACTTCAAATTCATTTTGAGCTCTTCTTGCAAACTTCTTGAAGATCACTTGGGTCTCACTTTTATCTTTCAAAAAGAACACCCAAGTGAAGCAAGAATAATCATCAACAATAATGAAACCATATTTGTTACCTCCAATGCTTATGTAAGCATTGGGTCCAAATAAGTCCATGTGAAGTAACTCAAGTGGTCTCATTGTTGACACGACATTTTTGACGGGATGCTTAGCTCCAATTTGTTTGCCCGCTTGACATGCACTGCAAATTCTATCTTTCTCAAAAGAAACATTTGTTAGTCCAAGGATGTGTTCGCCTCTTTGAAGGTCGGCCAAGTTCCTCATCCCAACATGGGCTAGTCGGCGATGCCATAGCCAATCCATGCTAGATTTTGCCACTAAACAAGTCTCGGGCTTCACTTTACTAGATGTGAAATCAAATAGATAAAGTTTACCTTTCAAACGACCCGTGAAGACAATAGAGGAATTCTTCCTTTTAGAGACTTCCACACCCACATCGGTAAAGAGACAATTCTAGCCTATCTCACAAAGTTGTGAAACGGACAACAAATTGTATCCTAACCCTTCCACAAGTAATACATTTGAAATGGAATTATCATTTGAGATAGCAATTTTACCCAAACCAAGGACATCTCCTTTTCCATTGTCACAAAACACAATGCATTCACTTGTATTTTGATTTGGCTGAAAGGAGGTGAACATCTTCTTCTCTCCGGTCATATGATTAGTGCATCCACTATCTAGCACCCAACTTGTTCCACCGGAGGAGTATTCCTACAAAGACAAATTAAGCCTTGGTTTTAGGTACCCAAATATAATTGGGTCCTAGGGGGTTAGTCACATAAGTCTTGGGCACCCAAACACTCCTCATGATTTGCCTCTTCTTGAGTGCACCAACATACTTCAAAACAATCTTGCCATCCTTGCCCCAACAACACATATAATCACTAGCATAACTTCGTGAGATGGGTGCTTGTTGCTTGGGGCATCCACTTGCTTCTTGTTGTTGGTCTTGTTCTTAGCAAGTGTGCTTGGAGAAGTGGTAACATTATTGACCTTGTTGATACGGCCATCTAGTGCCACACCCTTATTGAACTTCACACAAGGCACTCCATTGATCATGTTCCTTCCATTGGCTTTACCATCATACCTATTATAGCCAAGCCCATCCTTGATTAGGGGGTACCTTGATGACTTGTACATGGTTGTTGATTGCTTCTCCTTGCAACCATTCTTGATAACCATGTTCAATCTTTGAATCTCCTTATCTTTCTTTTTTAGCTCAACAAGGTTAGTAGCACAAGCATTTATATCATGATTATAACATCTTTTACATCCTTTACTAGTTGAAGCATTGGAATCACCGGATTCCTTAGGATGGATGGAAGTGCTATTCCAAAGAGTGTCATAGTTTAGTTCAAGAGTTCAAGCTTGTAAGGCTTTCTTGAACCAAACCATGTTCATTCTTTAGACTAGCTATAGAGTCATTAAGCAAAGAATGTTCCTTAGTCAAACGTTCATATGAATCTTTGGCTAAAGATAGTTCTATGTTTAGCTTCTCAACCTCCTCCCTTTCCTTGGAAAGGCATGCTTCAAGTCCAAGGTTCTTCTCCCTTTCCGCTAGGAGAAATTCCCCTTGCGACTCAATACATGCTTCCCGCTTCTCTAGCTTATGAATTAGCTTTACTATTTAAGAGCCAGCCAATTTGCCAAATTTCTTTATCATGTTGTTTGCAAGTTCATCATCATTTTCATCGCAACTACTACATTCATTACTAGAGTGAGTAGGAGAGTTGTGTGGTACCTTCTCCCTCTTTCCCATAAGGCAAGTTGGAGTGTAGTAGTCGTTATCGGTGAGGTTGGTGAAAAGCCTAGGTGATGAAGATAAGTCGGTGAAGAGCGATGGTGATGAGGTATGGTCGGTGAAGAGCTTGGGTGAAGAGAAGGAAGTCTCTTGAATAGCAATCATTGCTGCACCCTTCTTCTCCTTGTCTTTGTCACTTGAATCATCACTTTCATCGTTTGATTCCCATTCTTCACCAAGATGTGCTTCACCTCTCTTCTTGCTCTTGTACTTCTTGCCATCATCTTTGTTGTGCTTGTGCTTCTTCTTCTCTTTTGGACAATCGGCAATGAAGTGACCAATTTCTCCACAACCATAGCAAAACCTTTTCTTGTATGGCTTGCCTCCATTTCTCTTCATTTCCTTCTTCTTCAAGTACTTTCTATAGTTTCTAGTCAAGAGTGCTTCTTCCTCATCGGAATCTTCTTCTTGTTCTTCATTACTTGATGGATCATGCACATCTTTCTTCTTGTTTCTACCATGAGATGCCTTGAGAGCGATACTCTTCTTTTGACTTGATGCTTCCTTTGCTTCATCTTCTAAGCACTCATGGTGTTTCAACTTGGCAAGCATCTCTTGTGGTGTCATTGTATCATAGTTGTCTCTTTCCATGATGACCGAAGCAAGAATGTTGTTCTTTTGTCTATACACTCTACACAACTTTCTAGCTGCCGAGTTGTCATCCCAATACTTGTCACCAAGAGCTCTTATTCTATTGATCAAGGTCATGAATTTATCAAACATAGCTTGGGTAGTTTCACCTTCAATCATTGCAAAGTTCTCAATTTTGCTTTGGAGTAGCTCAATGTTTCCCTTTCTCACACTTTTGTCACCTTCAAATGATACCCTCAAAGTATCCCAAATTTGCTTTGCACTCTCCATGCCATTGATCTTGTTGTAATCTTCTTGATTGAGGCATGATAGGATCAAAGAGGCAGCTGTAGCATTTTGTTGTATGTCAAGGTAGTCTTCGGTTGTCAACTCACCATCTTCTTCCAAAGCTCTAACACCCACTTTCACAATCTCCCAACATCTTGCGGCAATAAGATGCATCTTCATTCTATGAGCCCAATCAGTGTATCTAACTCCATCAAATTGAAGTGGTTTGCCGGAATTGATGGTTGGCAAGTGTGCATTGGATTTGCTATATGAAGAGTACTCATATGGAACATGAGCAAACCCTTTAGGTGTCTTGATTGCTTCAAGCTCACCATCTCCATCACCAGCTTTTGCCACATCTTCAATCTTCTTGCTCACAGCTTCCTTCAACTTGTTCATCTCATCTTGCATCTTGTTCATTTGCTCTTTTTGTTGCTCTTGAAGCTTATCACTGAGTTTCTCGGCAAGCAACTCAACTAGCTTGTTTAAGGTGTCATCATCAAAGGTGGTCATGATTTCTCCTCACGCGGTGAAGCGCTAATCATGAGGATCTAGCTCCGATACCAATTGAAACGATCTAATAGGCATAGAGGGGGGGTGAATAGGCGAATCTAAAAAACCTAAAATTCAGAACTCAAAAGCGGAAGTCAAATACCTACCGTTACTACCAGTTGGTTTGGACCGGTACTACCGGTGAGAGATCACCGGCACTACCGACGCAAACCATCGGTACCCTACTAAAGCTACGAAATCAGAGATCTACGAGTTGTGATTTTAGATCTAAGTTTTACCCCACTACCGAAGATGATGTTGATGAAGTTAATGAACTCCCTTTTTGCTTGTTCCTTCACCAAATCATAGATCGGGCACCCACAACCTATGAGAGAGATGAAGATAGAGGAAGAACACGAAGAACAAGTAATATCTCAAGTAATCACAAGCAATAACAACAAGCACGCTGGACACACGATTTATCCCAAGGTTTGGCAACCCCACAAAGGAGTTCCTACGTCCTCGTTGTTGAGGTGACCACTAAGGTCGGAGTCTCTTCCACCTCCTTGCCTCTGAAAGCCCAAGTTTGGTTTTGGTAATTAATGACACCAAATTGCTAATGCCATATGTTAAGTGTTTTGAGTTAGGCACAAGCAACACACATGATGAAGGAGCATGTGGCATGGAGTGATGGCCACAAGATCACAAGTGGTGGTGATGCACATAATATGGTGTACATGATGATCAAGTGGAAGAGAAGGAACTAAGAGCGCAAGGCAAAGGTATAACCATAGGGTTTTCCTTTTGCCGGTCTAAGATGAGTAGAGAAGTGATTGACCAGATTTAGGATACATAGCCGACTATCAAGAGGGGCAATCACGGTTAGCTCGGAAATCAAGTGCCACTAGATCAATGTCTTGAGCATATGCATTAGGATCTAGTAAAAAGCTAACATAACGCCTTGGAAAATGATTGTGAAATGCTAACACACATGCACATGGTGGTGTACACTTGGTGGTGTTAGCACATTTGCGAAGGCGGTGGAGTTCAAGCGGTAGAGAGGGGTTTGGGTTCCTCTCTCCCTCCCGCCGAGCTTGCGAGGCGGGATTCGGCGCTTTTTGGGGAAGTGAAACGCCTATTTTCTACTGCGCCGGAAGTCGGAAAAGAAACGGAGGCGAACGGAGGTCACTGTGGTGACCGGACGCTGCACCGGACGCGGTCACGGTATGACCGGACGCGTCAGGTCAGTGTTCAGCGTCTGCGCGGTTTTCAGTTTGATGATCGGACGCGCAGCGCGTCCGGTCACTGATGACCGGACATCTAGGGAGCTTACTGGACTCTAACCGGACGCTGGCACTGTGGCGTCCGGTCAGTTCAACAGCGCGTCCGGTCAGTTCTCCTGAGTGAACCAGAGCGCGCGACCGGTGCGTCCGGTCCCTCACATAGCCGGAGCGTCTGGTCAGGCGTCCAGAGGGGCAGAGCGAAGCGGAGTGACGATCGGACGCGCGGCGCGTCCGGTCATGTGCGATCGGACGCGTCCGGTCTCAATGGGAGCATACTGGAACGCGACCGGACGCGGGCACTGTCGCGTCCGGTCAATCGTCTCAACGCGTCCGATCACGGCAACGGCTAGTTCTGACTCGCACTGTTTCTTGCTGTCGTGTAGTGACCGGACGCGTCCGGTCACCCTGACCGGAGCGTCCGGTCAGCGCGTTTTTCGCTGCGTCGTCTGTAACGGCTAGCTGCGTACCCCTTCGTTATAAATAGACGTTGGCCGGGGTTTGAGGGCAACTCTTGCACATTTTGAGATATAGAGACATACTTTGAGCTAGAGAACAACCCCTCCACTCATCTCTTTGCATAGTTGCACATCTTGAGTGAGATTGAGTGAGATTCAAGTGCATTGCTTGAGAGTTGCATTCTAGAGGCACTTGATCTTCGAGTTGCTGCGGATTTCTTATTACTCTTCCGTGTTTCCTGACACAGTAGACGGCTTGGAGCAGCGGAGGTGATTAAGCTCGCAATTGGAGATTGTTGGAGCCTTCACCAAGTGTTGTAAGGGGTTCTTGATCCTTCCCCGCGGGAGTTCGTGAATTGGATACTCTAGTGGAGCTCGTGGCTTGGAGGATCCCCATCTTGTGTGCGGTTGTGCGGCGCCCGCCGAGGGCTCGACTCTTGATAGTCGATTAGCTCGCGAACCGACAAGTGGGTGTATCGCCACAACGGGGAGTAGCTTGCCGGGAAGCAAGTGAACCTCGGGATAAATTCTTGTGTCATTCTCTTCCCGAGGATTTCTCTTGTGTGATTGATTGATTGGTACATCTCATCTCTACACGGCGGTATAATCAATCAAAGCTCTTCTCTTGTATTACTTCTTGTTTCTAGCTCATAGTTGTTGTTGTGTTTAGTGAATAGCTTTGTTATAAACTTGTGTAGGTGGCTTGCTTAATTAGTTAGAGCTAGTGCATTTGCTTCGCCACCTTTCGTACTAACGTGTGGTTAAGTAATTCTTGTAGAAATTTTAATTAGGCTATTCACCCCCCTCTAGCCTATTTGGACCTTACAAGTGGTATCGGAGCCGAGGCACCATTTATTTGAGGCTTAACAACCTACGATGAAAAAGAAATGGCTCAATTAAGCTTGCACATCAACAACACCAAGAAGGCACCTCACTTTGATAGCACAAATTATGCATATTGGAAGGTTAAGATGACCGCACACCTAAAGTCAATCAATAGAGAAGTGTAGAAGATCACCGAAACAAAATTTGAGGTTGCTAATCTGGAAGCACCTACACCGGTAGAGGAGAATAAGCTCCAATGCAATGATATTGCCATTAGTGCTCTTCATGAGGCACTAGATGACAAGACATTTGAGCAAGTAAAGAACATAGAGATTGCTCATGATGCTTGGGCCAAGCTAGAAGAAACATTTGAGGGCACCGAAGGTATAAAGACCGCTAAAGCATATATCTTGCAAGAAAAATTTTCAAGCTTCAAGATGCAAGATGATGAGAGTGTACCGGAGATGTTTTATAGGTTGCAAGTCATTGTCAATGAGCTCAAGGCACTTGGTGAGGAGGTCAAGGATAATCAATTCTCTATGAAGTTCTTGAGAAGTCTACCCAAGAGATTTGATACATTGATCACCATGCTAGTGAGGACTACATTGAAGGATTCAACTCCTCAACAAATATTTCAAGAAGTGATGACCGATGATTCATATAGAGAAGATGATAAGAAGGATGAGTTGGTCAAGAAGAAGAAGAAGGAAAATGAGAAGAAAGATGATGAAAAGAAGAAGAGTGTGGCATTCAAAGCCACCACATCTAAGAGCAAATCCAAGATTGAATCATCAAGTGATGAAGACTCAAGCTCTTGTGATAGTGATGACATTGATGAGAAGATGGCTCTCTTTGTCAAGCAATTTGGCAAATTCATGAAGAAGAAAGGCTATCGTGCAAGAAGGAGGAAGAACTCATCTAAGAAGAGTGAGCATACCATGAGATGCTTTAGATGCCATAGCAAGGACCATCTCATTGCAAAGTGTCCTTATGATAGTGATGATGAAGATGCTATCAAGAAAGAGAAGAAGAAGCAAGAAAAGAAAAAGAGCCCTTATAAGAACAAGAATGATTCTCATGTTGCTACATGGGATAGTGATGATTCCTCAAGTGATGATGAGGATGACTACAAGAGCAAGAAGAAGGGACATGCTAGCATTGCCATCCAAGAGAAGGTCTCCCTCTTCGACACTCCATCGTGCTTCATGGCTAAGGCCGCTAAGGTATCATCCGACGATGAGAGTGATCATGATAATGCTAGTGATAGTGATAGTGATGAAGAAGAATTCACTAAAGATGAACTAATCACTATGCTAGAAGATTGCACTCAACATTTTAAAGAATCTAGAAAGGAGTGCAAGGGCTTGCTTAAGGAAAAGAAAAACCTTATGCAAGAACTTGATGAGCTTAGGGCATCTTATGAGAGTCTAAAGGTAGACCATAAGAAGCTTCAAAAGTCTCACACTAAGCTTGAAGAAGCTCATTCCTCTCTAGTTGAAAAATGTGAAAACATGCCAACTAATGTTGAGAAAGCTAAAACTTGTAACATAGGCATATCATGTGATATAATTGATGAAACTTTTCATAAGCCTATTATTGTTGCTCCTACTAACCCTTCATGTAGCTCATCTACATCATCCTCATCTAGTAGTGATGGTTTCACTTGTGACTCCACACTTATAGTTGAGAATGAAAATCTCAAGAAGGAGGTAAAAGAGCTCAATCACACATTAGCTAAGGCTTATGGTGGTGAGGACCGCTTGCTTATGTGCTTGGGTAGCCAAAGAGCTTCTCTCTACAAAGAGGGATTGGGCTATAACCCCAAGAAAGGCAAGGCCGCTTTTGCTCCTCACAAGACTCGTTTTGTGAAGAACAATGGTAGCTATTGCAAAAGTTTCAAGCAAGTTGGTCACATAGAGCAACATTGCATGAACAAGAAATCCAATGCAAATGTATCCTCAATCAAGTTTAATTCTTTCTATATGCTTACCAAGGGTACAAATGGTGTTCATGCTAAGTTTATTGGTACACTATGGATGGGCTCAAAGAAGAAAGCCATTTGGGTACCAAAGAGCTTAGTCTCTAACCTTGGAGGACCCAAACAAGTTTGGGTACCTAAAAAGAATTGATCTTGTCTTGTAGGTCAATTACAAAGCCGGAGAAAGGCATTGGGTGCTTGATAGTGGGTGCACTCAACATATGACCGGGGATTCTTGTATGTTCAAATCTATTGATAGAAGTCAAAATGGTGGTTTTGATGCTATCACTTTCGGCAACAACAAGAAAGGCAAGGTCAAGGGGCTTGCTTGGAAAGACACAATATGAACTATTGAATGGAAGAAAGCCCAACATTGCATACTTTAGAGTGTTTGGTTGCAAATGCTATATTCTCAAGAAGACACTAGGTTGAGCAAGTTTGAAAAGAAATGTGATGAAGGGTTCTTACTTGGTTATTCCACCACAAGCAAATCATATAGAGTTTGGAATCTCACAAATGGCACCTTGGAAGAAGTTCATGATGTTGAGTTTGATGAAACCCAAGGGTCTCAAAATGAAGCTCAAAACCTTGATGATGTGAGAGGGGATCAATTGTCAAATGCAATGAAGAACATGGACATTGGTGATATAAGGCCGATGCAAGTTGATGATGATGATATTCATGTGATCAACCAAAGTGTGCAAATTGATACAAATCAAGCAAGCTCTAGTGGTTCTCATGATGAAGCTCAAGTTCAAGGTCAAACAAGTGGAAGCAATCAACTCCTAATACTCCAACCTACTAGTATTGCAAGAGATCATCCATTGGACCAAATCATTGGTGGAATTCAAAGTGGTGTTCAAACTAGATCAAGATTAACATCATTTTGTGAGCATTACTCATTTGTCTCATTAGAAGAACCAAAGAAAATAGAAGATGCATTGAAAGATTCCGAGTGGGTAAATGCCATGCATGAAGAACTAAACAACTTTGCTAGAAATCAAGTTTGGAAACTTGTTGAGAGGCCAAAGAACTACAATGTGATTGGCACTAAGTGGGTCTTTAGAAACAAGCAAGATCAAGATGGCATGGTTGTGAGGAACAAAGCAAGATTAGTAGCACAAGGATACACTCAAGTTGAGGGTCTTGACTTTGAAGAGACATATGCACCGGTTGCAAGATTGGAAGCAATTAGAATCTTATTAGCATATGCTTGTGCACACAACATCAAGCTCTATCAAATGGATGTCAAGAGTGCATTTCTCAATGGCTACATCAATGAAGAAGTTTATGTTGAGCAACCTCCTAGTTTTGAAGATGATAAGAAGCCCAACCATGTTTACAAGCTAAAGAAGGCATTGTATGGTTTGAAGCAAGCACCTAGAGCATGGTATGAGAGGTTGAGGGACCTTCTTCTCTCTAAAGGGTTCAAGATGGGAAAGGTTGACACCACTCTCTTCACCAAGAAGCTTGGAAATGACTTGTTTGTGTTGCAAATCTATGTGGATGACATTATCTTTGAATCAACTAACCAAGACTTTTGTGAAGAATTTGGAAATATGATGGCTAATGAGTTTGAGATGTCTATGATTGGAGAGCTTAGTTACTTCCTTGGACTTCAAATCAAGCAAATGAAGAATGGCACTTTTGTAAGTCAAGGCAAGTACATCAAGGACATGATCAAGAAGTTTGGATTGCAAGATGCTAAGCCAATGAGTACACCAATGGGCACAAATGATCAATTGGGTATTGATGATAGTGGAAACATGGTAGATCAAAAGCAATACCGGTCTATGATTGGAAGTTTGCTCTATGTCACCGCTTCTAGGCCGGATGTGATGTTTAGTGTGTGCAAGTGTGCAAGATATCAAGCTTCACCTAGAGAAAGTCACTTGAAAGCAACCAAGAGAATATTGAGATATCTCAAGGGCACTCATGATGTTGGACTATGGTATCCCAAGGGGTCTAACTTTGAGTTGATTGGATATTCGGACTCCGACTATGGTGGATGCAAGATTGATAGAATGAGCACAAGTGGCACTTGTCAATTGCTTGGAAGGTCTCTTGTTTCATGGTCATCAAAGAAACAAAATAGTGTTGCACTATCTACCGCCGAGGCCGAATACATTAGTGCCGGTAGTTGTTGTGCACAATTGCTTTGGATGAAAGCCACCTTGAATGACTTTGGAATCAAATACAAGAATGTGCCTTTGTTTTGTGATAATGAAAGTGCTATCAAGATGACTCAAAATCCGGTTCAACATTCAAGAACCAAGCACATTGACATAAGGCATCACTTCATAAGAGACCATCAACAAAAGGGTGATATTAGCATTGAGAGCATTGGCACCGAAGATCAACTAGCCGATATTTTTACAAAGCCACTTGATGAAAAGAGATTTTACAAATTGAAGAATGAATTGAACATACTTGACTTCTCCAACTTGAAATGAGTGCACCCCCACATTTTTATATGACATGCCTCTCCTTCAACATAGCAAGGTAAAGTTGTTTGGCATATCATTCATACTTTGCTAAGGACATGGTTAGAACATATAGACATATTTGCATGACAAATAGGCTCATTCATGAAAATCAAATGATTTTGATGTATATATGGTACCACTATTGCTTCTATGTTTGTTTAATCTAGTGGTAGCATATGACATGTTTGTGGGCTTGCAAACCTAGTGTTAAATCTAGTAAATGAGCTCATGATGTGTAATTCAACATGGTAAAGATAACCCTTATACTTTATGAGGTGTGAAAAAGCTTGTCCTTGGATCAAACCGAATTACATATTCTAGGCAAGTGATCTAGATTGAACCATAATTTGGACTCCCTCATAATTGATTAACTTATCTCTCACTAAAATTGACACCTTTTTAGTGATTGTTGACAAAGGGGGAGAGAAAAGTCACAAAGATATTGCAAAGAGCAAGAAAGATATAAAAAGGGAGAGAGAAAGCACAAAGATAGAAAAGTCACAAAGAGAGAGAAAAGATATAGTGAGGAGCACATAAGTAGGGGGAGCAAGCTCATGGATTATTTGTTGCATTTGTATGTGCATTAACATGATGAAATGTTGCATTGCAAAAGTTTAATTTCGATATTCATGATTGAATGGTGTATGCTAGATATAGAACTTGAATGATGTTTTGTTAAGAGTAGCTTTACATGTGGTATCTAGACACCTTTGCTTTTAATGTTGATCTCACGAAGTACTTTAGTGTTTGTGATCTTTACAAGTGATGTATTACAAGTGGTGTCCAGCTACTTCGATGCTAAGGATGGTATATAAAGGCAACTCCGATTGGTATCACGCTTCAAAGGTCCATTCTATATACCTTAGCATCAATTTGATAGTAGTAACTCTCCCAAAATTCAAATCCATACATATGTGCACAATTGAACCAAACTCATAGAAGCACATATGTAGGGGGAGCTAATACTATCAAAATTGAAAATTGATTTCATTTCATATCTTTGTGATGGTTGTCATCAATTACCAAAAAGGGGGAGATTGAAAGCCCAAGTTTGGTTTTGGTAATTAATGACACCAAGTTGCTAATGCCATGTGTTAAGTGTTTTGAGTTAGACACAAGCAACACACGTGATGAAGGAGCATGTGGCATGGAGTGATGGCCACAAGATCACAAGTGGTGGTGATGCACATAATATGGTGTACATGATGATCAAGTGGAAGAGAAGGAACTAAGAGCGCAAGGCAAAGGTATAACCATAGGGTTTTCCTTTTGCCGGTCTAAGATGAGTAGAGAAGTGATTGACCGGATTTAGGATACATAGCCGACTATCAAGAGGGGCAATCACGGTTAGCTCGGAAATCAAGTGCCACTAGATCAATGTCTTGAGCATATGCATTAGGATCTAGTAAAAAGCTAACATAACGCCTTGGAAAATGATTGTGAAATGCTAACACACATGCACATGGTGGTGTACACTTGATGGTGTTAGCACATTTGCGAAGACGGTGGAGTTCAAGCGGTAGAGAGGGGTTTGGGTTCCTCTCTCCCTCCCGCCGAGCTTGCGAGGCGGGATTCGGCGCTTTTTGGGGAAGTGAAACGCCTATTTTCTACTGCGCCGGAAGTCGGAAAAGAAACAGAGGCGAACGGAGGTCACTGTGGTGACCGGACGCTGCACCGGACGCGGTCACGGTATGACCGGACGCGTCAGGTCAGTGTTCAGCGTCTGCGCGGTTTTCAGTTTGATGATCGGACGCGCAGCGCGTCCGGTCACTGATGACCGGACATCCAGGGAGCTTACTGGACTCTAACCGGACGCTGGCACTGTGGCGTCCGGTCAGTTCAACAGCGCGTCCGGTCAGTTCTCCTGAGCGAACCAGAGCGCGCGACCGGTGCGTCCGGTCCCTCACGTAGCCGGAGCGTCCGGTCAGGCGTCCAGAGGGGCAGAGTGAAGCGGAGTGACGATCGGACGCGCGGCGCGTCCGGTCATGTGCGATCGGACGCGTCCGGTCTCAACGGGAGCATACTGGAACGCGACCGGACGCGGGCACTGTCGCGTCCGGTCAATCGTCTCAACGCGTCCGATCACGGCAACGGCTAGTTCTGACTCGCACTGTTTCTTGCTGTCGTGTAGTGACCGGACACGTCCGGTCACCCTGACCGGAGCGTCCGGTCAGCGCGTTTTTCGCTGCGTCGTCTGTAACGGCTAGCTGCGTACCCCTTCGTTATAAATAGACGTTGGCCGGGGTTTGAGGGCAACTCTTGCACATTTTGAGATATAGAGACATACTTTGAGCTAGAGAACAACCCCTCCACTCATCTCTTTGCATAGTTGCACATCTTGAGTGAGATTGAGTGAGATTCAAGTGCATTGCTTGAGAGTTGCATTCTAGAGGCACTTGATCTTCGAGTTGCTGCGGATTTCTTGTTACTCTTCCGTGTTTCCCGACACGGTAGACGGCTTGGAGCAGCGGAGGTGATTGAGCTCGCAATTGGAGATTGTTGGAGCCTTCACCAAGTGTTGTAAGGGTTTCTTGATCCTTCCCCGCGGGAGTTCGTGAATTGGATACTCTAGTGGAGCTCGTGGCTTGGAGGATCCCCATCTTGTGTGCGGTTGTGCGGCGCCCGCCGTGGGCTCGACTCTTGATAGTCGATTAGCTCGCGAACCGACAAGTGGGTGTATCGCCACAACGGGGAGTAGCTTGCCGGGAAGCAAGTGAACCTCGGGATAAATTCTTGTGTCATTCTCTTCCCGAGGATTTCTCTTGTGTGATTGATTGATTGGTACATCTCATCTCTACACGGCGGTATAATCAATCAAAGTTCTTCTCTCGTATTACTTCTTGTTTCTAGCTCATAGTTGTTGTTGTGTTTAGTGAATAGCTTTGTTATAAACTTGTGTAGGTGGCTTGCTTAATTAGTTAGAGCTAGTGCATTTGCTTCACCACCTTTCGTACTAACGTGTGGTTAAGTAATTCTTGTAGAAATTTTAATTAGGCTATTCATCCCTCCTCTAGCCTATTTGGACCTTACAGCCTCCCTCAAGCAACCACAAAGGTTAGCCCAAGATTTCCACTAAGAATACAAAGGTGATACAAACCCTTCGGGGTGCCCTCACAAGTAGAACAACACGGGCAACCACGAAGAACGCCTAGCTAGCTAGGGTTCTAAGAACCCAAGAGTAACAAACACAAAACAAGCCAACTAGGAGGGAAACCAAATGCTCAAGATGCGAATCGATGCTTTCCACTCTCAAATCTCTTCTCTCTACTCAAATCTTGCAAGGGATTGGATTTAGGAGCAAAGAGGAAGAGAGAGAGGGTGAGTCAATGCTTGGGAGCTGTTTGTCTGAAGGTAGGTGGGAATAAATGGCATGGATAACGGTTAGAAATGAAGGGGAGAGCTATTTATACACTTATCTTCGAAGTGGTACCAGTACTACCAGTGAGTACCCATCGGTACTATCGGTCCCAAGGGTTCCAACCATTACAGTCAACCTACTAGAGATTTTGCGAGAAAATAGTCTACCAATATTACTGAACTTTCACCGGTACCACCAGTCAAGACCGGTACTACCGGTCCATCCACCGGTACTACCGTAAGTACAGTTTACAGCGAAGAAGAGTTATGCGGGAATTTGACCTACCGGTACTACCGGACTTTCACCGGTACCACCGATCAAGACTGGTACTATCAATCTACCCACCGGTACTACCGCTAGTACAGAAACTCGCATAACTAAGCACTGCCACTGGAGGGATTTATACCTACCGGTACTACCGGTGCTCCTAGGCATAAAACACCTCTCTAAGTATCCGTGAGTGCAAAGGTGTCTCTCAAACGCATAATCAAACACATTTTGAGCACTAATTTTCCATCTAGATAGCCTAATTTGTATCCCTCTTGATAGTGCGGTGTTTGCTATAACTCAAGCTAAAATATAAAATCTAATCGATCCACTTGAGAAGGAACGCTTTCCAATAAATGGAATTGAGGGTGCTATCATCACCAAATGTGACCATTCAAATTCTTTTATTGGACTAACACCTGCGTATTCACTTAGATAAACATATTAGTCCCTAATTTGATTGTCATTAATTATCTAAAACCCACATCGAAGGCGAATGCACTTACACCAATCTAACTCCCAGCTCATGCAGGACTTGGCGGTGGTGTGGCACACGCTCGCCTGCTTGAGGAAGAGGTCAAACTCTGGTAGGAAGTGATCGGGGAGTCGAGCGTGGGCGGGCTGAGGAGGTGATGGGAGGCTGAGGTCAAGCAAGATGGCACTGAGGACAAGTGATTTTGCCACTAGGAAGGAAGCGACTATCGTGATATGGAGCTTTTTTTTACTGAAGTCAGGGGAAACCCCAACCTATTTTTATTTTTTTATTCTAGACCTTTTTAATTTGCTTCCACGGGAAGTCGAACCCAGACTTACTGGATGCTATTAGGAGCTCTAACCACTAGGCTAGAGGCCCTTTCGCAGTGAGATGGAGCTTGAGTAGAGATCCACTGAGAAGGTGAAGCTCATGTAGGTCTACCACCAATGAGGGGGCGACAGCAATGGCGATGACCGATGAGGGCAAAGATCAAGCGGAGGAGAGGGCGTGGCGGTGGAGGCTAGAGGGAGGGCAAAGCTCAAGCAAGAGAGCAGTTGAGTCCAGGAGCCTAAATTTAGCCACGAGGAAAAGGATAGGCCACGCCTAGTGTCGATGTTTAGAAACCGCCGACTAGTAAATTTAGTGGATTGCGCGTTTGGACTCGGATGGCTATGCAAAGAGGACATGAGGATGTATACTGGTTCAGACGAAACGTCCCTACATCTAGTTGCAAGCTGCTCGTATTACTTGCACCAAGTTTATAGTAGGGGTTACAAACGATCGAGAGAGAGACGGGCTCCCAAGTCTCTGGCGGTTGTATGTGTGTGCATGTGTTTTCGGTTCGTAGGCTTGTGATCTTCTTTTGTTTGTCCCCCCGAAAGGTACTGGACTTTCCCTTTTATAGCTCCAAGGGAAAGGCCCCTCATACAACCGAGAGAATGGGGAGAGAGAAGACCCCAGAAAAGGGAGAAGGGGGCCCAGAGCTATGATGTTCCCCTTCCCTGCCGGCGGCTTCCGGCGGCCTATAGATGATGGAGACATCTCCACGCTGCAATCTTGCCTGCCACCGGTCCCACATAGGGGTGTCGTGGGTCAATCGTGGCGCTTCATACCGCCTAGGAGGACGATATGGTCAATGGACTCCTCCGACGGAGGCCACGCCGGAGCCGACGGTACAGTGCATAACCATGGGTGTCTGACGGGGGTCGCACGTGGAGCTGGTGACACATGATTACCCTGCTGATGCTGAGGGCGACACGAGCTTCCAGAGATGGCCTGTCACAGCTGCAAGCTGCGTGGAAGCATACCTGCCCATGGCGATGACCCGTCACGGCTGCAAGCAGTGTGGAAGCACACCTGCTCATAGGAATGTCCCGTCACGGTTGCAAGCCGTGTGGAAGCACATCTGCTCACAGGGATGTCCCGTCATGGTCGCAAGCAGCGAGAAGCATACCTGCTTCCCTTTTTGTGTCAGGGGCGTGCGTTCGTGGCGGTCGAGGCTGCATGGGCCCCTTTCGGGATCTTTCCTCCACTCCGGAGAGTGGATCCGACTCCTAGGGGTCGGGCGAGGCGGAGTCGTCTCTTGGGGGGTCGGGCGAGGCGAGACCTGTGCCAGAAGGGTCCTGCGAGGCGGAACGCCCTCCATGGGGATCGGACGAGCTGGGGACCTCTTTTGCTGGGCTGAACTGGGCCGTAGCTGCGTTCACAATTATTTCAGACGGGCCAAGGCCGATGTCCATGCCTTATGGGTACCATACTATCGGTACCCGACACCTAGCAAGCAGATTTGAGGCTACCGGTGATGGAAAGCGCTTGGGAGAGCACAAGGATCCGACATCTAAGCAAGAATGGGAGGGAAAACAAGCAAAAAGAAAAAGAAGCCTAGAGAGACCCAAGAATCAAGGCCGTGGAAAAATCTTACCCTTTTAGAACCGCTCCGTTGTATACATGTTTTCCAGCTCTGCTCCATATTTTCAGGTGCAGCTCTACTCGAAGAAAAAGATGAAGTTGTGAGAGCACCTAGAAGAGTGCTCCAAAAACTTAACTTTTTATGTGGAGTAAAATTTGTGAAGCAGCCCCAAACAAACTCTTGGAGGAAAATTTTTAATTAGCTCCTATTTTTAGGGGCCTAAGTAGATAAGTGGGTTTTTATCTATAGATCTCATTCTCATTTCCCGAGAAGTCAAACACTTTTAAATCTGACCAAATATATATAAAAGCATATTAATGTTTATAATATATAATTAATATCATTAGATAGATCGTTGAATATACTTTCACAGTAAACTTATTCAAATATATAAATATTACACATTTTTTCTACAAACCTAATTAAAATTAAAAAACTTTAACCTGCACATATCCCATAACGACTTCTATCTTGGGACAAAGAAAATAGGCTCCTGTTGTTACACTAACCGTGTGATCCTGCTCGAAATACCAACTGGTACCTGTTGATGCTTGTCATAATCTTATTACTGTAGCGACTGTTCACGGCAGACAGCTCGAGCTCATGCGATCAAAGGCCAATATCACCTGCAAATAATAGTAGGGCCCAAAGGCGGCGCTTAGGGCGGGCATATGTCCAGCTCAACCATACAGCCTGTTTTGGTTATTCTCAGCCATGTGTGAAAACGTCAACGCTGATACCCAACTTTGGGCTGACCATACCACAGCTCGCGAGCTCAACATGTCAGTAAATTTCAGAGACATCACTCTGAAGGACATCCACTATAACATTCACATCATTCCAAGTGCACCACAATACAAGCACATTACATAGTCGCAAAACTTCAGCAGGCTTCTGATTCTTGGGCTAGGGATATCAGTACAGCTTTGCCGAAACAAGGCCCCCATACAGGCGCTGTGAAGAGCAATGGTGCAAAAGAAAATAAATCTAGAATAATTTTAATCCAGGTCATCTTCAGCATCGACCATTTCGAAGCCAAAACATTGCCACTTGTATGGTTTCCAACCGCATCACCACCCTCAAAAACCAATTGCATCTACAAGCAAAACAGTGATGTAATTCAGCTTGATGCAGAGGTGAGTGGTAGTATACATCTATTGTAGCAGCAGTATCTTTAATGTAAATGCAAGACCGGTCGATATTGCAAAAATGCAGACAGTATTTATCAGCTACTCCCACCATTCCAAATTGTAAGTCATTTTTGGCTTTTCTAGTTTCTAGATACATAGCTTTTGCTATGCATCTAGATATGCACTGGTCTAGATACTTAGTCAATACTATGTCAACACTATGTATCTACAAAAGCCAAAGGGAGTATTACACAAACACAAGCCTCATGACAAACATGATAATAATATGATTAAGCAAGGCAAGTAAGACCAGTGGATGTTGCAAATATGGAAACTAATTTTTGCCTTCCGGCAAGACATTTTATAATATGATATAGCAAGCCAAGTAAGACAGACTGGCCTAGCAAAATTGCAATGATTTTTAAAAAATGGTGTAGAACCAAATACACCATCCCAAATGATAAGGCGCAATTTGACTTGGCAATCTTCAAGATCACACTTCACTAATCTCTTGTATATGTAATTTACGTCAATAAAATTTTGATCATTAAAAAGTATTTCTAAATACAAATCCATTGTAATCACTTTAGTAGTATAAACTTTGTCATATGATTAGACAATTGTTGGTCAAAGATAACAAAGTTTGATGAATAGTGCATGCCTTATATTTCAGGACAGGCCGACAAAGGGAGTATTCCAAAACACCAACTACAGAATACTGTAATGTGATACTACCATAAGCTAATTCAAAGTCTTTGATAAGTTAAGGTCATCAAACCAGTCAAAAAAAAAGGAAGCAGGTAAATTTGGAAACTCAAAGTGCAAACATCATGCAGGTATAAAAGGCCATCAAAAGAATATGGTTCATGTACCCAGTGAAAGCTACTTCATCTTCTGGAAAGGTATGCTGTCCCAGCTGACCTGGAATATAAAAGATTTGCACTGCATCAGCATCCTAAAACATGTGTCAGCTTTGACATCACATGAGGAATGGAAACATACCTCCCCTGTTGCTTTCCTCCATAACCATGTCTGATATTATTTGCGCCTTTGTCTTGTCTTGCACCATTAGCAGCAGCTGTGAGCATAGATGGCTGCCCAGTTCGAACTTCATCTAAGAAGCCATTATCTTGGGTGTTTCTTACTTTGTCTGAAATTGCTACGTCACTAACCCCCTGAATGATGTTAAATTGATCTGTGAAGCCATTTCCAGAGGGAATTGCATTTGATGATCTGGAATCAACTGCAGGCCCCCTTTTTTGCCGAGTGCTTTGTGCCACAGGAGTAACGGCAACTGAAGGCAGCAAGGACGAGTAAGGGGCAGAAGATGCTGTAGCAGCAGCTATTTTTGCAGCAGCTGTAGTAGCAGAAATGATCTGTTGTGCTCCTTCACGAAGGTGAATGAAGTCTCCCTCAATCACAAACAGCTGCAAGGTAGTTAGCTTGTCAGCAACACAAGCGATCTAGTATCTACAGATTGACTAAATTACTAAGTTCAAGTAAACCTCTGGATGACTAGCCACAAAATCATCAAGCTTTCCATATTGCTTCTTATAGTCATGCCAGTGAAGAGGAGCCAACATTTTCCCAAGCCTATTTGGCAGCTGAGAGAAAAATTGCACATGAATCAGAACTTATTCTCTACCATAGCATCTTAATGTGGGTGAGAAATAACTCACAGTTGAACTAATCCTGATTCCACCCTCAGGTCCAGCAGGAACTGCACGTACAATGCAAGCCAATAGAGATCTCTCATCTAGGAGAGCAGGTTCCTTTGGTACACGAGGTAATTGTGAACCAAAACCACTGGCAACTGATTTCATTGTATCAACCTGATTTACAACATTAGGATTCTCTGTTGCACTGTTTTTCAAGTGAATCTGGATAGTTGACGGAGGAAAGTTCGAAGGTTTATGCTGTCTAGATACAGGCTCAGGCTGCTTGTCAGATGCAGCTCTTTCATCCTGGTTTTAAAAAGAGCGAACTAAATGTGAGACTCACATAAATGAGAAACTGTATAAGAAACACAGTACCATAGAAACCTTTGATTCAGTATTCTGCTCTTGATGCTCAACTCTTCCAATATGGCTGTTCATATTTGACGATGAATCCTGTTCTTTTAAGGCCTTTTGCTGCTCATCATAAGCTACAAGTTCAGCTACATTCGTTTCACCAACCTGCGTTTTTTTTAACAAAAAAGTAACAGGGAGTAACCATAAGTTCATGAATCGATTCCAAGTTACAGAAAAAACAAATATAAAATGGACTAACTGTAAGTTCATGAGTTGATTCAGTAGGTGCACTTGAAGGGCTCTGCTGTTGTTTCCCATGAGCATTAAGATGGTCTGGATGGATACCCTGACTTGGCTTTGAGGACAGATCATCAGTATTAATAGAGCCTTGTTGTAATGCAGTCTGGTCTGATTGGGATGTCTGATAGTTTGTTTCATGTTGCGGTTGTGAGACATCTTGCACTTCCTAAACAAGAACAGATTAATTCCAAACTTAGAATGGGCACTGCATGTTACAATGTGCGAAGTACTTCAAGAGAGTAATTTACCTGCTGATTTGGCCAATGTGAGTTTGGTCGAATCGTAGACTGCGACTGAAAACTGCCAAACTGAGGAACGCCAGAGTTGGGCGATGCTAAAGGTTGAGGAATGCCTTGAGGATGGATCATAAAAGAATGCATCGCAGCAATATGCGCAGCTGGACCACCTATTCCCAGTAGAGATGGAACAGGTACAGCTGAGGCATTATTTCCCTGAAAAAAAATAGTTACACATCTCATAAGTACGTTCTAACAAATGGTATGTTATTGTCATAAAATGCATAAGTTGCTGCAATAATAGTAATTGAAAACAAGACGTTTAGAAAGCAGGTAAAGCAAAAGTAAGGACAGAAGGTACTGAAATAGCCATCGAGGAACTGCAATAATAAAACAAAAAAAGAAGCCATCATGATTGCTGCGAACAACGATTAAGTCACCCAAACAACAGTGACAGTATTCAATTTTCCCCTCCCATAGACAGATATATAAATTGCTTACTGAAATAACTTAATACCTTAACAGAGGCGTCCACACTTCCATTATTTTTCAACAATTGCTGGTTCCCATCTGCAGTTGCACTTCCATTTGAAGCCACGCTGTTTGCTATGCTTTGAACATGCGATGATTCAGTTGACCCCTCCCGAGAAACTTGCGGACCATCTTTTTGTGCACCAGACCGTTCCCTTGCCTCAGCTAATTCTTGCTGGAGTTGTTGTATTGTATGGAGAAGGCTCCGCTGCATTTCGGCATACTGTGGAAAAACACGAGGAAGTGAAATTCTTCTGGTCTAAAAGAGGGGGATATAACAAAAACTAGTGTAATAAAGGAAACCAAAGTATACATGAATACTGGAAAGCTAAAACTTACCTGCTGCTGGAAGCTAATCCAATATTGATTAAATTGCTCCATGCGCTCACGTAACTCAACTTGTAGGGATTGAGACTGCAAAGCATCCATTTCTCGAACTTGAGAAACCCAAGCATGGGCTTCCCTCAACTGTTCATCTTTGTAAAGAATGTTGTCTTGAGCAGCCCTATGCTGGAAACAATAATGTGGCTATCCATAAGCAGCTGAATTTAGAATGCTAACAACACTTCAATCGTTATTAGTTCAAGAAAGAAATCATCCAACAACGCTGAGTAACCAAGAAGAAACTCTCCTATAACCAAATGGCCATGGTTTCAAAGACGACAAGGCAAGCTGGGTACGCCTTATCTCCTAGGTGACAAGGAGTAACTAGATCCCCATGGCGAGCTGGGTTCGTCCAGGCAATGCCTTTGAAACAGAGTAAATGACATTTTCAATACTCAGGGATCAGTACAAAAAACTAAAACAAACAGTGCCATAGGCCACAGCTTAAGATCCTTTTTTTCTCGAATATGCAGGAGATCTGTAAACCATTATATTGAGAACACAAGGTTGCAACACACACACACAGAACACAGACTAACACTCATCCACAGCTTGATTTTCACTCGTGGTAAGAGAGCAAATATAACAACATAATTTAGAGATGTGAAATCAGAATGGGCCTGGAAAAACTGCATATTATATGTAACTTGGTACATATTATCAGGATATTACTGAACGGTGCATCCATTTCAGGCTTCTAGCATGCCAGTGATTTGAAAATTGAAAGGTATACAAACTACTGCCAGAGAGATCATGCAAACCAGGACAGTACACTTATCAGAGATAGAATGTCCAGTTTGAGGAAAAATGATAATGTAGTGACAGTACAAACATAGACATGACATATACTATATAAAAAGTGGAACAGAAATGACTAGCAAAGAATACATGTTCCTCTAATGCAATGAACTGGCTTTCTTTTTCACGCAGAAGTTCTTGGAGCTCATGAATTTGTTTAAGATGTTGGGCTCTTTCAGCTTCAGAGTTGTCACGTTCCCTTCTGCAGGAAATTAGAAACACTCAGCATACATTTTAATTGCAACAATGTTATGGATGTTGGCCTAGATGGCCCTAACCCAAGCAGAATGACATCAGCCAGCCGATAAGCAGCAGCCGGACCACAAGGGCAGGGATAGGAGAAGTGGACTGGAATAATAGATCTATTTCTTCTTGCTTGATTAGATGGATATATCTCCTCCCATCTCTCCTTGTATAGAGAGGTTTACTTGACCCCTAAGCAAGAGACCTCTAATTAACCCTAACACTAATGGGCACACTGCCGAATGGAGCACAATAGGCCCAGCCATGACAAATGAGCTGCTGATAGTGAATCGCTACGAGTAAGTAAATCAACAGTTTCCTCATTGTGCACAATTCCGTGAGCCCGTCAGAGCAACTTAACAAGTCGACAGCACATATGTGCCCAGAAACTTGAATGTCAAATAGAATTTTAAAGATTTGACTCCATGAAAAACTATTCCAAGTACTGAAATCTGGTACCATACTAATTAATTGCAGAAGCTGTGTATAGTACCTGACAGTTGCCAGCTCTTTGGTCTGTTCTCTAATAAGATCTTGATTTGCCCACACCTGACCAAAAAAAACAAACAAACAAAAAAGATGACAGACATTTCTCATTTCGTCTTACCGTGAAGATTGCAAAACATAAAATGAAGAACACTAACCGTTTGATGATCGATCTTCAGAGCATTTAGTTCTCTATCTTTGTCATTGAGTTTCATTTCTAGTTCAAGAATGTACTGCTCCCGCTCATGCAGTTGCTCCTGTTCAATCCGAAAATCAAAATTATTTTCAAATAAGGACCAGACAATCCCAGGGTAATTGGATGTAACTGAACTAAGCAATGTAAGCAGCAAGAACATGAAATCAGAACAACAAAAGTAGAGGGGTTTTACAGAAGCTACCCTGTGTCTTATCATTATACAGACAAAAAAGAACTGAGCACAATGCATCATTTAAGTGTGCTGAGGATTAACCGCTAATCAAATTATTTGTCCATCAGCATACATGTTACAAAGGACAAGGATGCCAACAGAGCTACAGTCTCCACCAGCATGACATGGGTTCAGCCGTTTCGATGGCAAAACTACAATTCAACCAGTGAAAGGTGCTTGGCCATCCAGCCCCTTCAGAAAAGTTAAAATATGGGAAACCAGCAGTACTACTAGCCAGGTCATCTCCAACTACTGGTAAGTGAAGCACACACTTATTTGAGCTAGGTACTGGTAGTAGAGAAACACTGAGCTCAAAGCAAAAGGAACAACTTTGATCTTTGCCACAGCTGCGGCATGCTTCTTGGCAGCCGCCTGGAAGCTTTCTTGCGCCTCGATGATCTGCGGGTGTGCGATGGCCTGCGCACGCAGCTCGATCTCGACCTGCTGCAGCTCCTCCCGCTGCCGCGCGAGGCTCTGCAGGCGCTGCTGCAGGATGTCCTCGCTGAGCCCTCCGCTCCCATCAATGGTGATGGCGCAGAAGTCCTCCAGTCCGCCCGCCCCTTCCTGCACCCACAGCGCCGAAAGCGATCATCCCCAACGCGCCCACGGGCGGAAACCAATCCGCAGCAAGAGATGCTGATGCTGAAGAGAGAGAAAGGCTGCATTTTGCGCATCGCGCGAGCAAGCAGGCAAGGGACGCACGCACCTCGTAGATAGCTCGGTCCTCCGACTGCCCCAGCTTCCCGTGCTCCGCGGCGTCCTGAACACGAAGCAACAGCAGGGAGTGAGTTGGGATGGTAGTGGGTACGGACGGTGGTGGTGGGACGAGTGAGGGTTTTGTGCTGTCGGGGGAGCGGCGACGCGGGCCTTACCTCGGCGCCATTGGAGCGGAGCGAGGAGTCGGGGACGGCGCGCCACTCCTTGCGCGCCCCCGCGGGCTCCATCTGCGGCGGGGCGGCCCTCCCTCCCTCTCCCGCTTCCCTGCGGAATCGGGATCTGGAGGCGGCGGCTAGGGTTTTGGCTCGCGGCGCCGCGGGCCGCCGACGGGGGCAGCGCGGGCACGACAGCGCACGGGCGAACACCGGCGGAGGTACGGCTGGTATAGGGTTTACGAGCAGCGAGAAGAGCGGCGATCGGGGGGAGACTGGAATTTGGGTGGGGGGATTTCTGCGGGAGTGGCGTGCGATTGGGGGAAGGAGAGGGAGGAAGGAGGCGAGACTGAACCGGGGATAGTGGATGTGCGCGTGTGTCGTTTTGTAGGAGGGCGAATGGGCGATGGGCGATGGGCGACGGCCGCCGCGGCGGGGGGCCTTCTTGGCTTTCCAGCCTAGGTGAGTTTTGCAGCCCATCCGCAGGTGCTATTAGCCTATCTTCTTCACAATCGGCACAGGAAGCCCAAACTAATAACTGTTACGGAAATGCTAAAGGACAACCGTGTGTTTTTGTCTCTCCCGGCACTCGGTCTTCTGATCATCCGATCGCTGGGTCTGTCCACAGTTGAGCGTTTGATCCCCACCGATTTAGCTTTCTATTTTTTTTCCTGGCCGCTCACAAGCTGTTCCGCATGTCTGCTCTCATTTCATTTCATCGTCTCCCCCTGACAACAGCGACTATAGAAAAATATTCTCATTTTATAATATATTATTTTTTATCCTTGTCTAACTATAGAAAAAAAATTGTGACTTGTTAATTGTCTTTATGTCAACATTTATATTAATTTTTTGTCCTTGTTTAATAGAAAAAATGTGATTTGTTAATTCTCTTTGTGTCAATATATATATATATATATATATATATATATATATATTTGTCTAGCTATAGAAAAAAATTGCTACTTATTATTGTCTTTGTGTCAACATATATTAGATTTTGTTAGATTTGTAGTTTTGTGTATCACGTTTTTTTATAACCTGATTCAAAAATTGCAGCTGCAATTTTAACATAAAATATATGCAATAACCATGGTGGCCGTTGGATTTTGATCTAATGGTGGTAGAATTCGTGTGCTACTGTTATCTAAAACAACCGAATTTGTTTCTCATAGAAATCATGTGTTTTACATGGAATGAACAACCGTGCTAGTTGGTCAGGAAACACATGAATTTAACTCTATAGACCTTGAGAGGTTCTCGAAAGGAAGCAACGTCCACGTCGCCTGAAAATCCCTCGGCCGTCCGATCTGCCCCTTCGACGATCTAGATTTCTTGCAGCAGATTTTACCGGGAACGACTTCTCCTAATTCTCTTTACCTTTCCCCACTTCTCCTCGCTTCTCTCTAGCTTCTCCACCTTCTCGCCCGAATCTAGTGGAACAAATATATACTCAGCTTCAGCTTCTCCTTCCGGAAGCTTCTCCTCCCTTCCTCTCTCTCGTCTTCGCTCGCTCTCTTGCGACGCGGCGGTACCCACCCTCCTCTTCTTCCTCCTCCTCCTCCTCCACGCCCCTTCCCCCTCGCGCCACAAGGGCAGGACGACGGCGGCACCCGCCGGGTGCTACGCCGGTGCGGCGGCTGGCCGTCCCTGGTCGCTGGGGGGCCCGACGACCGCCGTTCCCGCCCACGACGCGGCCGATTCGTCCCTGCCGGTGATCTCCGGCGCGGCTTCATCCCGCTGGACCACGCCTTCTCCTGTGCTCCATGAACCCTAGGTGCGTGTCACTTCCTCTCTCTCTCTCCCTGCCAACTCCCCCTATCTCAGAGCGCGTAGAGGTTCCTCGCGGTGCCCAGGCATCCTGCTCTGCCTGCACGCGGCGGCTGCACCAAGGGATCGATCCTGTGGTGTATTGATTAGTTTTAGGTTCGTAGTATATTCCTGCTGCTGATTGGAAGTCTATTGACCTTGTCCCTATCTATTGCAGCAATGGTGTGCGACGATTCCTATCATGGTTGTTCTTGTGCTCCTCGAGGTACAGCCCAGAACATTCCTTACGATTCCCTCTCCATCTCTCCTGTATGTGCTCATGTGGACTATTAAGATTGAGCACTAAAATGTGCTTTAGTTTACCAATACCACATCAGGTGTTTGGCTACTGGCCTTGTTGAAGAGAGCTTCTATCTGACAAGAATAGTACGCCTACCTAAGGAGGACAACGAATGAATTGGTTTCGACTTCTGCATGCACTACTTCGTTTATTTTGATTGTGTTCATCTGACAAGCTATTAGATTGTAGAAACATGTAAATATGCTTCCCACTTTCACTGTTGGACAAGCCTGTTCAGATAAATAAATCATTGATATTTGGTCTCATATTTTACGAAACATCAGTTCAGATTGTATTTAGATGTGTGTCCTTCCTTTCCTAACATGTTTATTAAGTATGAGACTAAAACTGCTCCTTCTGTAATATGTACCTCTGCTCCATTTGGAACTATTTTTGAAAATGAAGCATTTTTTTCATTACTGTGTCCATTCTACCTGCTTATTGTTGTGTCTTTGTTCAGCAGGAGCACAAAGTCCTGGATTCTCTAAGCTCTAAGGGCTTTGATCTTTGCTAGATAAAGCTGCACAGGAATTAGAAAAAGGACATGCTCTTACTTTTAGTGCCAGGTGAATTGTTACTTTTTAACTTACAGAAATCACGCTTGAGTTATCATCAGTCTATCCTGTGTGTTCTCAGCCTTCACTATTAACATGTTTGCGTTTAAAACCAACAATGTTACCTTGGTCTTTTTAATGCTAAAAAATTCAATTCTGTTTATACAGTTAGCATGCCACTGAGCTACAAAGTTTTGGCTCACTTTGGTTTTTTTCCCCATCTATAAGATGCACCTTCTCTTTTCCTAAAAAAGGCCACATGGTACGGTGCAAAAGAATCTAACACATATCTCATCATGTTTTCAATAGTAAGGCTTCATATTTCTATTGCTCCAATGTAGGTTCCGATGGGCATGCTTATAAAATAGCTTTTTCCTCATGTACAAATGCTTTTTCCCATCTAAGATGCACATTTTTTCTTGGTAAAAGGACACATGGTACACTGCAAAAGAATCTAACTTTTTTTTGGTATATGTTGGATCCTTGAAAACTGCAATACTTTGCTTGTTAGGCAATAAATTGTTAGTCCATACTTAGTTCATCAACTTTGAGCCCAAAATAGCTTGTTAGGCAATAAATTGGCCAATCCTTTTGCAGCAACCAGTTTTGCAGCAACTGTTAATTTAGCAATGCAGTTTTAGGATTCTGCAGCTCCTGCTCATTCCTTTTTCTGGTCATGCAAAGTCATATCTATTTCTATACACTAGGTGTGGTTTTCTGGTTGAATGGCAGCCTAAAGTCACTACACATGTTTCATATAGTATTGCTCACATAATCAAAACCAATGATTAATCAGTTCTTAGCTATTTCATTTTTCTGACAAAACCAATATTTAGGAGTTGACCAGTTGGCTTTTCCAAAAAAATTGGGTATAGTTTTTACATTTCCAGTTCATATAAAAAAGGCACTAATGCTATTATACTGAACTTAGAATCTCGTAAAGCCATTGCAAACGTCAAACGAAACATATTTGAATGCTTGGCAAAATCTGTGTGTCCAAGTAAAATTATTTTAACAAGTATAGATCAGAGGAATCTACGCCTAAATTGTATCCATGTATCGGACCTTTGGAGGGTCATTCTGATCTTTTATTATGCGCACGTCAATAATCTCTCCACATGAAGAAAATATCTGTATACAGGTCAGTCTTGAAGGGATGCATATATTTGCTGGATTAGTTTTTTAATTTGGTGCTGAAACTCAAAATATTCAGAATTGTGCACTGGCAATATAATTTACATATGTAATCGGTTAGAACTAATCTTAGTTTGTTCCTATACAGTGATATGCCTCAGATTTTTGACAGTTTGGACTTCTTACTTTGAAAAAAAACAGAGGTTATCATTTCATTGAAAATGTCGCCTTACTGTACTGTTGTACCCCCCCGAAAACAAAATGCAGGCAATGGTGAACTTCATGTATGCTGATGAACTCCCTAGCATTCCTGTCCTCCCAAGCTTTGATCTACTGCCTCAAAAAGAGTGTGGAGGTCTGCACAACGGACAGACCATTGCTTGAGTTATAGCGACGATGCAGGAGCAGGTGGTGCCCCTGTGGCCCTATTGCTTCTGCTCATCCCCACATTTCTGCTGCTTATGCTCATCCCCACGTTTCTCCTGCTTGTGCTCTTCTTTTATGCAGGCTATAGCGACGATGACACCTACGCTCAACGAGACAAGATGAAGGGGATTTTGCAGAGGCACTGACATCGATCAATACATGTTCAGGAAACATCCCACTCGATTCGTACAAGCACATTTGGGGTTGGGGTTGGGTCCATTACATGTGCAAGTCAGTTTATTTCTTCTCTTAGTGCTTCCTAGTTCATGTTTTGCTCATTTTCAATAGAGCTTGATACCGTTTATGGTACTATGCCCTGAACCATAATTATGTACAGAAATTGATTCCACAGAGTAATTGAAATTGAACTTCTACCTAATTCTGTCCCCTCATTAAAATAATAATAGAATTCCATGTAGTATGAATGTTGATGCACTGTGACATCGTTTTTTTATGGGGTGTTGTGCCGAGGATATCTGCTTGTAGATGTAGTTTGTTGTTAAGCATGAACTAACAGGAGGAGGTGGAGGTTAGCAATTTGCCGATTTGATGCATCCAAGATGTGAATGAATTGACTAAAATGCTTACACTGAATGTGGACTCTGCGTTTCTGCTTCCAATATTGGATAAATCAGCAGTGTAGACCTTTAGAATTGGTATTTGTATGAAATGACACTTTACATATTGCGATGTCAGAACCACACAACTTTAGTTCTGGACAAGTGCAACCTTTTGAAGCTAGCAATTTATCCATAATACTCTAATGAACCTCAACAGTATCTTTTTCTTTTTGAAGCTACCAATTTATCCATGGTACTGACTCCTATAATTCTTCTCTGTTATATAAATGAAGTTTTTTTGTTTTGTTTTGTCCCGTGTCCTTTAGAATATACTCATATACATATATATATGTATGCCTCATAAATCTATACAATATACACTGCTCTTTGACAACTACCATATAATTGGCCGTACCTGAAACTCAACAAATGATCCTGCTTTCATTTATGCAGCAAGTTGCAGACGACGAGAGCTTGGCTGCACCAGGAGTGATACAGGATGATATCAGCAATCCAACAGGGTCACCACCACAGCCACAGACAAAAAAGGTAAAACCACAAACAAGCAGGAAGCAAAAACAAGAAGCAACAAAAAAAATTATTTAAGAGTATAGAGTTCTTAACAAGTATGTACATTAAAATGACAGGGTTAGAACTGAAATCCCGAGGGATTAACCAATGTGCAGCTCAAAGAGGTCAGCACCATATTTTTGCCATTTAATTAGTTGACCATATACCACCTTTGTTCTGTAATTTAGACAGTATTAATATGTTGGACCCAACTTACGGTTGCTTTGATCAACAATTGCTCACATGTTTTATGCAAAGAGTAAACCTGACTGTATTTTACCAATTTATATACCAACCCATCCATGTAGACGGTACATGGAAAACTCTCGGTTAAAAGAGGACAGTCATACGATCAACGCCACCTTGTCTTACTCCTTTTGCCTTATCATCTACTAATAAGGTACATTGAAACGTGCCATAAATATACATACTGAGCCCATGTACCTTTCTTAGGCACTCTGTTTCAAAATACTTTACCAACTTCTTTAAATGCAAAGAGCTCTTCTTCATAATTCTTTATCTACAGTCTGAGCCTCTATGTGCATCACAGTAATTATTGATCATTTCCGTACATCATCAGTACAGTGTATATATCCAACAGTTTGTAAAGTTAAAGTTTCAGCAGCTATCAAATATACATTGCGTTTTAGCTTCATCTAATCTTAGGACTTACCCAAAAAAAAACATTGTCCATTACATTGTTTCCTTATGATCTAATGCAGGCAGCAGTGATCTACAAGGGGCCGGCATCAACCTTTTGCGCATGAAAATGCTTCCGATCCTATAGATGGTCGTACCCTACAAATAAACACAAAAACAGTTATAGGCCTTTTTGTTGTATAATATCCAGGCTATTCTGCGTCTATCTAGCGGTGCTTGGTAGCAAGACACAGACTCACCTGCTCCCTCTACAGCATATTTACTGTGTAATATCCGGCCTGCTACTGTCTCCACGACGATTCCTAGAATGCAACCCTTTGCTTCTGAATGAAACTTATGTAGCTACCTATTTAAGTACTTAGAACAAGCAGATGTCGTGGCAGTACTAATATAATATGAATCAATGTACATGTGCTGCTACCGTCTTCTCTTTTTATGATTTAATTTGTCTCAAACCACCCTCTTCCTGGTGCTTTGTCGTTGCCGTGTCTTCGAATTCGTGCCTGCATTTGCGCACGATGGCGCGCGCCCTACCACTAGTATAATATAGACATCCTCTGACTGTTAACGTAAATTTTGCCAGGGAAAAAAATCTTTTTACCCTCAACTATTTATTTATCATATCAAAGTTTCTCAAAAAAATATTATTTCTCGTATCAAAGTTTGATTTTCCTCCCTTACCTATAAAAATTACGTTCGCTCCCTCTTAATTTTTAAACTGTTATCTTTTTAATTCATATTCAACGTTTTGAATAACGGTTGTAGCCTGTGTGGCGTCACATCCTGTCTTACATGATGTTACGCCAAACCCGAGGGGATTAGTTGTGCTAGGTCCATAGTTAGGGGTAAATCAGACTATGGTTGTTTTAAAAAAACATTATTTATTTAATAGTTTTAGAAAGTTATGCATGTAAACTCTAAAATCTAGTTTGATCCTAGAAAAATCATAGAAAATATGTTTTAGCTTCAAAAAATATAAAACCAAATTTATTTATTTTTTCTAAAATTATGTTTTTTACTCGCTAGTAGATGTTGTCGTCGTATATATTTATCTCTGTCCACCCATTAATGTGTTGGTTGGCCAAATATATAGGTAAAAATATTAATATTTATGAAACAAATAAGTATAGTATAAAAATATATCTCGTGAAAAATATAATGATACATATATTTTTTATTTATAATCAGCCAAACTCAATATACTTTAAATTACTACTATGCTATAATTACATTTTTTGGATGGAGGGAGTACAATTAGTCTATGCTTTATGACCCAAATTATGTAGAAATTCAAGTGATTTTGACGTGTCATGTAACCACATCTTACTTGACCATATTTAGTATGAACGCACTTCATATAGTCTGCACTAACATGGTCATAGGTAGGATCAAACGACACTTGTGTTAGCACTAACAACTGCATAATACACGTTTGCGGCTGTCTCGTTGCTTAGAAAGAAATGAGGGTGATATAAGACAAGTTGGGAGGTGAGATATTATGTGGAGCGGGGTTGAAGATGAGAGCGTGGTTTACTGTTATACTTGCACGCTAAGGACGCATAACACAGCTAAACTAATAGATCACCGGATAGATTCCCATTTTTTTTCACTAACTTATTTATTGCAGACCATGGCTTGTATTGTACACATATATATTTTGGACTTATTGTGATAGTTTCGTCTACAGTCAAGGATGTACGTGGATTGGATCGGAGTTTGGACGAACTTCGCCGCTACAAGAAGACTGATGTTTATTTTGATTTAGCCTAGAGAGCATGTATATCCAAACTCTATAGTATTAATTGTATTTATTTAGTATGATGTTTGTGTGATTTTTTGTAATCAGTTTGAAAAATGGACGGTAGACGCACGTGATAGCTGCGATGTACTTTTATATCCTATATCCTATAAAACTATCATATAGGGGTAGCAAAGTCACAGGCAATGCAAATTTGACCGTATGGCTTGGCTCAAAATATCCTGTACTCGACCAAAATTTAACCATGGTCTGATCGTAGACAAATTTTGGCTTTGGTACAATTGGACTTGGACACGAACCAGATGTACCCGTGACTAGGGAGAAAGGGAAGGGAAATCAGCAGTCCACCGGCCCACGCATCTGTTTGATCGTGCCAGGGCTGGTTTACGTTATACAGCCCACGAAAAACCCATGGTGCGAACCTCTTCCTGCATCGCCTGTGATCCACTACTTCGAGCAACACACTAATCCGCACACCATGACTGGAGGTGCTAGTGCGAGTGGAGCCTCCGATGCCTTCGGCATGGGACCCTCCTCTGGGTATATTCGCAACTCATCTCTTGTTTCTATAGTTCTATGTGTTCTCTTTGATATGCCATAGTTATATGCTTTCGATCATGTTGTTGTTTTTCACATGTTATATGATCTTACTGGTACCTTTCGTATGCCATGTTTACATGCTTTAAACCATGTTTTTGTCATCTACATGAGAATATATGATGTCACAATTTTGATGTTATTTTTCTTTATGTCATCATATTCATGCTGTTATTTTTTCGGATTAAAATGACATGGAAATTTCCTAAATATCTAACAGGAATGTCGTTCTGGGAGTGGAGCAGATCATCTACACTCACAGTTGATTGAATGCACCTGGACACACGTACGCTGTAACACCTGGTTTTAAGAACAAAATCAGATACATACCATATGTGAGCCCAGGAAGTCAAATATCACATATAGCTACAAATAAGGGTAATATCAGATGACAATGCTTAATATATAACGTTCTTATTATAAAAGATATAACCTTAGATAGCAAACAACGGAAAGACAAGTCCGGTCTTCAGGTGAAGACTCCACTCCACAGGGACAACTGACTGGTTGATCACAAGCCTAACTGCTCCAATCTCTGGCAATTTGGTACCCATCCGGGATTTTTCCGAAGTATTGAAAAAAATAAACAAGCGTGAGTACATTTCGTACTCCACAAGCATAACATGGGGATTCATGAGGCTTAAAAGGCAGACACGGTTTACTGCATTTAGCATTTTAGTAAGTCAACATTTTATCATTGGTCAATATCAAATTATGCTTAAGCTCTCAAACTAACCCACATGATCATATACTTGAATTAATAGAGTCATTGAACATCATTATAACATCATCATCATCATCATCATGAATTAACAACATAACAGGTAACCATTTATTCTGTGAGTTTTCCGGGCCGCTCGTGACCGTGAGCACGACTGTTATAACAGTTTTAACACTCTGCAGAGGTTGTGCATCTTTACCCGTGAGTCGTGTTGCCCATATGCCCGGGTTAATTACTCCCATAACACTACCAAGGTGAGCGGGCAGGGTACACTATGAAGCCTTCCATAGGTCTCTTCTAACAAGTTAGGGCCGCGAGGTTTTCTCGATAGGCAGATATAGAGAACCCCTTTCGATGGCACAATTCCCGCATGCTATACACATCAGAACAGAGGCAGTTCTATACCCAAAGTGGCAAGCCCCTCTTGCGCCCTTTCGGGTAACCTCTAACAAGCTAGAAAAGATCCTATTAGTGAGCTAAAGCCAGAGCCATATGACTCTCACGATTGCACTGTCAATCCTAGCTTTTGCCGACAGATAAGTCCTTACGGAGGGTTTAGGGCAACATGATCAACATCATTTGCACCATCACCCTATAGTTCAATTGTTATCATCATGTTTATCCGTTTGTTCCATTAGTCCTAGTATTGATCATGTTTAAATATAGCACTAGCATTCTACCCATATGCAAATAATCCCATAGAAATCAAGGCATAGGTCATCAATAGCTAGGAAGTTCTTATAGTCTAGTAAGATTAGACACATGCATAATGAGTAGATTATATAATGAATAGGACATCACGGTAAGCCCATGCTATACTTGCCTTGGTTAGCACACTCCTGCTGGTCCTGTTGGTCTTCGAAGTACTCCTAGTTCCCAACGTACTCCTCACCGTCTGAACTCGACCAACATGGCAACATACACATTTCAGGAGCATTCATGCATAGCAAACAAACCTATAATTAGAACAGTACACCAGCAGTATAAAAACAAGATAAAAAGTTTATGAAAATATTCTACATCTCGCTAGGATCACGTCAACGCGAAAGATCACGAAAATCGGACTTAAAATGCGAAAGATATGACATAAATAACATTTCCTAAAGCAATGTAATTAACTAAACCTAACCAAGAATTTTTAAAGTTGCAAACCTAACTACCAGTGACATAAATACGTAGATTATCAAATTATGAACCTAACGCAACTTGAACGGATCGATTTAGACTTAAAACGATTAAAATATATGATGAAAACTTGATTGAAATTGATTTGAATGGCAATCTTGTAAATATTGTGAACTAATTTCGAAATAAAATAAATCATTAAATCCGGAATTCCCCTGGCCGAGGACTGCGGCCAGAAAACTAAAAGAACCCAGGGGCTCTTAATGAAAATAGCCAAGCGAAGGGGTACGATGTGACTTCGGCCGTTGGATTTGATTTGGACGGCCACGATTAGATGAGGGGAAAGGAGGGGGCGGCTGGCCATCCGGAACAGTGCGGCCACGGCGGCACAGCCATTGTCGGCGGCGAAGAGCTCGCCGGTGCGGGGGGAAACGGGGTCCTACGGCCACCGAATCGACCCCAGAGACCATCGGGCGGAAGCGGGGAAAAGGGCGCATCCATCCCAAAGCTTTTTGCGGCAATGGAATGACCCGCGCGGCACTTGCCACGACCGACGGCTAGCGTGCACGTCGGCGCGCGTGAAAGACGACCCTAGCGGCCACGATTCGACAAATTGGAGGCGCAGGGAGGAATAGGAGATGAAGGCGATCAATCCTAGACCCTAAACGCGGCCGGGGATGAGCCCGAGCGGCTCCCGCCATGGACGGCGGCGAGAAGGTCATCGGAGCGAGCGGGGACACGCCACAAACGTCCACAATTTGAGAAATTGAGAGCATAGAAAGGAAGAGGAGGTCAAGGCGGAGCTCACCACCGCTTCAATTGGAGCGAGGACGAAGCAAAGATGATGAACAACGAACAATGGCGGCTCACGGGCTTGGTGAAGTCCGGTGGTCACTGCGGCACCTTTTTCGCGCACGAGAGAGGGGGAAATGGAAGGGAAATGGTGTGAGAGGGGGCGTGACGGTTCTGGACTCCTTTGTAGTGGCCGGGGAGGTGGAGGACGCTCCCACAATGCGAGTGGGCGCAGGGCGGCAGTTTCGCCCAAGCGGTGCGCGCGGGAGCGAAGGAGGAAGTTGGGGAAGGAGCTGACGGGCGGGCCCGGCTGGTCAGTGAGAGAGAGGGAGGGAGAGAGCAGCAACGGGCGCCTGGCTCGGCTGGGCCGGCCCAAGAGGGAAAGGGGGGAAGGCGAGCGGGTCGGGCGAAAGAAAAGGCTAGCAGGCCGAAAGTGGGGAAGGAATAGGGAGAGAGGAGGAGTTCCTTTTTCTTTTTCCAATTTCATTTTTTTTTCAAATTCTTTTCAAATGTTTTTAAAATCCTTTTGAGTTTGAATCAAAACCAGACAATACAATAAATCAAATGTTGCAGCATGAATGCATCAACATGTAGCTAACCTTATAATTCATTTTACTTTCATAAAAATTATTATATTCTTATATTTGCATGCACACTAAATTGCATAAATAAATTAAATTTAACTATTCTTAAATAATGCAAAATTTGGGTGTTACATATGTCCACACTCAAGCAATCTTTGCTGCACCGGTGAAAAGCTAAAACGTCAGTTAAACTGGGACAGAGTTTGGACCGGGCGTACGTAACCAATACTAGGTGCCACTATAACAGTACTAGGCTAGACTCTAGAGTACCACATGCTTTGGTAGGGCCGTAGGGGACGGGTCCCGGTGAGGCCGTGAGGGGCCCGCGCGTCCACATTGCCCCGTGCTTGTCGAGGTGTAGTCTAGTGGTACATTTATTAGGTCAGTCTCAGTGAGAGTTTCATAAGAATTTCATTTGCATTTAATAGCTTTCCACATATGCATTTTTGATGACATGGTAATATTTTAATGAAGAGAGAGAATAAATGAGTTTTATGGGGATGAAATTCTCTTGGCACGATTACCAACTCTCTATGAGTCTTAGAATTAAATGCCTATAAAACTCTAGAATGAAACTGAGACAGGCCTTACCGTTCGATGGGGCAGGTGGCCACGGGCGGATCCATATAGGTCTAACTGGGTGCGGCCGCACCCAGACCAATACGCGAAATATGCTGTACGATACATGTTCTACCGTATTCGCACCCATCTTGCACAATCATCTGCACCCACAGCCCAGCTCAGCCAGAGAGAGCCCACAGCTGCCCAACAATGGCCCAACAGGCAGCCAAACATCAGCCACCACACCTCCGCACGGCCACACGGAACCGTCGGGCGGCGCTTCGACTCACGCCGTCACGCGTCGCCTCCCCTCCCGCGCCTCTTCTCTCCCCTTCACACTTCCCCCGCGTCTATTCTGGTCGGCTGGCCGACGGCAGCGGCACTGCTGCGCAGCTGGCCAGGCGGCTACTCGCCAGCACTCCGGGGCTCCGACTCTGAGCACGGGCACCAGGAGTTCAGGAAGGCAGTGCGCCCACAATCTTGACCACAAGGCAAAGTAAGCAACTTTAAAAATTCTTTATTTTTTCAACTTCCAGCAATCGGAAATCCAAATGGGTTGCAATTTTGTAGTTCGTAGCTTCTTGGTAGTTTGTCCATATTCAAGGGTCATGCTTTTGTATTCTCTCTCATATTTGGTAATTGATATTTATGAAAGCAATAAAATCAACTAAAATATAAATATTTTTGTGAATGTTAGGAAAAGTATATGCAAAGGTTTTCCAAAGGAAAGCACCATACAGTCTTAGTGCAAAGGTATTGCATGGTTAGAAACGGAAAATGGATATTGGTCCAAAAATTCTAGAAGACAATCTTGCTCTAGAGATTTGAGAGATCCTAGTCACCAATTTTGCCTCTACATATCAGATGTGATTTTAATTTTTCAACGAATCATTTTATTAACTCTTTGCTTAAAATTGGATGGTTCGTTCTTTTTTCTTTACTTCAATGGCAACAATCTTTTTTAATAATTGTGGCATTCTCTAACTAAATTTTGTTAAATGGTAAGCACTATTACTACTATTTCAGTGTTGGTATATATCAATATTGCTTGTGTTCAATTATTGATGCTAAAATCTTGTCAGTAGAGCTATTAAGTTACAATACAGTGTGAACATTGTATATATCTGAGTAATTGCTACGAAGGAAGACTACACGGCCGCACCCCCTCCATATTTCTCTAGCTCCGCCCCTGCAGGTGGCTGGTCCCAGGAGTCGTTACTAGCTCTCTAGGACCTCGCTGGAGTTATGAGGTAGGGGCCAGGGTCCAACTCAAGGACTTGGCACTGGCAGTGTGGTTGCCGGGCTGCCCACGAGGTGGAGAAAGACGTCGAGCCATAGATGTCCAAATGGGCTAGTTGTAGTTGTGTTTGGATGGGTGCGGCTTGATAGCAAGTGCCATGCTTGGGCCACTATCGTTATGATGTCCCAATGGTTCCCAAATAGCTAGTCTAGGAAGATTTCCATTAGCTATCAAGGAGAAAGATGAAATAGCTAGTGACTCCCAAATAGCTAGTCTATAACACGATCTCCCAGAAACACCTCTCTCACAGCTCATATAACTCTCTACTATAGTATTCATTTTTTATTATTTCTATGCCTCATCTAGCTAGCTATTTGTAAATTGCTATTGCGGACGCCCTTAGTACGGGGTACCCACACTACTGCATTAACGTGATGTTTGGTTGGTTCAGCAGTAACACATATGTAAATGAAATTAGTTCAATCGTAGTATCTCCCATTGGTAACGTCCACAACTTTAAGACATCTCATAAGAGTTTACAAAGACGAGCAATTCTGCTTTCTATAGGTGGGCGACTCACCAGCCTCTATGAAATCATCTCTATTAATGGGAATAGTAGAGGTGGGGGCGTTTGCCAGCTTTTGGAAACCAAATAAAAAAGACCTGCCGCTAGCCCACCGAGCCTGCTGAACGGCAGTAGCTCCCACCACGTCATCCATGCCTCACGCTGCCATTGTACGCCACCGGACTAGCCCCTCCACCAGATCTATATAGAAGGGAGAGGGAGAGGGAGAGGGAGTAGATCGTGCTGTGGATCGGGATGTCGAGGTAAAAAGAGGAGTATCAGAAATCACTTGGATCCATTAGAGTCTGTCGTGGTCAACATCCTCCTCAACAAATCCGGTCGGTGTTTCGTATTCCGCACGCTCCTTGATGGATCCGGTCGTGGGAGTCGCCGAAGGAGCGCCTAGGCTGCGCATCGCCACTGGACTAGTGCCTAGGTTCACGTGCCGCCGTCGAAGGAGAGCCTAGGCTATGCACTGCCTCTAGAGCAGCGACCGTGTTGGGGTGGGTGGGGAGCAACAGCTAGGTTGGAGTGGAAGGGGGTCGACGACCATAAAGAGAAGACCGAGGGACATAGGGAGCACATCTAGAGGAGAGAAGAGGAGGCGACACATCAAGAGAAGAGGAGGTGACTATTGGTGAGGGGAGAAATGAGATAGGCCGAGGGTTAGGGCTTTTAGAGGGTTTTTTATGTGCAAATAAAGTATTGGGTTGGCCTAACTTTTGGAAATACTGGATCTTTCTTTTTCATAGGTGGGTTGTTTAGGTGCTTGCCTCTGCAAATCCGCATTAGCCTGGGCTGGTTTGGAGATGCGATGGGCATTCATTTAAATTTTAGAGGTGGCCTGCTTATAGGCATCCGCCTCTGAAAATACTAAGAGCATTTACAGGTGTGGTGATGTATATGACCTCCTCTAAAAATAAATTTAGTTGTCTCCTAAAATTAATTTCGAAGTAGTGTGCCCCGAGCATTATTGGCCAACGTTTTGGATTACCTAAAATAGTCGCACAAGGACTATAAGAGCGTATTGAAGTTGTTAGTGACAATACTTATTATTTTACACAAACAGTTGTATTGAATTTGTCGTTGACTCCCATTGTTTTCGTACAGCGCATACAGGATGTACGCCGAGGATCCTGAATCTGTCGACTTAAGAAGTGGACAGAATAAGAAAAAGTATGGCCATAATATAACCGTCAAGCGCAACTTCCCGGTATGTATAAGTCATATATGGTACGAGTTAAATAACAATGCATGCTCTTTATATATTTTAATTGATTATGTATTATATCGTGCAGTGCGCCGAACAACCTGCAGGGACACTACTATGCGAATTCTACTGTTGCAAGTACCTCAGAGAGTCCAAGAATACATCATTAGCTACAGGGTGCTAGTGAATTCACAAAGTGGTGGGAAAAGAGACGAATCGACGAGTAGTGCATAACGAGAACTGTAGAGTACATATATGTGTTGGCTTCGTCCTGCACAAATGTGTGCATCAAAATGGAGCGTACTTCAACCACGAGAGCGAGCTCGCGTGGGAGGAGAAGTACAAGAAGATCAGAAACTAGGATAAGATGCACTTAGGGGATTACAAGATTGCTGATCTTGATTAGAATGTAGCGGACTCTGAAATATTTGAACTCCTACATATCTATATAATATGTAACTTATTCATGCTACGACGATAATGAGACACGAATATGATATATGTGTGTGTGTTTTCTGCATGCGTATTGTCTTGGTTCTCAGTATATAAATCTGTTTGTCTATGTTTAAATTGTGAAAATAGAATTCAAATAAAATGACAGAAAATGATTTTTTGATATGGAAAGCAGTTAACGGAGGCGGGTGCCTTAAATAAGACCGTCTATGTTAATCCATTAATACAAACGAGCTCCTTCTACCGACCGTCTCCGTTAAGAATTTTAACGCAGGTGGTCGTCAGGGCCGTATGCGTTAATTGGATTAATAGAGGCAGTCATGGCGCCCACCTCCATATATAAAGCACGATTAACGCAGACGTTGAATTGGATGCGGACGCCCTATCCGCCTCTGTTAACCTGTTTTGATCGCCTCCGATAACTTGTATAGTAGTAGTGTTATCTTTGTCTCTTTTTTATCCTTATCAAACATGCTTGTTTCTTGATTTGAGATATGGCATGAGTTTGATACGATGAAACCTATTTAAAGACTCATCAAACTCATTGATTATTTAATTGTATTGTCATCCAACCACTAAAACTACTGAGGAGTCCGGAGCTACAAAACATTATTGTTTCTTCCCGCTCCTCCGCAAAAGCTTGACACGAATTAATGTGAAACTGCCTTTGGAGTCAATTTTTTCAAACATTTTTCAAAACGGTCTGAGCTTCAACATGAGAGGAGCCGGAGCCAAGCTAAACTGACCTAATGTTTTCCAGCTCCTCCGCAAAAGCTTGACACAAATTAATGTGAAACTGCCTTTGGAGTCAGTTTTTTCAAACATTTTTTTCAAAACGGTCTGAGCTTCAACAGTTCAACAGAGAAGATATTCTACGCGAGGAGCTGGAGCCAAGCTAAACTGACCTTAAACTATACTTTTTTTAGGAGAACCTTAACTATACTCAGGCTCTGTTTAGTTCCCACTTCCCACCCAAAAACTTTTCACCCCGTCACATCGAATATTTGGACACATGCATGGAGCATTAAATGTAGATAAAAAAACTAATTGCACAGTTTGCATGGAAACCGCGAGACGAATTTATTAAGCCTAATTAATCCATCATTAGCACATCCGTCTCGCGGTTTCCGGAGGAGTTATATAATTTGTTTTTTTATTAGTATCCAAATACCCTTTCCAATATCACATGAAACATCCGATGTAACATCTAAAAACTTTTCGCCCAGCCTCAACCGACTCGAAGCATGTCTCCAAAGTCCATGCCGTGCCAAAGTCGTGTGCCTTCTCGAGTGTTTAGCTGGTGAACAGTAGAGAGTGGCGTTTTCCCCCAATCTCTGGTTCTCTCTCCTCTGGGAGTCTCGATCCAGGAGTTTTGGGTGGGAGATCTGCAGGTGCCCATACATCCGGTGTGCGCTGCTAACTGGGTAAAGCTTTTGTCTCGCGTTTCTGTTGTGTTTATCTCTCTTCCCTCAGCTAGCATCTGGTAGTTGGCAGTTGGCACACTACCTGATGATATAGCTTTGGAGCTTTTTCCAACACATGGCAAAGAAATAGACTCCATCTCTAAAAAACGGAAGCCGGATGAGGGTTTATTTAAAAATAATTTAGAGGAGGTGGGAAATACCATGGACATTGGTGAGGATCCTTGGGCCCTAGTGCCATTCACAAGAGGAACTACTGGTTCAGTAACGTTGGGTGCAAATGAGGTTTCTGATGGGTCTAAGAAGATGAAAAAAGAGAACGCGAGGCTGGCAGCCTCGCGGGCCCCAATGAGGATAACAGCTTGGAACTACCGAGGCCTGGGGAATGCCTTGACAGTTAGAGGCCTTCTGGACCTCCAGAGGTGCGAATCCCCGGACATTCTTTTCCTATCTGAAACAAAGATGGATTGGAGGAGAATAGAAAAGTTTCGTTGGATTTTGCAAATGCCAAATGTAGTAGCGAAGGATTGTGTGGGTTATAGTGGTGGCCTAGCTCTATTTTGGAAGAGAGATGTGGATCTAACGGCGAAGAGTCTATCAAAATATCATATAGATGCACTAGTGCAGGAGGAGAATGGGTTGGTATGGAGGCTCACTGGGATATATGGTGAGTCGAAGGCAGATGAAAAGGAGAAAACATGGCGATTGTTACGTTTTCTAAATAATTTGTACAAGAAACCATGGTTGTGTTTGGGAGATTTCAATGAAATTCTCTTTGGCTGTGAGAAGGAAGGGGGCAGCCTAGGGCTGCATCATGCATGGAGCGTTTCAGGAACACCCTGGAAGATTGTGGCCTTGAGGATTTAGGATGCGTTGGGGACATCTTCACTTGGAGGAATCATCATTACAGGGCTGCAGAATACATAAAAGAAAGACTTGATAGAGCTGTTGCATGTAATGAATGGAGAGGTTTCTTTCCGTTGGTGCGAGTTATAAATGGTGATCCACGACATTCTGATCATAGGACAATAACAGTAGATTGCGGTGAAAAGGAGAGGTGTAGTAGCTGTTTCGCACATGATGTTCTTCCCAAATTTGAGGCGAAATGGTTAGAGGAGGAGGGATGCTGGGAAAAGGTGGAGAGTGCGTGGACTGAAGCTATGGAGTCTGGGGATGTTAATGTGATTCAAATACAGAAGAAAATTTTGGGAGAATTACATAACTGGGACAGAAATGTTCTGGGTGAGTTGGAGAGGAGAATTAGTAAAGTAAGAAAGGAGCTAGAAAGATGTAGAAGAGGGCAGTTGAACCAGGAAAATGTGAATCGGGAGCATGTCCTGCGGTACAAATTAGAGAGATTAGAAGATCAACTCCATATTTATTGGAAACAAAGAGCTCATACGACATGGCTCACTAAAGGAGACCGTAATACAAAATTTTTTCATGCAAGTGCATCCGAGAGGAAGAGAATAAATTATATCAAAAGCTTACATGGAGATGATGGTGGTGTAGTGACGGGGAGGAGACTAAAACCTTTTATCATTAACCACTACAAAAATCTTTACTCTTCCTATGCAGGTCAGAGAACGGAAGAAATTCTCAATTGTGTACACAGGAGGATCTCAAGACATATGAATGAGACCTTACTTAGAACTTTCACGGGGGAGGAAATAGAGGAAGCCTTGAGGAGCATTGGCGATCTGAAAGCCCCAGGACCAGACGGTATATCTTCAGTGTTCTACAAAAGGTTCTGGTCTCTAGTTTTTTTTTCTCGAATACGCAAAAGGTTTGCGCATCATTGTATTAAGATCGAGAAATTTGAGTTTTTACATCGACACGCCACTGTGTGGCGCACTAGGTGGGGCAAATAATCATACAAGCAGCTTTTCCCCACCTAGCAGACTTAAATACAAGCTGATTACTCGCGCAAGAGACAACGTAACTTCGCCGCGCCGGCGTCGATCCACTGGTCTGCGATGTGCTTGATGTGCGTGAGGATCTGCATTACCGTGGACGAGGCTTGGCGACAGCATCTCCCGTTCCTCTCCTTCCAGAGCTCCCAAGCCACAAGCGCGAAGAGAGAGTCCGCTCCTTTCCTCTTGTCTCCCGGCCAGCGTGCTCTCCATGCATTCCACCATGACAGCATGTTGTCTCTGCCCACCTGGGAAGCGTCGGCACCAAGGGCTACCAGAATGTGCCACCAAACTTGTCTGGAGTAGGAGCACGAGGCTGTAATGTGATCAATGGTCTCTGCCTCTTGGTTGCACAGGAAACAATGTTCGGGAGCGTCGAGCCCATGGTGCAATCGCCTGTCTGCTGTCCAAAGTCTTCGACGCATCGCAAGCCAAAGGAATAGCTTGACTCGGAGTGGTGCCCAAGTTTTCCAGATTCTCTTGCAACCGGGTAACGTGTGCGAGCCCAGGTGAAGCGCTCTGTACGCGGACCGTGGAGTGTACTTCCCGTCCGTGGACCATCTCCAAATCATGGTGTCATCAACGTCACTGAGCTGAATGTCCCGCACGCGATCCTAGATAACTAGGTATTCTTGGAATGCGGGTGCCGTGAGCCCACCAGTGATGTGCTTGACCCAGCTTCTGTTTGGCAGTGCTGAGGCGACCGTTGCTGAATGGAAGAGACGCTGATCGACTAGGCTGGAGAGGGTTGGTGCAAGGTCCTCTATGGAACACCCTTGCAGCCATCTCCCTGTCCAAAAGCAGGTGCTGCTCCCGTTCCCCAGCACGGTGAAGGTAGATGCTTTGAAGAACGCCTGTACTTCTGGCGAGGCTTTGATGGGCAGCTGCGACCATGCTCGTTGTGTATCCGTGTGTTGTAGCCACAACCATTTAGTTTGTAGCGCGATGGTTGTGAGCTTGAGGTCCGGTATCCCGAGCCCTCCTAGCTCTATTGGTCGGCAGACGGTTGGCCAGGCAACCATGCATTTCCCTCAAATTGATTCGTCCTTGCCGGCCCATAGGAATCGACGACAGATGTTGTCGATCTCGTGGCGCGCCCATGGCGGCAGCCCATCTGCGAGCATGCAGTAAATGGGCACGGCCGCGAGCACGGATTTTATCCACACAAGTCGTCCGCTCCTGGCCATGAGCGGTCCATGACAAGCCGGCAGCTTCCTTGCCACTGCGTCCACAGTTGCTTGCACTCGGTTCTTGGGTATCTTCCTTGTGCTCAGCGACAGGCCCAAATATGTGATAGGGAACTCCGCTAATTGGCAGCCGAGGATATGCTGCAACTCCGGTAAGACTTCATTGTCGGCGAAAATTGGTGTGATGGAGCATTTGGCGAGGTTGGTTCGAAGACCGGAGATGTCCCCGAACATCCGGAGGATCTCCTTGACCGCTGCTGCCTCTACCACGTCCGGGTGAATGAACATGATGACGTCATCTGCATATATGCTGCAGTGATGCTTGATGGCCGGTGACTCCAGGGGTCGAATGATTCCCTCTTGTCTTGCGGCGCAAAACAGCCTGCCAAGCACCTCCATCACCAAAATGAATAGCATTGGTGACGATGAATCCCCCTGGCGAACCCCGCGCTTGTGCTTGATTGTTCGGCCAGGCTGGCCGTTGAGCAAGATGCGCGACGAGGCGGAGGATAATAGCAGCGATATCCAACGTCGCCACAGCGCACTGAAGCCGATCGCCCACGACACAGTGTCGAAGGCCTTAGAGATGTCTAGCTTCAGCAGCACCTTTGGAATTTTGTTTTTCCTCAGGTATACGGCCGCCCGCTGCACGTACTTGAAATTGTCATGGATTGTACGACCTCGGATGAAGCCTCTTTGGTATGAGTTCTGGAAGTTTGTCCGCCGGGGTTGCTGCATCTGGCTTCTTTGGTATGAGGACGATGAGCGCATTGTTCAGTAGGTGGAACGCCCTGCCATCTCCATGGAGCACGCAGTTTAGTGCAGCCATGATGTCGTCTTTGATGACCTCCCAAGCCGTTCCATCTGGGCCCGGCGCACGGTCCGCAGGCATGTCGTTGATAGCGGCCCAAACTTCGTCAACGTTAAACGGCGCGTCGAGCGTCGAGAGGTCAACCTGGCCGTAGCCGAAACCTTCAAAATCGACGGACAACCCAGCCTGTCCTGGTTGGCCGAAAACAGAGGAGAAGTGGGCAGCCAACGCCTCATCCATGTCTTGGCGTCGTTGGCGCGTAGGTTTAGTATGGAATTCCGCCGCTTCCTCCCACGCGCCAACAGATGGAAATACTTGGTGTTTGCGTCACCGTCTTCCAGGAATCTGACCCTGGCAGATTCCTAAGCGCTTCATGACTAGCAGCTCCCCGCTTTTGGAGGCAGGCACGCGGGATAGAGCTTGTGCAGCAATCCGCCTGCTTCTTGTGGGTACAACCATCATCGTCTGGAGGAGCGGCAATCAGTGGAGCTGGGACCTTGCGTATGATTTTGGCAGTGAGGCGCTGAGTTGCCGAGCCACCCTTGCTGCCCTTGGAGGTAGGCTGCGGGTCGCTAGCTCCACTTTCCTTGGCTCGCGGACTTGGGGTCGCCTTGTTGGGCGAGGCGAACCCTGGCGGCATACTCACGACGGGTGTCGTGCTTGCAGCATCGACGCAGGGCTCGTCCATGCCTGTCGCATCGCATCCTCGTCGCATGTAGGCTCGACCGCTGTCTCGTAGGCCTCTGCCGAAGGCCCAATATGTTTTTCCGGGCTATCAGCCACGGGTTGCTTTGGGCCCAACTTGCTGCTGCTCAACGAATTTTCTTGCCCCGGTGTGACGAAGGCTCTGGAGTGCGCGGCGCCAAATTCCAGCAGCATTGGGTCGGCGCCGTGGTCCCACGCGTCGGCCAGGGTGGTACCGCTGAAGCGTGATGCGAGGCAATCTGCCTCGAAGGAGATGTCGGGCTTTCCTTCTGGTCTCTGGTGGGTGGGTGATCAAGTCAAGAAAGAAGTCCTAAGTGTACTGAATGGAGCTCCAATGCTGCAGGGCATTGGGAACTAGCCAATCTGCTAGCCAACACATATGAGGGATCAGGTACTGATGGCATTGGGAACTAGCCAATCTGCTAATAATGAGAAGTACCTTGGCCTGCCGGTATATATTGGAAAATCAACGAAACGTATGTTTGAGTACATTAAACAAAAGATATGGGCTAGGATTCAAGGTTGGCAAGGGAAACTCCTCTCAAAAGCAGGAAAGGAAATTATGATCAAAGCGGTGGCACAGGCCATTCCGATCTATGCCATGCCATGCTTTGATCTAACAAAAGGATTGTGTGACGAAATATCAGCAATGATTGGGTGATATTGGTGGAGTCAACGAGATGAAGTGAACAAAATTCATTGGGTGAGTTGGGAAAAGATCACAAAATCAAAGAAGAATGGTGGCTTAGGTTACTGAGATTTGCATGTTTTCAACATTGCCATGTTAGCCAGACAAGCATGGCGACTATTGGTATGTCCAGAGACACTGTGCACTCAAGTTCTTTGTGCTAAACATTTTCCATTGGGGAACGTACTTGAGGCAAAACCAAAGGGAGGAATTTCATATACATGGTGGTGTATACTGATAGGTGTACAACTTTTAAGAAATGGCATAATCTGGAGGGTTGGGAATGGATACTCTATTAATATTTGGAGGGATCCATGGATTCCTCGAGGAGATACAATGAAGGTTATTACTCCAAGGGGTACATCCATCCTGCATAAAGTCTCTGAATTGATTAACCCAATCACATAAGATTGGGATGAACAACTTGTGCGGGACACATTTTGGGTGGAAGATGCAAATATAATTCTATCCTTACCACTATCTGTGCAAAGGGAAGACTTCCCAGCATGGCATCCAGATCCCAAAGGAATTTTTTCTATCAGATCTGCATATGCTTTAGGAAAAAAGATTATGGACCATCAAAACAATAATGATGCCTCCTCCTCAGGTGCTGTAGAAAGTGGATTTGATTGGAGGAAAATATGGAGGCTGGATGTGCCAAATAAAGTTAAAATGTTTGTATGGCGCATGGCTCATAATTCTCTACAGGTGAAACTTAACATTGCACGAAGGTGAGTGGATCTAGACACTCTATGCCTAGTGTGTTCGAGGTTTGATGAAGATTCAGGTCATCTCTTTTTTAAATGCAAGGAAGCAAGACATGGCTGGCAGTTGCTAAACATGGAGGACAAAAGAATCATGTTGATGGGAGAAACCTCACCTAAAGCGATGTTGGAGAAAATTTGGGAATTTGACAATGATTTCCAATGTAAAATAATTTGGTTTTTGTGGTGCTGGTGATCTGCACGTAAGGATGAAAACTGCACAGGAAGTTGTTAATGATGTTTGTTTCCCTTTTCAGGCATGGAGAGACGACGCAGTTCATTTGGCCAAGCAACCTTCAGCACTTCCAATCAAGCCAACGTGGAGAATTCCGCCTGAAGATATGTACAAAATTAATTGCGATGGGGCTTTTATCCCAGGTTCAAATAGTGCTGGGTGGGGTTATGTCATTAGGAACCACTTTGGTGAGGTGGTTGTGGCAGGAGCTGGTTCGGAAAATTGTTTGTCAGCCCAACATACTGAAGCAACTGCTTGTTTGAAGGGGCTAGAGCTAGAGCAGGCAGCTGCATTAGGAATGGATCGTGTTATTTTGGAGACCGATGAAGCTACTGTTGCTAAAGCTTTATCAGACCCAACTACGGATAGATCAGTGATTGGAATTCTGATGGCTGAGATCAAAACTCAAATGTTTTATGAGTTTTCTGCATGTATTATTTCTCATGTACCCAGAGTTTGTAATGTTGTAGCTCATACCCTGGCGGCCCTTGGCTTGAACTGTAGGGAGGGTCCTCTTATAGGAGCCGTTCGGCTGGAATTATAAGTCGGCTGAAAAACACTGTTGACTGATTTTTTATGAGAGAAAAATACTGTTCCGGCTGAAAAAACAAGCTGAATAAGACGGATTATAAGCCATATGAAAAGGGTCATAGTGTGGCAAGATCATGTACCAGACTCTGTAGCTTTGTTGGTGGCCGGCGATTTAGCCGGATCACGTGACTAATGAAATTTTATTTCCCCTTTTCAAAAAAAAACCGTGCCAAAGTCTTGCTTATGTTATTATATACAGCCCACGGTGCGAATTCCAGTCGCTGAGCATGGGCCAAAAAGCTGTATCTACTGAATACAAGCTGGCCGATGGCCCACCCATTTCTCTAGGCCTATTCTTCTAATAACAACAAAAAAAAGAAAAGAAAACACACAGTGCCGGCCTCACTTGGCTGCGTTTTTATTTTTTGAACTGTCACTTGGTTGCCAAGCACGGGCTTCCATGTCCAATGGTTCATGCATGCAGGCTGCACCGGCGTTGTCTCCTTACCGGGCACCAGAATACCTGAATTAGCTGCGTGATGAACGTGATCTCCCCATGCATGTGAGGCCGTACGAGCAAATGGGCCGATGTCTGAATGTTTTCCACACGTGAGTGAACGTGAATTCGAAAGTCGCCATCCGCGGCGCCGCGGCGGATCCACCGAAACGACGACTTCGGCGTACGATGGAGCGGGAGTCGTCTCATCCAGCGAAAATAATGGATATGATCTCGTTGTTTCACGAGACAACGGCTTGATTTTCTCTCTCTCCTTTATCTCTCTTTCACATCATCGAAAATCCTACGTGGCACTACATAAGACAGTCTATGAGACCGCTGACGTGTAGCAATGTACTTACTCTTACGCAGGTGCGCCGAAGAAACCCAGCGTAACTACTGCTCCGTCCATGAAAGAATATACAACTATAGTATTTGTATGCGTCAAACTAGTTAATATTTAACAAAGTTTATAATAAATACTATTACTATTTATGTTCCCAATAAAATTTACTGCAAAAATCTATTTCATGATTAATCTAATGTATACCTAATAATAAGAGGCAAAATTTCTCTTCACCTATTTTTTTTATTCGGTCATCCCTTAACTAACTTTGTGAATGTGGAAAACTATCTATAGCCCTTCTCTTTATATAACTAGGAATCCTAATCCAATATGTCTCTTTGATCTCGGGTGAATAGGAATCTTAATCCAAATAGAAAAATATAATAATATGGACAACTAGGAATCTTAATCTAACTAAATCTCTCTAACTCCGAGTAATCGGAATAAGAATCTTAATCTAAATGTAAAAATATAAGAATAGAAATCTAATAAAGAGGAAAGAAGGTCAGAATTTCTTTGTCTCGTTTCTTTTCTGTTCGTTTGTCACTTTTTTCCGGTTTGTCTGTTTTTACTTGCTCTGATTAAGTGTTGCTTTACGTTCATTTGGACGCTTTTCGCTTGGCTCCGAATATTTTCTGATTTTTTTTCTTTTCTAGAGTATATTCTAATTTTTGTCATGATTGTTTTCTACTTAATTGGCTTCGAGAATGCTCAAATTTTTTTTCTCGTGGATGTTTTTACACTAGCTCGATTTTTTATTTTGTTTTCATTGTTTTCTCCACCTAGTTTTTTCATGTTCTAATAAATATAATAACAGTAAAAACAAACACTAGATAAGAGATCACAACCATTTTAATCTTTGACTCCTTTAGAAACAAAGATTTGTACCACTAATTAATTTATTTTTTTGATCAAACTCATGACCTGTGCTACAACTCACTACGTATCGGATCCTGTTACAACACAGGGCATGTTTGCTAGTGGTACTTATTTTGTATCATAAATGCTAGTACTTTTTAACATAATTTTAGTCACAGTTTAGATTCTTTGACTCCTCCAAAACTGGTAATTGCATTCTTTCGTGGACAGAGAAAGTACTCAACTAGTGATAGGCTGATGGACCATTTTAAAACTTATATCTATACCTATATTTAGATCTACGTATGTATATCTCTATGTCTAATATTAAATAGTGAAAAATTCTTTGTGTCCATCACTTTCTTCCACGTCCGTCCACACACTACAAGCTTTTTAACCATAATGTTACTGTTTTTGTTTGCAACGACACAAAATTAGTTGCAATAGCAGGTGCTATTACAACCAATATTATAAATGGTGGCAACATGTGGGCATTATTGCCACTAGAATATTGTGTTGTGTGTTAATCGTGCATATTGTAGGAGAAAGGTGTTACGACCACCGTTTACAAAATGGTTGTGAGTACTTCTCCATATTGCCACGAGAGTGTTACGTTGTGTTAATATTGATTCTTTTTTGGTTGCAACAGTAGGTATTCTTGTCACCATTCTTAAAATGGTTGTGAGCAGAGAATATTGTCATGATTTAACTATGAGTGAGAGAGCGTCATTCGCCGGATTTGATCCGTGGCTGCTGCATCCACGGGCGGGTTCCCCTGCCGGTGACGGACTGACCTGGTGTGGCCATACCGGCAGAGCTCCTTGGTCGTGGGGCATAGGAAATCAAGACGAGAGAAGCAAAAAAGAGAGTGGATGCGATCGGGCGCAAAGAGAGGCGAGAAGAGAAGAATGTGGTGGCGTATTGGGAAGAGTTTGATTTGATGGGCTTGGGCCCTAGGAATTTACCTATGAAATTTTTAGAAATGAAGAAAATTGAGAACTGACTCTCTAGAAGAATATGTTTCTTAATATCTTTTTTTAATGTTGGGTAGACATGTAATAATTCATACAATCAGCTCAACAACCCGCTTGGTTGTAGAGCTGCTTGGTTGTAGGGCGTAGATCAAAATCAATGCGAGAGAGAAAAGTGAGTGGCTCCCATCAAGGGCAAAAGGAGGTAAGTAGAGAAGAGTGTGGTGGCATACTAGGGAGAGGTGGGTGCAAAGGGGCGGTTCTTGGGCTTGGGCCCTAAGAGTCTGCCTCTAAAATTTTTGAGACGATGAAAATTGATAACAGGGCCCTGTTTGCCTGGCTGATAAGTCATGCTTAAAAGTACTGTTCACTGATTTGTTATGAGAGGAAAACACTATTCGTTCGCTGAAAAAGTACGGCTTATAAGACAAGCGAATATGACCTAGATAAAAGGTGTTTCTAAATATTTTTTCTTATTTTTTTTAATAACGGGTAGAAATATATTAACTCATAGAATTAGCTAAACCATGAGCCTAGCTATGATACAAATTAAATGTAATTCATACGGTCAACTAGAACCACATACCAACAGTATCGTCGATGGTATGAAGCACATGGAAGAACATTAAGTTTGATTCAATTATGAACCCAAATCCAAATCAATTTGTGATGTACAGGCTACTACCTGTGAATGAACTAATCAGGATTTGTTTGGAATGCAGGAATTTTATAGGTTTTGCACAGTAATTTCATAGGAATCGGTTCATTTTCAGAGGAAAAACACAGGGAACATGTTCTAAACAAGCCCTGAAATTGGTTTTGTTTTATTTTATTGGCGGCAGTAATAGGGTTTTGTACCATCTGTTTTTCTTAGCCACAGTTTATATATACTATTATTTCTTTAGAGCAGTAATGACACTACAAATGATTTACTCCGTTGCGAGGACAAAACCGTAGATACGCCTTGAAACGTCTGTACAAAGACTTATATGTAGTATAGTACTTCCTTCGTTCTAAATTATAAGACGTTTTGACTTTTCTAAATACACTACTTTTAGTATGTATCTAAACATAGACATAGTGTCGTGCATGATAAAAGCTATGTATTTAAAAAAGTAAAAACATCTTCTAATTTGGAACGGATTGAGTTGTACGTACGTACGTGTAGTAGTGCAAGTGTGCAATGATTTTGGGGCAGTGTTTTTTTTTGGAAAATAATAAGGTACGGATCGGAGCCAGTGAGGATATATTGACGGTGATGCAAACCGAATTTAATTAGACTAGTCAGCACGCACATGTTTTTTCTTTGTTTCTCGGCCGCGCCCATCGCCGGCGCCGGCTGTATCTGTATGTGCCGGAGCTCGGAGTTCCTACATCGTACAGTGTCAGACTGCCAGTCACATGTGATCCTTGTGCTGCTTGGCTGCTTCTGCTCTGCATCAGCTGGTCCAAAAACTTCTGGGCCTACAGCTATCCTGCAATTCTTTAGATGCCGGACCATGTGCTTCATTCACTGCAAGTGACCCTACTACCCTCTCGCTAGCTTGTCGATTGGCCCGTCTCCAACCCTGGCACTGGAGCAGCGCTTCTGTTTACCTAGACTAAGGGTGCGTTTAGTTTCCTTCGAACTTCCAAAAATTTTACAAGATTTCTCGTCACATCGAATCTTTAGACGTATGCATGAAGTATTAAATGTAGGTAAAAAAATAACTAATTACACAGTTTGTCTGTAAATGTCGAGACGAATCTTTTGAGCCTAGTTAGTCCATGATTGGATAAATTTTACCAAATAACAACGAAAAGTGCTACAGGAATTTTACACCAACTTTTACACCATCTAAACACTACCTAACAGGGATATACTTGCAGAGCCATTGTGATGGGCAATGGCGGGATCCAGGGCGAACTCCGACGTCAGTGTACTCTGAGGTATTCCTTGCCATTCACTACAGGAAAACGCCTCTTTGCCGACTGCTTGCCCCGGTCGGCAAAGGCATAAACCCAGTCGGCAAAGGCTTTGCCGACCGCAAAGCTACGTGGCAGTCGGCAAAGAGCCGTCGGCAAAGCCTGGGTCGGCAAAGGCAGATTTGCCGACTGCCACGTGGCACACAGTCGGCAAAGCCTCTTTGCCGACTGCCACGCCAGCAGTCGGCATAGCCACGTGGCGCCGTCAGCCCTGACGGCAGGCTTTGCCGACTACTGGTTTCTCGGCAGTCGGCAAAGAATTTTTTTTCAAAAATTGTTTGCCGACTGGCCGCCAGCTCGACAGTCGGCAAAGACTCTGTCCGGGTTTTTTTGCCCAGCTTTGCCGACTGTAAACATTCGGCAAAGCTGGAATTTTTTTTTGCTTTTGTTTTCTGTTTTCTCGCATCAAAACCCTGCAAAATCACAAATTATAATCCAATTTCACCAGAAGCACCGGTAGCACCATTTATATCACAATTTCATCACAATATGAATCCAATACACACAATTACTATTGTTGTTACACACACACACACACACACACACACACACACACACACACACACACACATATATATATATATATATATATATATATATATATTAGTGAATCCAATACACATATAAAGATGTCCCAGTGTTTGCATCAACATATCAAAGCTATTTAGCATGAACATAACAAACTATTGCACAGCCAGGGAATAACCACTACTAGCTAAACATTTACTACCAGCACCTATACTGGACAAAGCACCGGATGAGGATGTTCCAAGAGTGGGGCTCTTCTTCGGTCCACTGGAGTGAATTCTTTTCCACATACTTCATCACCTGTCATTCAAACAGTCAAAACCGTCATCCTGAGGTGAAGACCTAAAACAGCATCTATGTGAGCTACAGAGGAGAATGTTAAACATAGAGCATCTATGTGCACATGAACCTACATGTAATTTCCAGTTCAAGATAGCAACTGCAAAGTCATTCCAGGTAATTTTCCCAAGGCTTTCAACCTGTAACATTTGCTGAGAATTAACAAACCAATGCACGCGAACGATCACATAAATACAACTGTATGACTTGTCATATGAAATGGACAGATATACATGTATACATGGGCAAGCCTTTGTCATACTGAGCATTATGGTTTCTTCCAAGTAGGAAGAACTACTAAACATATCGGTCCATACAACTTGAGAAACAACTACAGATCTACATGTGACAAGTCTAGTGGTGATCAAATAAAATGGTTGCAGTCTGAAATGAGGGGAGTAACACTTGATCAAATAAAAATCTCCAGTAGCAAACAAGCTACTGAGAACTGCAGATATAGGTCAAGCAACTAAGTAGGATGGCAAATATTAAACAAAGCCAATTAGTGTAGCATGAAAGGCGCACTTAACAAATGATATATCAGTGCAAATCACTGTTGTCGCTACTCACCTGACAAACTGAAACCGACTTCATCAGTACATGACGTTGAACAGGCAAAATAGGAGCAGCAGGAACACACCTGCATGCATTGTCAAAACACATTGTGTGACTCTCATTATATACTCTAGAGGACAAAATAAAAATTAAAACTTGATTCCAGTAAATTTTTTGTTAATCTACAGAGCACATATAAGTTACGGTTCTACCTAGAAAAATTAAAACTTGATTCCAGTAATTTTTTTGTTAATCTACAGAGCACATATAAGTTACGGTTCTACCTAGAAATATATACATTGTTCGATTGTGACTTGACAGGACTGAAGCAATTCTTTAATACTCCATTATGTATCCTCTAAGATAATAGTACTGCCCTCTGAGTGACTTCTCTAGCTAACTGAACAAAATCTGCTATCACTTTGTATAAGTGCCACTCTAACCGACTACTACAGCAGTGAAGTAATGTCAAAGGCAAGACGAACCAAATAACATTCAATAGTATTTCAGCATGTAATAAACAGCAACAGCTCCTGTGCATGAGCTATTTATTTGATAAGGAAACCAATAGTGAAACAAGAATAAGGTGATTTTAATAAGCAAGTCACTGGAAAACATTGCCGAGCATATTATCAAACTGCCTCTGAAAGTTAGCAATCTAAATTCTAAAATAAAGATACTAGTAATCCATCAACCATAGTTTAACTACAAACATGCAGTATACATTTTTTTCTTCAAACGCAGACATGCAGTACAGTTCAAATTAGTTGATACATCAACCACATCTAGCAATTGACGCTTTATTAAAGGACACATACATACATTTTTTTCCTTACTGCAGTATAACACTTTAGTAAAGGATTAGTAAGCAGCAAGCTTACATACTACAGCAAGGACTACAAGTCTACACAAATAATCAGTGTTTGCCAGAAATTCTATACATACTAGTCTGAATATTCTTTACATACCACTAGTCCGAATCAGTTCATTAGCAACAGATCTGGATCTACTGCTAAGAAGTTACATTAATGGAGATCACTGATAATTGATTCAGAATCTAAGATGCAGTAAAGCATATATGAGTAATGATGACATAGGGGATCGATTCATTACCAAGAAGCTCGATCTAGAGTGAGACGTGGCCGCGAAACAGAGCTCCCACGCTCCCCCTGGCTGCTGCTTGCTTGGAGCAGGTGGAGGCAGCCAACTTGTCCTGCACAGATTGAAATATGGTGAGGCTCTACAAGTTGTAAGCTCGGGCAGATTTAGGGAAATATTTCACCTTGGGGCCGGATCTGACACTGGACAAGGTTGTGCCACTGCTTAACAGGGGGGCGTGCCCGAGCCAGAAGAGGACCGAGGCCGCACACCACTGCCGACGGGAGAGGCTAGGGCGGAGCCCGCACGTGCACCCGCGCTTGCTCCCGTCGGTGCCGTGCCGCACGCCGTCGTCATGCCCCGACGACCTCGACCCGCGCCGCCCTCCTGCTGCTCCTCATCGTCGTCCTGGTGGAGGGGGCCGAGCGCCGCGGATATGGTGGAGGAGGCGCCGCTCCAGCGCCGGGACGCGGCACCGCTGAATAAAAGAGGGGAGAGAGAGTTAGGGTTTGGGAGGGATGAAGAGGTGCTTATATACGAGTGCTTTCGATCCAACGGCTCTGATTCATCAGGGATTCATCCAACGGCTGCAATACATCGGGCCAAAGTAATGGGTTGAGCATATGTTGGGCTATTGGCCTACATAGTAATGGGCTGAATTACACTTTTTTTCTTCCAAAAAAATATGAACTCTAAATTGATTAAGACATAATTTTTAAACTATAAATAAATTCAAATAAAAAAATTGTCAACTACAAAGTTTTAGAAATCATTAATATCTACAACTTTTGTTTTGATCATTTCTCCATCCGACTTTGTTTGAACAATTTAAAATTTGAATTTCAAAATACAAAATCTTCAAACATAGTTTTCCATGACAAAATAATTTCAAATGAAAAAGTTGTCAACTACAAAGTTCTATAACCTTTCCATATCTACAACTTTCATTTTGGTCATCTTTTCATGTGACTTTGTTTTATTAATTCAAAATTTGAATTTAAAAAAATGTCAACTTGAAACAACACTTTCAAAGAGTAAATGATTTCAACTGAAAAAGTCATGAACATAAAAGTTGTAGAACTGATCGAGATCTACAACTTTTATGTTAGTCATTTTTTCATCCGACAAAGTAATAGTAACATTGTTCACAAATTTAACATATCTCTCCTATAGTTTATGAAATGATAAGAGAGATATGTTAAATTTATGAACAATGTTACTATCACTTTGTCGGATGAAAAAATGACCAAAATAACAATGGTAGATCTTGATCAGTTCTACAACTTTTATGTTCATTACTTTTTCAACTAAAATCATTTACTACGAAATGTTGTTTGGAGAGGGCATTTGGCCCTTGAGGGAGGCCGCACGAGGCTGCTCAGCCGGACGGCGCGAGGGCGAGCAACTGAGCGGAGCGACGGAATCAGGACGGAGGACGAGCGGCGCGGGGAAGGGGCGGCCTGCGGGGAAGGTGCGTCCGTGGGGATAAGATGCGTGCTTTGGTGTGGAGAAGATGCAGGTGAAAGCTGTGTGCACATGTGATAACAAGTTAGCCACCCGACGTTAGTCCAGGTTTTAGCCACCCGACGTTGCCACTTGCTCGAAACTTTCTCAAATTTTTACCACAGCCTCCGCATGCGATGGCAAGACACGTCGTCAAGTTTCATCATTTTCGGACTCCGTTTCGATTTTATAAAATTTAAAAACCCTTTTCACGCGCGTGCCTCGGCGTGTTCCGACACCAACACGGTCGAAATTTCACGCGAGGCCCCGCACACGGCCTCAACATGCTCCAAACATCATGAATATCATTTTCTAAATCGCCGGATTCCATTATTTTATGTACCTGCAGTTCAAATCTAGAGCTGCCGGAAAAAATCAAAGAAACAGCAAAAATCAATGGAATATAGCAAAATAAATCAAAATGACCCCAAACTTGGAATATATCATGTACTTACTGTAACAAGGCAGCACAAAAAAACTGGGATCGAAAATCGAAAAAAAAATTAATTCTTTGCCGACTGCCATCAGTGGCAGTTGGCAAAGAGCCTTTGCCGACTGCCAGGGAGGATGGCAGTCGGCAAAGCCTGCACCTTTGCCGACTGCTGACGGAGTGGCAGTCGGCAAAGGTGACGGTGTGGATGGCGTCAACCATGGCCTGCCTTTGCCGACTGCAATTCTTTGCCAACTGCCTGGCAGTCGGCAAAGCCAGGCAATCGGCAAATTCTGCTTTGCCGACTGCAAGAAATTCCAGTTGGCAAAGGGACCTCTTTGCCGAGTGTCGAAAAAAAACAGTTGGCAAAGAAAATTGCAGTCGGCAAAGAGCCAGTTTCCTGTAGTGATTGTGTTCAGCGAGAAGCTTAAAAACATACAATTTCATAGACGATGCCTAGATCTTCGTTCTTGCTCTATCCGAGCGTTAGGTCCGCTATTGTTGATGGGAAAAATCTTTCTGGTCTTTGCTATCTTGAAACATCATAACTTGAATTATTAAAACTTTTCAATAGCAGTCTGGAAACAACACACAAAAAAATGCAAATCGTATACACAGTAACAGATTTTCATGAGATAAATTATGGAGCAGTGAGCACATATGACCCTATTGCTAAATCTCCATCCATTGTTGACAAAAAAAAATTGCATCACCACCATGGTCTCTCCATGGGCTAACTTTCTTCTTGGTGTGTACTTTGACCTCTTCATTTCGCTATAGCAGCGGCCAAGGACAGAAATTGTCCCTCATTTGCATGTATGAATTAGAATGCTTTTTTTTAACAGAAACAAAATTCGTCCGCTTTGAAGGTTATTTAATTTACTTAGTTATACAGCTATCCTGCAATTCTTTTGATGCCGGTCTCATCGCCCTATAGCGTGCGCCTCTCTGACCCGCCACCCGGAGGATGCCGTCTCGTGACTACTCCTAAAATGGAAGCAAACCGGCCATTTCTGGTGAGACCACTCGATCTGTTACTTGATGGGTAGGAGTAGTATAGTGTAGAGGGCAATTTCTACTACCAAACAATTACTTGTGCAACCCAGATGCGACATTATAGGGAAATTAAAAAAACACTCCAACATCCACATCCGTGAACAAACACAAAGGGCTCGGAGCTGATGTGACATGGCATGTCACTTCACGTTCACCAATAATGTAAGGCCTCAGTGAATTGGGGAGAAAAACACTGTATCAGAATTCCTGTAGCATTTCGTTTGTATTTGGTAAAAATTATCCAAATTTTGACTAACTAGGCTTAAAATGTTCGTCTCGCAAAGTACAACAAAACTGTGCAATTAGTTTTTGATTTCATCAACATTTAGTACTCCATGCATTTGCCGACATTTTGATGTGACGGGGAATCTTCTTTTTGCATAGTAGAATTTGGGGGAGAATTGGGGGAACTGAACAAGGGCTAAGGCCCTGTTGGGTCACATGAGGTTAAAGTTTAACTCCTATCACATCAATGTCATGGAGTATTAAATGTAGACTAATTGCATGCATGTCGGCACAGATTAGAAGTAATTTACGAGACGAATCTATTAAGCCTAATTAGTCTAAAATTAAAAAAAAAATTATCAAATAAAACGAAAGTGCTACAGTGTTTAAACTTTAACGCCCCAGCCAAACACCCCCTAGAGGTCGTCCAAAACAGGTGACGAGGGAAACCATTTGTGAGTGGTTGGACATCTTGTAGGGCCAGTAGGTCAGATAACACTCCAACCCTTAGGCTAAACCAGTAAACTATGGGTAGTTTTTAATATCATTTAATATACGGAACCAGCGATTTTAATTAAGGAGGACCGGACAAATGTGATCGTATTTTTTAGTGTCATAAAATATACATAATTATATGTTTCAACGAATTTTCAAAAAAAATCTACACTATTTCTAACCAAAATCATTATATTTTAATAAAAAATAGGTGAAATTAATATTTTTTGTGCTATAAATACAAATATTTATATAGGTATTTAAATGAATCTACTGTGCTGGGGGCACGAACGAGGAAAGAGAGCTGAAGAGGAGAAAATCATTTCTCGGGGGAGAAACAATTTCGGCTCGTTGCTCGACGATCCAAGACACAAGTAAATTAGCATGAGAGTGAAGCAATGATTTCTTCCGAGTTTTGTGGGGCCCATGGCTTCTCTTCCTGTTAGTGGCATGTGGTACCCGCCCCGGCTGCACTTCGTCGCTCATCCACGCCTCACTTGCCCAACCAGACCGTGCTGGCGGCCGCCGTAGCACCGGCAACCCTTGGTTGGGACCGTGCCAGTCGCCGCCGCAACACATCGGCCAGTGGTGCCAATGACGACACGTCTCATGGTGCAACCGCGGACCTGCACCATTACACCACCATGCACCTGCCTACTGCTCGCTGCCCTGACGCTACATGCTCGCGAGTGCCATCTTGGCACTGCCGCAGACCTGCGCCACTACACAACCACGCGCATGTGAGTGTCAGCCTCCAACGCCCCAAGTGTGGGCTGCCATGTCGCCGTCCGCCTCTATCGATGTCACAAGGTTCCCGGGATGATAAGGACGAAGAACCAATACGTGGATGTGGATCAACATTTCCTGAGTTCTCAGTACGTGGAGGGGTATACCTCTCCGGAACGATGGTCTGAGACGGGGAACACGATCATAGTATTTCAGTCCAAAACAAGGATCGAAATCTCATGATATTGGGAGGTATCACTACCACAGAGTTCATTTTCAGAGACGGTTGTTTTTTATTAACGGAGGTGGGCACGATCGAAATCTTATGGCTTCTTAAATGACAAGTTCTATCATCAAGATTGTTAAAGAGAGGCCACATATTTCTCTGTTATCCTTGATTATACCCTAGATATTAGTCACCATGAAAAATGAGTTTGTTGGTTTGATTTGTTAACATGTCTGATGGTAAAATTAAAATAGAGGAGTACTTTCTTGATTTCCTAAAGGTAGATGACACATCTGGTTCAAGGTTTTTTTGTTTATTGGTTGATTCCATCAATCTTTTTGGTCTTGATATGGATGATGTTAGGGGATTAAGGTTATGATGGTGGATCAAATATGAAGGGAAAGCACAAGAGGGGTTCAAAGGTGGTTACTTGATATAAATCTAAGAGTTTTGCATATGCAATGTGCTTGCCATAGTCTTAATCTCACTCTTTGATATGACTAAATCTTGTAGCAAAGTTGTCACTTTTTTAACTGTGCAACAAATATATGTATTATTTGCTAGTTTTGTCAAAAGATGAAATTTTTTGGTTGATCATATTGAAGGTTTGTCTTTGAAATTTTTGTGCAACTCCCATTGAGAGAGCCAGCAGAAGTGTCACGTACAACAATTAGATATAAAAGCTCTCCTCAGCTAAGGTCAACTCTACTTAAGTTAAGAGAAGGTAGTGATATTGAACCCAAGGATAGAAGTGACATCGGCTATGGAGATTTTTGAGTTTGTCACGGAAGTGGATTGCTATCCTAATACTTCCATTGCTTATTGCATATTATTCACTATGCGCATGTGAATGTGGCATCCCAGCTCAAAGAACCTTCTAATAGTTGAAATTGTTAAAGAATCATTTGAGATCTACAATGTCTCATGAGAGGCTAAATGAGTTGGCAACATTATGCATTGAGAAGAAATTATTGGATGAGATTGGTATTGATACTATCATCAATGACATTGCATAAGGAATGTTAGAAGAAAGTTTTAAGGTAATTTAATATGTGTAATTATTTAATATGAATATTGCTTTTGGATACATGTTAAATGTGGCAAAATTTTATATAAACACGTTGAGTATTATTTATTATCATGTTTTTAAAGGGATCTTGAGTTTTAATTTGGTTCGAGGCCTCGAAATCCTTAGAACTGGCACTGGGTGGCCGGGTGACCCACTCTTAATTGGTGCAGTAAAAGGTTAGCCCTATTGGGTTCTAATGCGAGAGCGGCAATCGGCATGGTCTCATGCTTGTAAGGCTTACAAAGGCCTATGAGTTTTGGTTACCCCATTTTACTAGTAATCCTATCACAACCAGAGAAGTTTTAGGTTGTTTGAAGTCTACCACTACTATTCTCAGAAAAACAATTTTAGTCAAAGAGTTTTGAAAGAATTCCTCAACGCTCTTTTATTTCTGTTTTTTAGTCAAAGTGTTTTGAAAGAATTCCTTAGCTCTTACTACAAACACCTTGCATGGTACTATCTTTGTCACAAATATATAAGCAGTTCGACATTGATATATACAATCTGTGAGGTGAAACTTTGGTCACTAATTTTTGTAAGAAATTATTATTGGAGCATTGATAGAGAAGTGGCTATTTAGGGCTTCCCTGACATACCATCGTGGCGCACTGTCCGTGCTCTACGTATCCATTAATCATCTATATCACGTCCACTAGTGGCCTCACAACATTTCAGAGGCGCCTACAGAGGCAGTGAACGCTTTGTCCGACAAAATTAGTTTAAAGCACTCGCTAAGACTAGCATTGGAACCAAGGCAAAGCCCTGTTACACTTTTATCTAAGGACCATAACAGTGCGCCAAAATCTACCAGACGCACTCAAAACCTACCCATGTTGCCAAAAAATGTGGGCCAGGTTTTGAAATTATGGCAAAGGAGGAACACGCTGCCTACGTTGGGAGGTTGGAGACGTAAGGGCATCTCCACCACAGCCTTGTGGAACCAAGGCCGGAGCCCACATTGCATGCTTCTTGTGGACCAATGCAATTACGAAACTTTGGGCATCATTTGCTGTTCATGGGGACCCGGTGCAGCCATGCAGTGGGGTACGATCCATGTGCTTCATTCACTGCAAGTGACCCTACTACCCTCTCGCTAGCTTGTCGATTGGCCCGTCTCCAACCCTGGCACTGGAGCAGCGCTTCTGTTTACCTAGACTAACAGGGATATACTTGCAGAGCCATTGTGATGGGCAATGGCGGGATCTAGGGCGAACTCCGACGTCGGTGTACTCTGAGGTATTCCTTGCCATTGTGTTCAGCGAGAAGCTTAAAAACATACAATTTCATAGACGATGCCTAGATCTTCGTTCTTGCTCTATCCGAGCGTTAGGTCCGCTATTGTTGATGGGAAAAATCTTTCTGGTCTTTGCTTATCTTGAAACATCATAACTTGAATTATTAAAACTTTTCAATAGCAGTCTGGAAACAACACACAAAAAAATGCAAATCGTATACACAGTAACAGATTTTCATGAGATAAATTATTGAGCAGTGAGCACATATGACCCTATTGCTAAATCTCCATCCATTGTTGACAAAAAAAAATTGCATCACCACCATGGTCTCTCCATGGGCTAACTTTCTTCTTGGTGTGTACTTTGACCTCTTCATTTCGCTATAGCAGCGGCCAAGGACAGAAATTGTCCCTCATTTGCATGTATGAATTAGAATGCTTTTTTTTTGAACAGAAACAGAATTCGTCCTCTTTGAAGGTTATTTAATTTGCTTAGTTATACATTGGCTTTTACATGGGCTGTCCTATAGAAGTCAACGGTATAGGATTTGGTTGCAAAGACATCTCGATGGTTGGTGCAGGTGGCCAAGGAGTTGTTTACCCAGGCACATGGGCTGAGTGTTCTTAGTGTGCCTGAACAAGCTTTTTAAAATCTTTTTGTAAAGTTGTGTGTATTTTGGTTATGCAGATGACTAGAGTGTTTCAATGTCATTGTATCAACTTAGATGTAACGATTTTGAAATTGATAAAGGTTCTATTATCAAAAGAATATTTTAGAAGGTGAATTGTCCATGGCTACTTTATTTCCACTAATAAGCCACATTTGCTAACAAAGAGCAAAAGCTCCCATTAACATCATCTTTCTAGTCTATTTCCTACTACATAATTAAACCCAACTCCCAGACATGTGGTTATCACTAATTCGATGATTTATTAGACTACATCGTATATGCACCACCCTCCAAATGAACTAAACGAAGTGACAATAAAAATATAGATGTTAAATGGTTTTCATATCATTATTGAAAAGCAACCTTTTTTACTTCCATTATTCCATTTTTTCTTGTATATTATCCTTTGCTATTATTACCAATTTACCTATGCATTTCTCAGCTCAAGCCTAAAAAAGCTTAGTTCTTTTTAGCCTAAAAATTGATTCTCGTATTGTGTTCACCTATACCACATGATGATTTTGATTTTTAATGGTACATTCCTTTTACATATTCTCTCAATCTTGATTCCTGAGAGTACCCCATTTGTGTTGAGAAGTTCTTTAAACATAGAATTAACTGGAAAAAAAAATCAATTTGGACATAGTCTACCTAAAAACATCTCCACACTCACGTTAAGCTTACATTTGCTATCCGTGCTATCAGGGGATGCCACCAACCAACTTCTTTCCTACTAATTGTGTATGAAACGAGACGCTAAGTTGCATCTGTGTGCTACTCACAACACTAGCAACGAACTGATGAACTTCTTTTCCTAACCAGAAGTTGGCCAATGTAAAGTGAGTATTGTGTTCCAAGCCACTTGTCTTCCTGAAGTTTGGTTTGAGCCCCAATTGTTAAAATGCAAGTTGCATAATAGTAGCTATCATGTGTTCTGTACAACAAATAATTAAGTCTCCTATAGTGTTCTGAACATGCCCCAAAATAGACACAAGTTACCTACAGCGCAGGTGCTATATATAGCTGCCCAATGAAGGATTAAATGACTGATGATGAAAAAGACATAGTAAAGAACACTTACAGTAGAAAATTAAGAAATAAATAAAGGAGTGGCTGCTCAAATTTATTCATCTCAATATATATTTAGGTGTGCCAAATAGTCATTGATTATTATCCCGATACAGTTTCAATATATGTGTACATCAGCTTAAAATTGTACTACATGCCGTGTGAAACCATTGAAGGGGTTTTTTTTTGCGTTTGCATCCTTCATACAATATTGAGAATTTCACCATACAAATAGAATGAAATATATACCAGTCCTTGGTGCAACTAACTGCAGAACCAAAGCACAATTTTGACGAACCGATCTTTATGTAGAAGATAATTCTAGCAGCACTGCCATTTGGGTATCCAGGGATAAGAAAAAATTGCAACAAAACAGACCCTTTTCTTTCAGAAGAAAGTGTAGAAGCCATTCAAAGTGGGAGAAGTTTGCCATGGTTAATTTTACTAATATTAATATTAAGTATGCTAAATAGAGTTTTCAACGATTCATTTTCTCCTTTAATTTGTAAATTATTATTCATATAAAATATCCAAATACAATTTATTCCTTGAAGGTATGAATTTGTACTATTTTCACTTCAGAAGGGAATACCAAACAATATACCAGTTTAACCGAACGGTCACATATTAAGACCATTAGTGATGTTTTGGAGTGACGGTATGGTACTATACGTATGCTGATGAATGGCACGTATCCGTAAATGTCACTGATGATTTCATTGTCTGTTTATGAGATATATATGTATTCTATTTTATTGAACTTATTACTCAGCAGATGGTTACACAATACTACAAATAGTACTCCAAAAGTGATGTGTTGGAAAACAATTAAGCAATATAGCCAGCATGCATGTCCTGAAAAAAAAAGAAAAGTTTGTCAACCAAATGCCGCTGGTCGATAATACTAGTCTAGATCACTGTATAAATTATAAAATGACCTTGTGTACAATATGCCTGGATCAGGAATATATATAAATAGACTGCCGTGTGAACAAAACAACACCTGCATGGAACACGAAATTCAGAAGAGGAACACAAGAACAATGCTGGAAGCATCCTCACTTGGAGCATATGAACTGATTAAAGCCACAATCGAAGGTACCCGTTCTATCGGCAATGCAAGTTCTTCGATTTAGTTTAGATGGAAACTAAATCCAAAACTTTCCAAGAAATACGTTTATTAACACACGACAGATTAAACAAACCCTTGGGTCTTGAACAAATCCTTAATGAGCTAATTTTCCTAGCTACCAATCCAATGGGCAATAGCATAAGCACACAATCTAACCCATCTCCTTGAAACAAGCATACATTGTAGGGGTAGCAATTATTTTTGGGCGGTGCATCACCGCCTAAAATAGAAGCATCATGCACTATGCACTATGCTTGTGCATATATAAAAACATGACAGCAACATAGAAAGAAGAGACAAGCATGACGATGACATGCAGCCAGCTTGGATTGATGCAGAGTGTTTCAAGTCAAGCCGCCATGAAACGTGAGCTAGCACACACAAGTGCTTTATTTGGCAACGGATGAGAGTGGATCAGCGCAAACCTGTCGACCACGAGAGGCTAGCTAGCCGGTCCGCTGCAGCCTGTGGAGCAACGCGGCGCGGAGGGCGCGGTCGTCCCGCAGCGCGGCGGGCACTTCCACGACGGCGTCCTGCACTGTCATGCCGCCGACGAGGCACACGCACGCGTGCTGCACGGTCAGGTCCAGCGACCGGAGCGCGAGCATGAGGCGCGCGGGGGCGTGGCGCGCCGCCGCGGTCGTCGTCAGGCGCAGCGCCGCCGCCTCTGTCCCGACCATCCGCACCTCCAGCTTCTCTCCGAGGCTGCTGCTGCTGAGCGAGTGAGAGGGCGCCACCGTTGCGGAAGCGGCCACGGCCTTCTTGGCCTCGGCCTCGAGCTGCTCGACGCGCTGGCGCAGCTGGGCGATGTAGGTAGTGGCGTCGGCGAGGACGGACACCTTGTCCATCCGGGACACGGTGGGCACGGCGGCCCGGAGCTCGCAGAAGAGGCGGTTGAGCTTGTCCCGCCGCTGCCGCTCCGCCTCCACGTGGCAGAGGGCGGGGCCGTTGATGTTGTTGCGGGACCCTGGTTTCCTGCCACGCCTCTTCAGCGCAGGTGCTGCCGGTTCGCCGGACAGGTGGTTGTGGTCGTTGCCCGGCGAGCGCGAGCCCTCGCCACCCCATGTGACTTTGACGCCATTTGGGGGCTCGTCCAGCCAGTCGTCGCCCCCCAGCCATCCCTCCAGGACATCACAGGGCACGAACTCGTGCTCCTGGTGGTGTCCGGCGGTGGAGAACGAGGCCGGGGAAGGACAGCTGCTGGAGGAGGCAGGGATGACCAGCTCATCCATTGGACTGTGGCACTGTACGTGCTGCTGCAGCTGCAGTGTATACCTGTATGTGGATATAAGTTTAGATCTGGTAGTGGTATGGTGCCGATCGAGAGGAACTTATGGGAGCGCGGCCGTTTCAACTCGTTTTTAAGGTGGCATCTCCAACTATGGGGCCGTTTGGCTGGGCTCTACCCGCTCCGACTCGTTTTAAGAGCAGAGCTAGGATTTAAACAAGGAGATTTGTTCAAAGTCGATAACGATCATATACGATGAAACATATACATGACAAGAATATATATAACAACAAAATAAAAATTTATTTTCCTATACAAATGTGAAAGCTCAAAACTGAACAAAGGAACATTGGATGTTACAAAGAAAAAGAGAACAAAACTTAATTACCCCTAGGTCACTAACCTCCATCCGGTCAATCTTATTTTTAAGCTGAAATAGGATGATGATACACCTTGTTCGCTTGTGCTACTTTTCAGCCGTTAAACAGTACTTTTCAGCCGTTAAATAGTATTTTTCTCTCACAACATTTCAGTATAAGCATCAGTATAAACCAAATTTCAACCCAACTTACTGTTATACTGTTACCCTGTTTACGCCCGTACGGACGGCCTCCCAGCCCTTCGATCGTGTCCGCATCACCCCTCCCCTGTGCGATGAGGGCCCATAGGGCAGAGGCTCGCCACCACAGCCTCAGCCTCCGGAACATTGCAGCCTCCCTTCCTGATCCCGTCCCGACGCTTCGCGAAACCTCCCGCAGCGCAGCGCCTCTGCCGCTCCCACGCTGCCTCCGGCGTCCCTCCCGGCGAGCCCGCGCTGCCGAGGGCCGTATGCCCACCTCCCCACTGACGTCGTGATGGCGCTGCTCCTAGCCATGAAGCCACCGGCGCCACTACGGCCCCGGCGCGGCCAAACCCCAGGCGCCGCCATGCCGCAGCTCCGCCAACGCCGCCTTGGATTCGCGCGCGACTCACTCCGCATCTCCCACCGTTGTGCGCTCCGCGGATCCCTCTTCCCCGGCTCTGGCGGCCCGCTGCTGTGTCGCACTAGCACAGGAGCCTAGGCGCGACCAAACCCTATCGGCATAGCCCGGGTGCCTGTGCGTAGGGATGAAAACGGATCGGATACGGACGTCACTGATATCGTATTTGTTTTCATATTTATGTCTGGATTCGGATTCGAATACGGATAGTATAAAAAATGTTGGATAGGATATGATTGGATATCGACATCATAAATATGTGATTTAAATATTCGGATACGAATATGGTATCGGATGTTAAATATCCGGACTCGAATACGGACGGATTAAAACCCCTCTAAACGGATTCGGTCTCGAATACGGTCGAAAAATATCCGTACCGTTTTCATCCCTGCCTGTGCGTGCAAGGCCTCCGGTGCCAGTAGCTCCAGCCTCCAGGTACTGGCGTCTCTCCCTTGCGCTCATCTATTCTTAATCTACTTCCTGCTTGTGTTCTTTCCCTGAAGCCGATGGACGACGACGGGGTCACCCAGGTTTGCTTCCATAGCCTTCATCCTTGGTTTGTTGCAGGTTTGCATCATCTGTGGTCTTCATTCGCGCTATTTCATCTGCCTTATAATTGTTCTTTTCAATTTCAATCGTCATCAGCAGCTAAGTTCCGACTGTCCAGTCCACGTCTTTTCTCCTTACAATAACATTACTGTGTGCAGGTTGAGACACCAGGATGAACTGAAGGTACCTGGGAATTTGCCTGCGGTTCATGAAATCCCCCTACAGAATGATACAGCACCTGGACAGCACAACACGACAGGCAAGTATGAGTTATTTTTCAGGATGAGTTCATGTTAATGCTCATCTATGACATCACTAGCATTTCTCCCCCAAAATTCTGCTCATATCCCAAAAGCTGGATATTTGTTGTGATGTTCATCTATGACATCACTAGCATTTCTCCCCCAAAATTATGTTCGTTTTGCTTAGTAGATTTTAATTTATATGACAGTGCATTGTCTAGTTGGACAACTTGTATGTTGAGATAAATAGGTAGTGGAGTTTTACTTTATTCTTAAGGTTAAAACTTTTGGCAAGATTTTACCTAGCATCTCCAAGAGTTTCCAAGAATTTCTTTCTAAAACCATGGAGTTTTCCAACTTGCCAATAAGTTTTGGGAGAAATAAATAAAAACATCTCCAACAGTTTCCAATAGTTCAATCCTAAAATATAGAAGACAATTTTATATTAAGAATCCTATATCATTTCTAAATTATCCTAAGCACTTTATATTTTTTTTCTTGTATATTTGCATCAGGAACCCTTTCCTACTCTTTATTCTTTCCCACGTCATTTCACCTTAAATTGGGAGACCGATACGCGCATCTTCAACGCGTGGATATATGCATGCTTTCAGTAAATTTTTTCAAGTGCCAAAAGACTAGGAGGTGGGATTGGAACTCTTGGAGCTGGATTTTTTCTATTATTACCAAAAATCGTAAATTGAGATGATTTATTGGGAACTCTTGGAATGCGCAGCCATTGAAGCCGGATCCTGCCAAATAGTAGCCCCTACAAATGATGCAAATGGAAATGGAGAATCCGAAGTTTTGGGTGGATGTTTTAGAAAAAAGGGCAACGTAGGGAGCCAATGAGCGACGTCCTACCAGACTTAGAAAAGTCAGCTGCACAAGTCTTTTTCTTTATGCGGAAGTGCATGAACAGCGCACGGTGGTGGCGTCATTTGCACGGACAATACGTGGTCCACTGCACGGACAAGATTCCATTTTCCCTCGTGATTTTAGTCGTAGCTCGTAGGGCTTCAGATAGACCTTGGTCTCCGCGGTAGTTTGCATTGTCCTGAGTTACTTTTTAATAACATTTGACCATTATTAAAATTTAGGGTAAAATACACTAATAGCCTATAAAACTTGTGTGAGGTGTTATTGAAGTCTATCAACTCCGAAATTATATTTCTTGGTACATAGTACTTTTTAAAGTTATATTTGTCATCGCAGTCACATGTTCATACCCTTCCGCATGTACACATGGAGCTCACATGGCATGCTAATTGAGTATCTCTCTCATCTATGTTCTTGCATAGTCTCTCCCTTGACCATCCACCCTTGCTCCCTCCCTCAATCCTTCTCTCCCTAGGGCAGAGCTAGGATTTAAACAGGGAGATTGTTCAAGCCGACAACGATCATATAAGATGAAATATATACATGACAAGAATATAGAGCACAACAAAATAAAAATTTATTTTACGATATAAATGAAAGCTAAAAACTAAACAAAGGAACATTGGATATTACAAAGAAAAAGAGAACAAAACTTAATTACCACTAGGTTAGTAACCTCCACCCGATCAATGTAATTTTTAAGCTGAAAAATGGATGATGATAATAACAGGAAACAGAGGAGATGAGATGACAAGATAAAAGGAAGAAAAAAATCCTAAATAACATGGATGACCTTGGAGATAAATATGAAGGGATAACAAACAAATGAAGTACTAATTACATTTATTGCTAGCTAATTAGGGGTGTACCATAGGGACCAACCAGTAGACAATAAAAATCACAATAAGAACAAGAACAAAAGAGATGGAGAAGATAATAAGAACATTAATCCAAGATTATATAGATACCACTAAAGTTTAGTACCGAGGAAGAGTCAAACTCCTATATTTGGTGTTGGTAATTAGTGACAATACCTAGTGATAACCACCGTGATCTAGCATGTATGTAATAGCACGATGGTGGTTGGTATATGGAGCTTGGATCAAGCAAAGGTGAATAAAATGATCAAGCTCAAGTGATGGAGTTGGAACAAGGTGCAACAAGTGGATGCTCAAAGCAAAGGTATATGATAGGACTTTTTTCGTTTTGCATCTAAGACACCATAGAGGGTGTGGATGACATAGGATACATAGCCGTACTGTGAAGAGGGGAATTCTCTTTGCAATTGAGTCCTACATGTGCCTCTAGGTGTCATTCTTTGATCATATGTATTTGGATAGAGCGCATCATCTTCGCCCTATATGCTTAACTTGAAAATGAGATAAAATGTGTGCTTGAATGATCTACATACTTGGACTAGCTCATACATGGATAGGGCAATCAAGAAATGAACTTAAAATCTTGAAATCAGCAAAGTCGTGAGCGTCAGACGCTGCACCGGACGCACTGCTTGGAGCATCGGACGCTGGTCGCGCGTCCGGTGACTGCGCCGCGCTGCAACCTCTCTGGAACCGAGCATCGGATGCACCGACAAGTTCACACCGGACGCTGGTTGAGCACTGTTCATGCGTACGGTGAAATAGTGACATCGGCAGCCTCACGAAGCTCTGCATGCACCAGACGCTGGAGCGTCCGATGATGTGCCGTCGGATGCGTCCGGTGCGTCAAAATCGGCTCTGGACCCTTACTGGACCGCATCGGACGTTGAGCGTTTAGTGCAGGCGTCGAACGCGTCTGATAGCTACTGGATCGACCGTTGAACTTTGAACGAGCAGGGACACGTGGCGGCTATAGGAGCATCGGACGCTGCTAGGTGCGTCCGATGCATGGGCGTCGGAGCGTCCGGTGCCCCCGTAATTTTCCCAACGGCTCTATTCGAAGGGGTATCTCTATATATATGTGTTGGCCGGCCATGGGAGCCTGTCTTTTGGTATTTTGACATACTTGTGACTCTCTTGAGCTGAGCCAACTCTCTCACACACATCCCAACTCATCTCTTTGCATTCGATTGCGATTCTTGAGTGAGATTGAGTGATTCAAGTGCATTGATCATTGCTTTGCATCTAGAGGCACTTGGGGGATTGTTTTGCTGTGAGTATTCTTGTTACTCTTGGTGGTTGTCGCCATCTAGATGGCTTGGAGCAGCGATGGAGGTCCGGCACGTGTTGGTGATTGTTCGTGGCCGGCTCTGGTGAGCTTCTTGTGAGGGGTTGTTGTGGTTCTCCGGCGGAGCGCTGAATTCCAACTCTAGTGGATTGCTCGTATCAGAACTTCTCACCATTTGGTAGGTTCTTGTTGTGCCTTTTGAGAGGCTCGGTGTGTGATACCGATTAGTCACCGAACCACGTGGTGTAGGAGGGCACAAGGGGGATTAGCGTGCCGACAAGTACATGAACCTCGGGATAAATCTTATGTCTCAATCGTGCCTGATCAATTGGATTTCATTCCGGTGATTGGTTACTTCATTGGTTATCTTGGTGTTCATTTTGGTTGGCTCAATCATCGCCTCTCAGTATAACATTTCAAATCTCCTCTTGCACTTATTTTGTTATCTTCTTGTTTAGCTTGTTGTTGCTCTTGTTTAGTTGCTAGCTTGTGTAGTTCTAGTTGTAGTAGCTTTGTAGCTTTGCTAGCTTGTGGTTTGTCTTGTGGCGGTTATATGAACCAAACTAAAATTGTCAATTGGATAGGTGGCTTGCATCACCCCTTTAAGCTAGGCAAAACTCACATCTCGCCTTTTATGTTACTAATTAAATTGTTTGAGTGATCTTTGTAGAAAGTTTTATTAGGCTATTCACCCCCCTCTAGCCATCAAGACATTTCAAAGAGCAAGCAATGAAATCACTAATTGGAATAATTAACTAAAAAATAGAGATTAACATGCTATCTAAGAGTGCACTTAGGGGGGGCAAAACATTGGGGGATGCCACCACGATTCACTCATCCCTTCATAAATGACCACCTGGAGCTTCCACAATGTGGTAAACGCTCATAGTCATCAACAACAGGACCATCTTTACACACTGTGTGCTTATAGTTTGAACCATCAAATGCATTTAGCTTAAGCGCAGCAGCAAAACCACTAACCGAAAAGCACCTAAAATCAGGTTTTTTGGTTGTTAGTTATTTAGGCATTTTCATTTTTAATTTAATGTAGAAAATTTAGTAGCAAAGCATTCATGGCGAGATGTATGTGCATGTGTGATTCAGCTACTCGCAATAATAGCAAATATGCAAACCATCATACTGATCAAAACAAAAATAGTAATGAAATTAACAAATTTAGTAATTAAGTACAGTACTATACCCTAAGGTGGGACCAGTGCCAGAGGCGCCAACGATGCCGTTTGCACTAGATAATATAGTGCGTTGCTTGAACTAGTGGGCCATAGACGATGCATGTAGATATTCGCAGTGCAGTTTTCGAATGGCCACCAGAAAGACAATGTGCACTGCTACTGGTCGCCGGGAAGAAGATGCTGTAGAACTAGAACAGGTGCAATTGCTGGGAAGAAAGATGTTGAAGAAATAGAACAGGAGCAGTCGCGTCATGTACTCCCTAAAAACCTGATTGCCCAGCACACCTGAGTAGGTGTCGCAGATGTGGGCGTGGTTCCAGAGGCTTGCTCTTCCAACTTTATGTGCACACATGTCCTGTAAGGGGGAAATTCAGAAGCCACACACAGAGAAGAGACGGTGCAGATGTTTCTATATCTCGAGTGACGCTTTTGACAGGACTCTGTGCTTATACACAAGCGGAGGCCAAAGTCAGAGCGTCGGATGGGTGACATTACCGGCAGTGGTGCGTATGGCATACCTTAGTCTCTCTCAACTTCTCAATAGCAGCACACATAGTTCGGCTATTTAAGTTGAGTCAACGTATTGTCAAAATCTCATACATGTCTAAAAACTATATTGCACTTTCGGATTTAATATGAGGATATTTAATTTAATTAAAACGGGCCCTGACCCAAGTTAAATCCAACATTTCTGTCGTGATATCCTACGGCCTTGCCCAAAAATATCTTGGACATGTAATTCTGCATGTCAATGGACATGGACATGGCGCCAGGCTTCATGCACAACCTAGCTAGCTTCACATTTTCTTCGTGCGTATTACGAGCTACTGGTGCTCCGTAGCTCCGGAGGCTCACCAAACGAAGGTATGCAACGCGTGTGCGCGCGACTGAGAGTGAGACGGACAGATACAACGCACCCGGAGCAGAGAGTGCGTGATTTTTGTCTGAGAGAGTTCGACACGCTGTCAAAAACCTGTGTCCTGCAGGTCGTGCGAGAAAGCAAGGACCAACGAGTTCTAGCAGACTTTGCACCAGCAAGTAGGGCAGCATCAGAAGCCCATGTTTGAAGACACGAGGTTCACGGGCAAATCGTCACTGGCCAGTGGCAAGAACATCACCCCCGGCTCCCAACCATGCATGATGCATTCGCCAGACTGGGGTCTTTAGGGTGCGCTCGCTGCAGCTGCAGAAAATTGCAGCCCATCAGGCTTTAGTTTTTATGGATAGATAGAGGTTCCAGTAGGTCGAAACAGCTTAAGAAAAAGCCAACTTAATATAAATGTTGGTAATATAAATGGTGGATGTTTCATCACCTAAAAAACACATAACTACTTAGGAGAAAAAATGAGTTAGGATTATGTTTGTCATTTAGTCAATAATTGATTAAGCGTTGGAAATCCAAGTTTGAATTCAATTTTGGGGAAATTTAATAAACCAATTTCCATAAATAAAATTTGTGCAACTTTTGTTTCATGATTTGGTACAAAGTTTGTATTATAAAATGGTCCTATAGTTTATAGTATTTGAATGATGGATTAATACTAATTAATTACCAAAATTTCTAATTAGCTATTTTATAAACCCTCAATTCAAATTCCAAGTTTGAAAACCTAATTTCAAAACTATTTGGAATTTGGAGATGAGCCCAAAAGCAAAGTTGTAGATCTTAAATTTTTAAACAACTTTCATGTTGGAGATTTTCAAGTTGTTATATGTTTTTGGGAGGAAAATAGGAAGAAAAGAAAGAAGGGTCCCTACTACAGTAACCGAGCAGCTGTCCCTCTCTTCGTCTCTGTTCACCGGCGCCGCTGTGACGTTCTCGGCCATTCCTCGTGCGGGAACGCACGGCCAGCTACCTGGCTGTCGCCACGAAGGTGCTGGACACCTCCCCATCCCTTTTCGCTCCATTTAAAAGCCGACGAGGCCGCCGTTTTCTCCTTTTCCCCTCTCTCTGTTTTGCCACCGCCGATCACCTTGGTTCGCCAGCAAAATTCACCGCCCTCGCTTCACTTCCACCCACTCCATCCAACTGCCAGCGTCGCCTCGTCCTTACGCTTCGTTTGAGCCTGGTCGTGTCGGCTCTCATCGCCGGAATCGACCGTGCAGCCGTCTTCTTCCTCGCGGCCGGCATCAGCGCCGTCGGGAGCCAGTCGCCGTGGCCAGCTCCCTGTACTGCGCCTCCCTCTCTCTTGTCGCTTGCGCTGTGTTGTCCGTGCCTCGCTGTTGCTCATCGGCTTGGCCGTTTTGCCTTTGATGCACAGGCCTCGCCGGTTTGCGCCGCCACTGCTTGAACCGCCGCCGCCTTGCGGCGCTGCCGTGCTTTCCATCGCGTCAGGCGCCAACCACCTGTTCCTCCAGGTCCAGCTCAGCGAGAGGAATCCACCGGTGACCATCTCGCCGCCAGAGGATCGCCGCCTGCGAAGATCCGGCCAGTCAGTGCCCCCTGTTTTCCTCTCACTGTCGGGTGGGGTCCCTTTGACCACGGGCCCCAGCCGTCAGGCGCGCCTGGCTCCCTGCGCGGGACAGCCTGCTGCCGCGTGCACCTGGGCCGCGCCGCTCTGGCCATGGGCTGAGCTGGGCGAAGTCGGCCCAAGCTGCTTTTCCTTTTTAGATAATTTGTTTTGTTTTTTAAAATTGTGCTAACTTTGTAAATTTATAACTTGAGCTCGAAAACTCCAAATTGAGTGAAACAAATTTTGTTAGCTTTATTTTGATGTGCTCTACATGTTAGAGTCATAAAAATTGCTGTGTGATATACTCTTATATACAGTTTTTCTTTACCAAAAGAAATGCCTATTTAACTTCCATAATTGATAACTAGAGCTATATTTATCCAAAAATTATGAAACCAAGTTTGTTAATTTTGTTTTGATAATCTCTAGCTAAGAAAAGTATAAAACTTTCTGTTTGATCAATTTTCATATATAGCATCCTTTTTTCCTAGGAAATGGTATGTTTAAAAGTGTATTTCTTTATATTATGTGACATATATATTAAAGTGGTATAGAGTGATGTAATACATTAGTTAGAGCATAATTGGTTATTGTTTTTCTCTGAGGACCAGATTTGGGTAGTAGATTGCTTTGGTCATCTTGTATCTTGCTTATTATGTATATATACATATATATAGATGGGTACATTAGTAAGCGATTAGAGGGCAATATCCACTTTGCCATGAATAATGCTTGCTGATGTGTAGCTTTTACTATTTTGGGTAAATGATAGTTGGTCCTGCTATAGTGATTGTGAAACCTTGTTGATGGGCTATGCATATTCAATATGATAGGTAGATTAAGAATGTTTACTTCTCTACCGGAGAAGAGATTTGCACTTACTCAGTAAAAGATTAATTATAAACAACATCTTATCATCTTCATGTTGTTAATGCAACCCTTGCCTCATATGTTATTAGGGATACACGAATGCATCCATAATTCATATCATGACATCATTACCTTGCATTCTTTTATGCACTCTTTTTATTTATGCATCATATTCATGCGTATAGGATTGGTGGAGGATGCACTGTTGGTGGAGTTCGTCGTCGTGAAAAAGGAGAATCTTCAAGAGCAGCAGCCCGAAGAAGACGAGCAGGTCCTTGAGTGGCTTTGGAGCACCTTTGTGTCCACTAACTTCAGTAAAGGCAAGCTCCGGAGCATTATGAGTCTCCTACTCTTTCTTTTAAAATGCACTTGAGTATATAATTATATTCTTGTTTTGTGCATTAGGTTGATAGGAGTTTGTAACACCCGGTTTTAAGAACAAAACCAGATACACACCATATGTGAGCCCAGGAAGTCAAATATCACATATAGCTACAAATAAGGGTAATATCAAATGACAATGCTTAATATATAACGTACTTATTATAAAAGATATAACCTTAGATAGCAAACAGCGGAAAGACAACTCTGGTCTTCAGGTGAAGACTCCACTCCACAGGGACAACTGACTGGTTGATCACAAGCCTATCTGCTCCAATCTCTGGCAGTCTGGTATCCATCCGGGATTTTTATTCAAAAAAAAAATAGAAAATAAACAAGCGTGAGTACATTTCGTACTCCACAAGCATAACATGGGGATTCATGAGGCTCAAAAGGCAGACATGGTTTACTGCATTTAGCATTTTAGTAAGTCAACATTTTGTTATTGATCAATATGAAATTATGCTTAAGCTCCCAAATTAACCCACATGATCATATACTAGAATTAAATAGAGTCATTGATCAACATTATATCATCAACATCGTCATCATCATCATAATACCTTCATAGTTCACCATGAACAACATCTTCACAAGTGACCATTTATTCTGTGAGTTTTCCGGGCCGCTCGTGACCGTGAGCACGGCTGTTATAACAGTTTTAACACTCTGCAGAGGTTGTGCATCTTTACCCGTGAGTCGTGTTGCCCATATGCCCGGGTTAATTACTCCCATAACACTTCCAAGGTGAGCGGGTAGGGTACACTATGAAGCCTTCCATAGGTCTCGTCTAACAAGTTAGGGCCGCGAGGTTTCCTCGGCAGGCGGATATAGAGAACCCCCCTTTCTGTGGCACAATTCCCGCAGGCTATACACCATGAACAGAGGCAGTTCTATACCCAAAGTGGCAAGCCCCTCTTGCGCCCTTTCGGGTAACCTCTAACAAGCTAGAAAAGATCCTATTACTGAGCTAAAGTCAGAGCCATATAACTCTCATGGTTGCACTGTATGTCCCAACTTTTGCCCTACAGATAAGTCCTTACGGAAGGTTTAGGGCAACATGATCGACATCATTTGCACCATCACCCTATAGTTCAATTCTTACCATCATGTTTATCCATTTGTTTCATTAATCATAGTATTGATCATGTTTGAATAGAGCACTAGCATTCTACCTATATGCAATAAAACCCATAGGCATCGAGGTATAAGTCATCAATGGCTAGGATGTCCTTATAGTCGAGCAATATTAGACACATGCATAATGAGTAGATTATATAATGAATAGGAATCAAGGTAGGCCCATGCTATACTTGCCTTGGTTCACACTCCTGCTGGTCCTGTTGATCTTTGAAGTACTCCTGGTTCCCAATGTACTCCTCACCGTCTGACTCGACCAACACGGCAACATACACATTTCAGGAGCATTCATGCATAGCAAACAAACCTATAATTAGAACAGTACACCAGCAGTATAAAAACAAGATAAAAATTTTATGAAAATATTCTACGTCTTGCTACGATCACAACGACGCGAAGTTCACGAAAAACGGAGCTACAACGCAAAAGTTACGAGCTATATAAGGTTCCCAAAAGCTAGCTAACAAACTAGACTTAATCGAGAAATTCAAAAGCTTCTAACAGGTCTAACAGTAGCACTAATGCGTAGATTATGATATTACGAAACTAACGCAAGTTGAACAAGTCGAATCGGAGCTAAAACGACAATTTTATAAGCATTTTACTACAGTGGCAATTCTGTAAATAGATCAAACTATTTTCAAATTTTAAATAAATCAAAAATCGGGAAAATCAATCAACTGAGGACTGCGGGCGGAATTATTGAAAAGGATGGGGTCTCTTTAGAAAAATGACCCGCGAAGGGGTATCGGCCATCTTGGGCCGTTGATCAAGTGATGGACGGCCGAGAAAAGATAGGAGGAAGAGGGAAGAGGCTACCGCCACCGAAACAGTGGCCGGCACGGCGGTTCTCCATGTCTGGCTTCCGAAAGCTCGCCAGAGAGCACAAAACCATCCCTATGGGCCACCAAATCAGCCACCGAGGCCACCAGGGTGACGCGGGGCGACGACGAAGCCATCCCGGGGCAAATCACAGCCGTGGAGTGGCCCATGCGGCGTGCGCGCCATGGCCGACGGCGAGGAGCTCACCGGCGCACATGAATTTGCCCCTAGAGACCAAAATGCATGACGACAATAGCTCGGGGAGAGAGAGGGGCTCAGAGAAGCTCACCTCGGTGAAACCAAAGGCGGGAAGGGAGCGGGTGCGACGGACCACGGCGGGAGGCAGACGAGCTCTCCGATGGGACGCTGTCGCGCAGTGGGTGCGACTCTACGAGCGAGAGTGGAGTGGGGAGGGGCAGCGGGGGAGTGGCGTCGGGTGTGGGTCCCCATTTGAAGGCCGGGCGCGGGGTGGGACGCTCCCACGAAGCGGAGAACGTGGGCGTGGGGCGGCGAACGGCGGTTGCGGCTTCGATCGAGAGAGCGAGCGGAGGTTGGAGAAGGGCGCCGACAAGTGGGCCACGGCTGCCAGCCGCTGAGAGAGGGAAGGAGGCGCGGCAACGGCTGCCCTCACACCGAATGGGCCGGCCCAGCAAGAAGGAAGAGCGGAGGGAAGGGGAAGGCGCGAGCGGGCCGATTCGGACGACGGGGCCGCTCAGGCCAAAAAGCAAAGAAATTCCTTTTCATTTTTCCAATTTGATTTTCCAAATATATTTTCAAAAGATTTTTAAATCCTTTTGGCATTTGAATAAAATCAGACATTGCATAAAATAAAGTGCAGCAGCATGTATGCATAAACAAGTTGCTAATCTTATGATTGATTTTATTTTCACAAAAATTATTATTTCCTATACGTGGAATACACACATACATGCATAATTAAATCATATTTAGCTATTTTAAAACAAAGTAAAATTTAGGGTGTTACAATTCTACCCCCCTTAAGAGGAATCTCGTCCTCGAGATTCGGGAGATGGGTGCCAAAGAGATGTAGATGCTCTGCCTTTGGATCTTCTTCATTTTCTCACAACGATCACGCTGTAGCTTGCACGTTGTTACAACCTTGCTCCTAATAGCTTGATCAACTCTTAAGCACAATCCCTTAGTCCTTTATGCCATTCCTCCAATTGACCTTTGCAATTCCTTTTGTTCCAAGATGATCACTATTAATTACCAACTTTGTAGTGTAGGTGACATCACTCAAGTCTCTCACACAACTCAACCTTGGTGTCACCGAACCTTCCTAGCACACTCCTTATGCTAGGAGCATCGACAACAACTTTTGCTTATCCGGGTATTAACACACTTCCATGCCATAATCATTGATCGCTCTAATTCATCGATGATTTCATAAGATCAAAACCAACTTAGTGAAGATATCCTTTAGATTCTTATGATCTTTGTAGATGTCACCCTTATATCCAAGATTATAATGCCTCCAATGAACCTCTGATGATATCTTCTATTCCTAGGAAAACTTTGAATCTCACTCACATCTCGCATCCTTTGGTGGGTTCCAACTCAACACATCATTAGCTTTCTTAAGTTTCCCATAATTCCACCATTTGAGATAACTTATCCAATTAGAGATCTTCCTTGAATCAAAAAAATTTATTGCCATAATTGATGTCGTAACGAGTTTTCCGAGTCTCCATAGAACCAACTGTAGATAAACCATATCTCCTTGCCTTGTCATTGTTGCTGACTTGTCTTAGGTATGGTGAAGTTCAAACACCCAACTGTGCTTGATGGTGACTTCTCAACCATAGGGATAACTAATTCTTCCAGGTGGAGTACTTGAATGTAAGAAACCTTCATCTTGTTACTTCTTCACTCGGCTACCCTCCTTAAGAGAGATCAACTAGGGGAACAACAAAGGGTAGCTTGCATCTTCTTCCAAGTGAGTTAACCATCATAATGACATTCTGATATCCCACGGAAACTCATGTGCATAAGTAAGAACAAGAAGTCTGAAATTCCTCATGAGTAGAAAAACAGCAGCGCAGGAAAACAGCTATAACTCCTATTCTGTTAATCCAATGAAGTTGTAGTTTATACTGTTAGAAAGCCGTTGAAATCCTCTACAACTTTTGTATAGAACACTTTTCCTGATTCCAAACATAATTTGGTCAAAAACTGTGCACCACAAAAACTACTCCAGGTTTCAGACAACATAGCTATATCGTCTTGTGATTTTCTTAAATCCCAAACCAAAATAGCTATGGAATTGATTCCAGCGGCAAATGAAACATACAAGAATCTACTTTTATCCATAAAAGTTTCATAACTTTTGGATGTCCAGATCTGGAGATATATCATGATGAACACAGACTGCTCTGGAAAACAGGATGGATAAAACATGAGAAAACCAAAACCCGTATATTTACTTCATTAATCCTTATGCCTTAGGCCTATAGACTAAATGAAATTGTGGACAATCCCCACAAGATCATTACAATCATTACAAAGATCCAAAACAAGCACATGCATAATGACAATTCAACAAGCAATTAAGGTGCATACTTCAATCATTGACTCAGCTTGCGATGCTATCGTTCTATTCATATTAAGGGCAAATATCCTAAGGCTCCGCTTCCAATGTCGCAGGAAGATGGTAAGAGAGAAGATTCTAAGAGCATATCAAAGCAAGGAGTGAAGATGAGAACAAAGGCATAAACAAGTATCAAGGAGGAGATGAATATCAAGAGTAGAGAAATAATAGAGGAGGAATATCAAGGTTTATAGAACAAGGATCTTATAGCAATTCCTAAACCTTAAGACGGCCAATTCCTAACTAGGCTTGCGTCCTACAGTCAGCATTGCTCTGATACCACTTTGTAACACCCGATTTTAAGAACAAAATCAGATACACACCATATGTGAGCCCAGGAAGTCAAATCTCACATATAGCTACAAATAAGGCTAATATCAAATGACAATGCTTAATATATAACGTACTTATTATAAAAGATATAACCTTAGATAGCAAACAGCGGAAAGACAACTCTGGTCTTCAGGTGAAGACTCCACTCCACAGGGACAACTGACTGGTTGATCACAAGCCTATCTGCTCCAATCTCTGGCAGTCTGGTATCCATCCGGGATTTTTATTCAAAAAAAATAGAAAATAAACAAGCGTGAGTACATTTCGTACTCCACAAGCATAACATGGGGATTCATGAGGCTCAAAAGGCAGACATGGTTTACTGCATTTAGCATTTTAGTAAGTCAACATTTTGTTATTGATCAATATGAAATTATGCTTAAGCTCCCAAATTAACCCACATGATCATATACTAGAATTAAATAGAGTCATTGATCAACATTATATCATCAACATCGTCATCATCATCATAATACCTTCATAGTTCACCATGAACAACATCTTCACAAGTGACCATTTATTCTGTGAGTTTTCCGGGCCGCTCGTGACCGTGAGCACGGCTGTTATAACAGTTTTAACACTCTGCAGAGGTTGTGCATCTTTACCCGTGAGTCGTGTTGCCCATATGCCCGGGTTAATTACTCCCATAACACTTCCAAGGTGAGCGGGCAGGGTACACTATGAAGCCTTTCATAGGTCTCGTCTAACAAGTTAGGGCCGCGAGGTTTCCTCGGCAGGCAGATATAGAGAACCCCCCCTTTCTGTGGCACAATTCCCGCAGGCTATACACACAAGAACAGAGGCAGTTTTATACCCAAAGTGGCTAGCCCCTCTTGCGCCCTTTCGGGTAACTTCTAACAAGCTAGAAAAGATCGTATTACTGAGCTAAAGTTAGAGCCATATAACTCTCATGGTTGCACTGTATGTCCCAACTTTTGCCCTACAGATAAGTCCTTACGGAAGGTTTATGGCAACATGATCGACATCATTTGCACCATCACCCTATAGTTCAATTCTTACCATCATGTTTATCCATTTGTTCCATTAATCATAGTATTGATCATGTTTGAATAGAGCACTAGCATTCTACCTATATGCAATAAAACCCATAGGCATCGAGGTATAAGTCATCAATGGCTAGGATGTCCTTATAGTCGAGCAATATTAGACACATGCATAATGAGTAGATTATATAATGAATAGGAATCAAGGTAGACCCATGCTATACTTGCCTTGGTTCACACTCCTGCTAGTCCTGTTGATCTTCGAAGTACTCCTGGTTCCCAACGTACTCCTCACCGTCTGACTCGATCAACATGGCAACATACACATTTCAGGAGCATTCATGCATAGCAAACAAACCTATAATTAGAACAGTACACCAGCAGTATAAAAACAAGATAAAAAGTTTATGAAAATATTCTACATCTTGCTACGATCACAACAACGCGAAGTTCACGAAAAACGGAGCTACAACGCAAAAGTTACGAGCTATATAAGGTTCCCAAAAGCTAGCTAACAAACTAGACTTAATCGAGAAATTCAAAAGCTTCTAACAGGTCTAACAGTAGCACTAATGCGTAGATTATGAAATTACGAAACTAACGCAAGTTGAACAGGTCGAATCGGAGCTAAAACGACGATTTTATAAGCATTTTACTGCAGTGGCAATTCTGTAAATAGATCAAACTATTTTCGGATTTTAAATAAATAAAAAATTAGGAAAATCAATCAACTGAGGACTGCGGGCGGAATTATTGAAAAGGATGGGGTCTCTTTAGCAAAATGACCCGCGAAGGGGTATCGGCCATCTTGGGCCATTGATCAAGTGATGGACGGCCGAGAAAAGATAGGAGGAAGAGGGAAGAGGCTACCGCCGTCGGAACAGTGGCCAGCGCGGCGGTTCTCCATGGCCGGCTTTCGGAAGCTCGCCGGAGAGCACAAAACCATCCCTATGGGCCACCAAATCAGCCACCGAGGCCACCAGGGTGACGCGGGGCGACGACGAAGCCATCCCGGGGCAAATCACAGCCGTGGAGTGGCCCATGCGGCGTGCGCACCATGGCCGACAGCGAGGAGCTCACCGGCGCACGTGAATTCGCCCCTAGAGACCAAAATGCACGACGGCAACAGCTCAGGGAGAGAGAGAGGGGCTCAGAGAAGCTCACCTCAGCGAAACCAAAGGCGGGAAGGGAGCGGGTGCGGTGGACCACGGCGGGAGGCGGACGAGCTCTCCGATGGGACACTGCCACGCGGTGGGTGTGACTCTACGAGCGAGAGTGGAGTGGGGAGGGGCAGCGGGGGAGTGGCGTCGGGTGCGGGTCCCCATTTGAAGGCCAGGCGTGGGGTGGGACGCTCCCACGAAGCGGAGAACGTGGGCGTGGGGCGGCGAACGGCGGTTGCGGCTTCGACCGAGAGAGCGAGCAGAGGTTGGAGAAGGGCACCGACAAGTGGGCCATGGCTGCCAGCCGCTGAGAGAGGGAAGGAGGCGCGGCAACGGCTGCCCTCACGCCGAATGGGCCGGCCCAGCAAGAAGGAAGAGCGGAGGGAAGGGGAAGGCGCGAGCGGGCCAGTTCGGACGACTGGGCCGCTTAGGCCGAAAAGCAAAGAAATTCCTTTTCATTTTTCCAATTTGATTTTCCAAATATATTTTCAAAAGATTTTTAAATCCTTTTGGCATTTGAATAAAACCAGACATTGCATAAAATAAAGTGCAGCAGCATGTATACATAAACAAGTTGCTAATCTTATGATTGATTTTATTTTCACAAAAATTATTATTTCCTATATGTGGAATACACACATACATGCATAATTAAATCATATTTAGCTATTTTAAAACAAAGTAAAATTTAGGGTGTTATAGAGTTGAATGAACCCGTTCATGCATAAGCTACCTTGTCCACAATATAATTCGACCTGTTCCCTTACTAGCATAAATACGTCGCTCTATATGCTTAGACCAGTAGAAGTCGGGTGATTCCTGTCGCCTGCGAGACATAGGTGGCTACTCTATCATGGTTGGCTATATTTGCTATCATGGAAAAGAATCATGTGATAATGAATAATTGGAGACCGGGCGAGATCTGATGTTACTGTGGCTGTTGTTGGTGCCGGTTAGGCATATGTTCCTTGATCCCGTATATGTCATTTAAGGACCGCTTCATTGTCTAGCCCTTGGATTGGGATTGAACGTACCTTCACATAATGGCCAGATAACTCGTTCCGATCGTGAAGCTAAGTACCTCATTCGAGGTGAGAGTTGGACTGTGGATTGCATCGCGGGGAGGAGAGCACGATGCAGAGGGCGGGGGCTCATCCAGGCTAGCAGTTATGGACTGAGCGTCCGTTGATGGTGGATATCATCAACATTTTATATGTGAATAAACAAGAGAAATGGTACAAGTACAAGAATATACATAGGTCTAGGGTTTAAACTGACAAATTCCACTAGTTTTGGTGAATCTCTATTTTCCGTAGGATTATTCTAGAAAATGTAGGAAGGGGGACCTAATTGAGAAAAAGGATGAAACTTGATCACGATGAAGGACACATTAGAGGACTATAGAAGACACCAGAAGGCACGGGAACAAACAGGAGGATGAGACGCCGCCACGTGGGGCCAACCGACCCCGCCCTTGTGCCGCCCGACCCTCTATGAGGGGATTCCTCCATGAGCTTCTGCAGTATTCCTCCACCGTCTCCTAGGATGCATCTCCACCCTACGTCTAAGTCGGTTTGATCCAAGGGCTTACGTTCAACCCCCAAGGCTATATAAGGGCCCCTGCACCCCCTGAAGCATCAAGTTATCAAGCTATTTAGTTGAAGATCAATTCATCTAGAGCCAACCCTAGTTCCTCAGAGTTCATCTAAATTAGAGCTTAGGCTAGTTAGATTAGGTCTGGAGGGAGATCAAGCAGCTTGGATTCCCAATGTTGGCAAGAACATGGTTTGATATAACTCTTGTACTTTACTCTATTTCTTTATTTTATTGAGGTTGTATCGTTGCTACTATGTTTATGTCAACATTACGCTTTATATCATTTATGTCATTGAAAGCAATGTTCATTGTTTGTTCGGTGTAGCTAGATTATGGAAACCATGCATAAGATTGTATAGCGCTCACCCTACAGGATCATGGGTGAGTGATAGACATTATGTGAGCATGGTGCTTAGATAGTTGTTTATCTGTGGATGCCCTTATATGTCGGGATGTATGGTAGATCGCGTAGGTGACAGCTGCGTTGAGTCCTTTACAGTCCATCCCCCTTATATATTAATGTTGGTAGAACCCGGTTTCGAAGGAGAGGGGGACTCTCTTTCCAACTTTCCTAAGTTGATGTTCCTTATGTGGCATAATTTGGCTATGATCACTAGATATAATTAACTAGACTAAGCATTTGACTTGTTAGTAAGACTACCTAGGAATTATCTTTCTAATATTCTAATTGGACTTAACCTATTACTTAACTAGAGTGCTCTGAGTTACTATTTATTTATCATGATGATTGATCAAGTACTTATCATTCATATATCTTTATTTATTATCTTGTGATTTATCCCTGTCTTGAGTAGAGTATATGATATTGGTTCATTATCTCATGCATATTCATAAATTATTAGTACTATTGTATTCATAGTCATACCTTCCCAGTGGTAGAATTATAAATCGACAACCTGGTAATATTCTAGGTAAAATGCTATAATGGTATAATTATCTGTCTACATGCAGAATTCTTTTTATTCTTGTCTTTATATTTTTTAGTCATATGAAATAATAGATTCCTATTTAGTTATTCTTGTAGTAATGCTAGATAGAACCAACAAATATTTCTAAGTTCCTCACTAGGGATGACAATCTAGTTTAATATTAGAGATGAAGGTTAATTGATAGGTGGCTACTGTAACAGTGACAAGTTAATAATTACCATATCATTTCTAGCGCCATTGCTATTAGTAGGAGTAATTCTATTTTTAGTAGTGGTGCTAAGAAATGCCAACAAGCATTTTTGGTGTCGTTGCCGGGGAAAGTATTTAACTTAGGAAGTATTGATAACTTTATGTAACTACTGAGAAGAAAAAAATGATCATTGATCTCTACTCATAACAGACTTACCCTTGTTTTGTCTACTTGTGTATCCTATGCAAGGTAATGTATGCGTAATCTTCTAGAGAACTTTGTTGACGATTCAAAAGCATTACTCAAGAAGACTAGAGCTAAACTCAAGAAGGTTCTTACTCTTGAGTTGGAAGATCACTGAATTAGAAGAAGTTTGACACCAGAGTTTGAGGCTATGGCACAAAAGAGTCTCCGTGAATTCTCTACTCCGACAACAGCAAATATTCATACTTGACCAGAAGTCAATGTTGGAGACAATGGATTCGAGCTCAAGCCTACACTCATCACTATGGTGCAAGCTAATCAGTTTTGTGGAAAGGCTCATGAAGATGCAAGTGCACATTTACAACACTTTCTAGAGATCTGCAGCACCTTCACTATCAAGGGAGTACCTAGAGATGCTATTTTACTCCGCCTTTTCCTATTTTTACTATTGGGGAAAGCTAAGTAGTGGTTCTATTTAAATAGAGAGAAACACACTATATGGAATATCTAGTCAACTGCTTTCTTGGCCAAGTTCTTTACCACAGGCAAGAACAATGCTCTGCGTGAGAAAATTTCAAGCTTTCAACAACAACATGATGAATCAATCCCCGAAGCTTGGGAACGCTTTCAAGATTACATTGCAGAATGTCCTCATCATGGGATGGAGAATTGGCTATTACTGCAGGCTTTTTATCACGGGCTAAACACTAGCACCCGTGAGACCATTGATGATGCTACTAGAGGTGCATTCTTATCAATCAACCTCGCATATGCAACATCACTTATTGAGAAGATGGCTTCAAATGAGGGCTGGAATGAAGAACGTGTTCAACCTCATAAGAGAGGAGGTAAGCATCAACTCAAAGAGGCAAACATACTGACTGCCAAGGTAAATCTGCTGATCAAGAGGCTCGAAGATCAAATGGGTCAGAAGAAAGAAGTCATGCACATTCATAATTCCCGCATGACTTGTGAAGAGTGTGGAGACACTGGGCATTTAGGGAGCAACTGCCATGAACTTCAAGAGGATGTGAACTACATCAACAACACTAACAACTATCGTCCTCCGCAAAATTAAGGATGGAATCAGCATCAGAGGCCAAACTACCAAGGTAACTATCAAGGTAACTTTCAAGGTAATAATTACAATGCTTCGAATCAACCACCTTTGAGAGATGTAATTGCTGGTCAATCTAGATTGTTAGATCAAATAACTAAAAATGTAGCTTCTACTGATAAAACTTTAGAAACTATAAGCACTAGAATTGATGCCTTTGCTTCTGCCATTAAGAATAAGTACAACTTTAATAAAATGATAGAATAACAATTAGCTCAGCTAGCAACTGCTGTTCCTCCATTGGAAAAAGGTAAGATTCCGAGCCAGTTGAAAGATTTAGAAACTGCAAATCTTGTCGATATTTACAATGCAGCTAATTATTACATCGAACCACCAGAAGTGAAGTGGATTGATTACACACTTTCTGATAAGAATGGTGATCCTGGGAGACCAGTCATTCCTATCTCCATAGGATGTCATATTTTCCAGGAAGCTATTTGTGATTTTGACGCAAATGTCAACATCATGCCCAAGGTAATTTATGATAATATTTGTCATACCCGGTTTTAAGGACAAAACCAGATATACACTATATGTGAAATAAAGGAGTCAAATCTCACATATAGCCATAGATAAGTGTAATATCAAGAGATAAATGCTTAATATACATAACACAATAGTATAAAATATACCTTAGAGAACAACACAGCGGAAAGACAACTTCGAACACGGGTGTAGACTTTACTCCAGGAACAAACTGACTGGTTGATCACAAGTCTAAACTTCTCCTGAGGTGTGAGAAATAGCAAGAATGAGTCCATGTCGAACTCAGCAAATATATTATAGGGTTCATGAGGCTCAAAAGTTGACACTGGTTTATCGCGATTAGCTTTTAGTGAGTCATCTTTTAGCAATTGAGTAGCAACAAATTTACCAAAAGCCCAAATAACCTCATGATCATGTAAACGAGAATAATGTATAGCAAGAAACAATAATCATTAGTGAGCATCAATATCATCAGTGTTATCATTATCATTAGTGTTCATCATTTATTCTGTAAGGGTCCAAGGCCACTCGTGCCCATGAGCATGGCTGTTATAACAGTTTTACACTCTGCAGAGGTTGTACACTTTCACTGTGAGTCATGATTACCCATATGTCCGGGGCGACTAATCCCCAAAACACTCCCAAGGTGAGTAGGCAGGGTTCACTATGAAACCTTTCAAAGGTTTGTATAACAAGTTAGGACCGCTAGGTTTCCAAAGTCAGTCTGTGTGATACAACCAGTCTCAGGGATCCACAGTCTGCTTTTCCCCATTTGCGCCACAAGGGTAACCCCTAACAAGCTAGAAAAAGTCCTCATACTTGACTAAAGCCAGAGCCATATAGCCCTCATAGTTGTACTGTAAGTGCCGAATGTTCGTTTACAGATGAGTCCTTATGGAGAGAAACTAGAGCACTATAAAAACAACCCAATATGCTCTAGCCCTCTTGAGCCATGTTGCTATAAAGTATCTTTTAAACGTGTATTGCATATACCATTAGTCAAGTTACAGATCATAGTTATTTATCTTGAGCACTAGCATAAATACTACCCAATGTAATGTTTCACCGGTGTCGACGTACAAGATACAAAAGCTAGAATATCCTTAGTGGTAATAAGGAAGACACATGCTATATGATTATTATGACATTAATGTGAATAGGTAACAAGAAAGATCACATGCTATACTTGCTTTAACTTATTTTTCTCCCAAAGCAATACGCTCAAAAGCCTTTAGTATCCAACTTCCAATCCCCTGCTTCCAATTCTCAGCTTCTAGTCTTCAGAAAATAACTTCTTAATCACCACATAAACCTCACATACTGGACTTGATCAATAAATCACCACACACGCATTGAGCAACCATACACGAAGCAAACAATGAATAATAATTAGAACAGTACACCAAACAAGTGAAACAACAAGTAAAAAAGTTTTAAAGATGTTCTATACGTTCCTACGAACACACAGACGCGGAAAGCACGCTAATCGGAGCTACGGTGCAAAAGAAACGACTAGCAGGAGATTCGCTTTATATGGTAAAAAAAAACTATAGGCTTTTGATTTTAACTAGACAAAACAGTGTAAATATCATTAGTCATGTTAGTCATATTATATTGTAGTTGAAAAAAACAAGTTAGTCATGTTTTATTTATAAACATTAAATACTATTTAAGCCAATTAAACTTTATTTGTAAAGGGATAGTAATTGTTTGAAAACATCTAACGAATTTATTTAGGACTCGTATTTAAACTAATCACGTTATAATTTAGAAACACATTAACGTAGGAATAAATTATGTTAATAACATTTATAAAATAGCAAAGTATAAAACCTATATTGCTCTTAATTGGAAAACTAATTGCATATAGATTAATATTTTATTTGAACGCATAAATTAAAACATGCCAAACAATAATACTATCGAGAGTTTTTTATATTACAAAGGAAATAACTACGAGCTTGTTTTAGATTAGCTAAGAAAAATTATATGAGCGATATTGATTTAGATTAATCACAAGATATTTAGTTTTAAAAGTCAAGTTAAAGCTAATCATGTATTATTTATAAATGTTATCACATAACAATTAAATTTTACCTTCGCAAAGAAATTAAGCATGTGACTGTATCTACTCGTACTTATCACATATGTATCCTATTCAGCTAATCAAATTATATTCTAGAAACACTTTTAAGTTAACAATTAATCATATTAACTTTTAGGTATAAATTATCAAGGTTAAGCACCTATATTGCTTTTAATTTCAAACTAGTGTGCAAATATACTAATCAATTTAATATTTAGCTATATATGGAAAACATATCACATGAAAAACATTGCCCCTAACATATAGTTCACGTCAGCACGAACCAAACGCAACTTAAATGGTGCAAAACAGAATTAGAACTTAAATTGCTTTTAATTAAAAGTTATTGAATAATCCTTAATCAAATTAATATTTAACTTATAAATTTCCAAGATATGAGATATGTTAAATATCATTGCTAACACGTAACACACACTGTGATGAAACTCGCGCAATCGAATCGAAATCAAAAACCTAAATCGACTTTAATTAATCAACAATTAGTTAATTATAGGCACAATTAATATTTTAATAAAATAAATTCATAAATATGTGATATGAAAACTAATAACTCTACTACATAGATCTCAATGACATGAAACTAACGCAACTATAATGAACTGAAACGGAATTAAAATGAATAAACTATGATTATTTAACGACCGGTGGCGAACTCGTAAATACCTCATCTTCAACCTTGGATCGTTATCACCAATAGAACGTATGGAACAGCGATGGCCATAGGAGGCTGTTGTTGCTCATGGAGGGGGGAGTCAAGGACGGCCTTGGCCGCGGGGCCTGCTGGCCGACCGGTGGCGGCGCAGCGCCGGGCCGGGCAGCGCGGCGGCGACGGCGACGGCGAGAGAAGAATGAGAAAAATCTAATTTATAACACCAGAGATTTCCGAAACTAGGGGCTCCTCTTACGGTAGTTTTGGTGTGCTTTGCCCAAGGGGTAGCTACGTATATATAGGGAGGAAAACTCTCCACCTCCATGTCAACTAGCGATATGGTGCTAATTGACGTTGCACCATCCACCTCCGCCAATAGGCCTAAGTAATCATTTAAGTCCATTAGTAAATAAATGTATGTGCCTTTAAGATTTATTAGGATTATTGCACATGGGCTTTGAGCGTTGGGGAAAATGAGAGATTTATTATTTTCGGAACTAATTATTTTCATGGATAAAATAATTTCAGAAAAGTCTAGACTTATTATTTAAGCCGCGAAAAATACTCCGAGAGCTCTGAAAATTCAGGGAAATTTTTCAAAGACACTTTGGAACATGATGAACCAAAATAAAGTATTTGGAACACGTGAAAAGATATTTTGGAGCATCTAAAAATTAGATTATGCTCACAGATAAATAGAAACAAGCTACATAAAAAGCCGAAAAAATTTCTAAGAAGTTTGTAGAGGTTGATTGATAGACGAGGAATTGAAAGGAGTGATTTGGGTTACAAAGAAAATATTTTGAGAAGCTCCAAATGAAAACTTGAGCTTAGAAACAAGGAATTTGATTGCAGAAAATGATAAAGGCTCGCTAGAGAAGGAAGATCGTCCTACTAAATGCATTTTAAAGATTTTATTCACTCTCAACACACAAAGAAACAATAAGCAAACATCACATCACATCAAATCATATGCACCGGTATGTATACACACAATGTTACTAAACCCTATGATAAATTTTATTTTACTGAAAAATATTATTTTTCTATGTTTTCATGAACACTAGAATACAAAATTAAATTACTTTGCATCTATTTTGAAAAGGACAAATTTTAGGGTGTTACAATTCTACCCTCCTTAAGATGAATCTCGTCCTCGAGATTCGGAAGATGGTGATAAAAGAGATATTGATACTCTGCCTTTATTTGATCCTCAACTTCCTAAGTTATATCTTCCTCTCTTCGATTGCTCTACTACACTTTACACGCTTTAAGTACTGTTTGCCTAAAAGTCATTGGACAGTTTTTAAGATCCTGGCTGGCTAATCTGCTTAAGCATTATCATCTCTCTTATTGAGCTCCTCCAAAGCCATTTGTTCCTCTACTCTGACTTCTATAAACTCATGGTCCACTTTTCTATCCTCGGTGTACCTATCTTCTAATTGGTCATTCTCGTCTTCCTCAGGTAAGAGTCGACCACCTTGATACTCAATTCTTTTCCCTGACGGTGTTGTTAAGAGCATTGTGCACCGAGTACCATGAATCACTCCTTTGTGTGCACAGAGCCATCCATTACCAAGAACCACGTGAATTTTAAGTGACTCCAACACAATGAGAGTTGCGGTGAAGTTTTCCTTATTTATGACAAGACTGACATTCGGGCATATCTGATCTGCCTGCATTTCTCCCACTAGGGTATGAACTAGCAAAGGCCTCCTCGTTGGACACTTCACCATCTTGCACGTCTCTACTATGTCGGCGGAAATGAAAGAACGCGAAGCACTAGGGTCAAACAGAGCAAAAACTTGTACTGTGCTTACTTGAATATAACCACCCACCACTTTGGTAACTCCATGAATTTTATCCATATCCACATTGCTCAGTCTTCCATTGAGATAGTTTCGCTGCGCTTTGCTTCCTTGAGCAGGCTTCTTATGGACTTTCCTTTTTCGCTTTCGTCGTTGTGGATTCTGACTTAGTTCACTCCCAACTTGCTCTTCAACATTGTTGTTTTGATAGTGCTCAGCTTCATCATACCCATAACATCCTTCAATGGCAGAAACATCAGCATTTTCCCACATATCAGTGCGAGACGTCATATAGGGCTCCTAAGTCATGAGATACTACACTTCCTGTCATTAAGTGACCAACATCAGCAACACGAGCAAGTATAGATGATCATAATCATGAGCTATCTAAAGGGACAACTCTCGCCTCCATGGATCCAAAATTATCAACCTTGTACATAAGACATTTTTGCTTGAGAGTGGCAACTCAATCATGAAAACTAACCAATACTTCCAAATAGAGAATTAAAACTTAATAAACCTTCTTTACATTGGCTACCCCCCTTAAAATAAGGGACACCAAATAAGGTAGCTTGAACCTTTTTCTAGATGAGTTAACTAGCATCCATACGTTCTAATATCCTAATGATTCTTTTGTGCACAGGTAGAAACAAGAAATCTGAAGTTTCTCGCGAGCAGAAAATCAGTAACGCGGTAAAACTGCTACAACTCTCATTTTGTAATTCCAATGAAGTTTCACCTTATACCGTTGAAAAGCTTATGAAATTTCCTGAAACTTTCTTATAGAACACTTTTCCAAATTCTGTAGATGACTTGGTCGAAAACAGCACATAACAGATTCTGTTCCAATTTTCCGACAACACAGTTGCATCATCTTGTGATTTTCATAACTCCCAATCCAAAATAGCTATGAGGGTGGTTATTGCGGCTAGGTAAAGATCTCGAAGCCTAATATTGTTTAGAATTTTCTCATGATTTATGGTCATTCAAAGACAGATGTATAAGCTAAATGAGACAGACTGCTCTAAAAGGATAGGATATAGAGAGTCAAAATAAACCAACCCATCTAGCTATTCACTAATCCTTATATCTTAAGCCTATATCTAAATGAAATTGTGGGATCCACCAATTCATTGCAATCATTACAAAGATCCAAAACAAGCATAGGCATAAAGACAATCCAACAAGGCAATATAGGAGCACAACTCAACATTGACTCAACTTGCGATGCTATCGTTTTCTTCGTATAAAGGGAAAAGATCCTAATGCTTCTCTTCCGATGTCATAAGAAGATGGTAAGATGAGGTTCTAAAAGCACACCAAATCAAGGAATAGGATGAGCATAAGATTTTTTTTAAAAAAATAAGCAACAAGGTGGAGATGAATAACAAGATAAGGATATAGTATAGAAAAAAATACCAAGGTCTATAGAACAAGGATTTTAGTGGCAACTCTTAGACCTTATAACGACCAGTTTCTACTAGGCTTGCATCCTACAGTCAGCATTGCTCTGATACCACTCTGTCACACCCGGTTTTAAGGACAAAACCAGATATACACTATATGTGAAATAAAGGAGTCAAATCTCACATATAGCCACAGATAAGTGTAATATCAAGAGATAAATGCTTAATATACATAACACAATAGTATAAAATATACCTTAGAGAACAACACAGCCAAAAGATAACTCCGAACACCGGGTGTAGACTTCACTCTAGAAACAAACTGACTGGTTGATCACAAGTCTAAACTTCTCCTGAGGTGTGGGAAATAGCAAGAGTGAGTCCATGTCGAACTCAGCAAATATATCATAGGGTTCATGAGGCTCAAAAGATTTGTCTCTTGATATTACACTTATCTGCGGCTATATGTGAGATTTGACTTCTTTATTTTACATATGGTGTATGTCTGGTTTTGTCCTTAAAACCGGGTGTGACAATATTTTAGGAGATCATTTGTTGTACACAAATATGCGTTTGTAGCTTGCAGATCAGGCACTGTGCTACCCTGAGGGAGTTCTTGAAGATGCTGTCATCAGAGTGGGATAATCATATGTTTATGTAGACTTTGTGGTTGTGGACACAGGAGGAGATGAGAAATCACCGATCATTTTAGGCCGACCATTCCTATGCACCACGAAGGCCATCATTTATGCGGAGCATGCCAAGATAGTTTTCACTATTAAGGACAAGAAAGAAAAGTTCTTATTCAGGAGCCAGATGTTGCACACACCTGCATGACCTCATGCGCCATACAAGAGAGATGAACCAATGATGATCAAAGAGAAGAAGAATCCTAAAAGCTGGAGAAAGAACAAGGCTATCCAGACACAAAAAGAGACTATTAAGATGATAAACATAATCCAATTAGAGTATGAAGGTTTGCTCGCTCCATTCCTAGATAAGAAGGATGATCCTAGGGTACCAACAATTGAATGCTTAATAAATCAAAAAATTTTCCATAAGACCTTCTGCGATATTAGATCGGGTGTCAATATAATGTCAAAGGTAACATATGAATCTTTATTTGGTAACAAATCCTTGTATCCTACATATATGTAGTTGCAGATGGCAGACCAATCAGTTCGGTTCTCGGAGGAAATAGCGAAGGATGTCATTGTACAAATCCAAGATCGTTATGTTCCTGCTAATTTCATGGTCCTGGACATAGGAGTAGAAGACGAAAAGACCCCCATTATCTTGGGAAGACCATTCCTCAACACCACCAATGCTATCATCTACATTGGATCTGGACAAGTCCACCTCTAATACCCAGATAGAAAGGTACGCTGCCACTTTAATAGTTATACTAATTATGAATAGCCCAAAAAGAACCACAATAGGAGAAGACGTCGATCCCGCCGTCAAGCAACCCAACCCTTGAAGGATGGATGGACAGATTACCCAGGAGAAGTATCAAGGTATGAAGACCGCTAGAATGAATGGGACACTCAAGACAAGAAGATTGAGGAGTCTATTAATGAAGAAGCTACACAGCCAGATTATGGTACACAGACCACTCGGGTATGGAGAAAGAAGACACCATCAACATCAATGCCACAAGAAGAGCAAGCATTTGATTCCTCTTCAATATCAGATGATGCACCTGAATAGTAAGTACTTACTCGTACCTAGTCATGTCCGGAGGACTATTAAATTCCGTACCCTTGCCATGAGTTAATAATGGTAATTATCCATATTTACATTACATTAATTATTTTTTTCTGTTAGCATATTTACTTTTCTGCTCTAGCATTACATTTAGATTATTTCCACTTTAGCATTTTATGTTAGAAAAGAAAAGAAATTTATTTATTTCATCATTGCACCATAAAAATATGAAGCTCCATGTGAGTAACTTATGGTGATTCTGTAGTGTCATTCACCATGGTGGCATAAAAATAAAAATATATTACATACGTATTTCTTTTTGCATTATAAACAGAAAATCATAAAAAGATGAAAGTCAACATCCTGTCAAAGTTTTGTCAATTTATGAATATATCTTAAGTAATAAGATCAGTCAATTGCTCAACAGTTGATCGCTAACTCCTTATCATAACAAAGCTTCGAGTTTTTGGTGTTCTTGTTGGAGTATATTTTGCAGGATGTCACTTTGAGTAAGTTTATTCGGTGGTAGATGCTACACTCTGCCAGAATAAGAAGGACTGTCACTGACGAGCTCACTCTAAAGATTTATCAATTTCCAACCACGACAACATTCAGCTTGGGGGAGGAGCATTCCCCTGTGTATTTAGCTAAGTATTTCTTTCTTGTTTAGTTATTATATTTGAGTTTGTTTTCTATCTAGTTAAAAGAAATAAAAAGATGAATAACAATTCAAAACCAAATAAAAATTGTTCTAGCTAGTTATATATATTAAGATGTGATCTTAAACTTTAAAAACAAAATAAAGAGTGTGTCGGGTACCATAATTAGGGGTACCCAACTTAAGGTGGAAAATCCACCCGGTATCCCAAAACCAAACATTAATTTGCCCCGTCAAAGAGAAAAATCAACTAAAGAGACCTACGGGCTAACTCTCCCCTTGCTGGGCCTGTAGCAAGCCACGTGAGCGTACCAGCCTATCTCTCCACTTCATCCGAGGCCTCCCACAAGGGGTCTCGGAACATCTCTGACTCGCTCAAGACCCTAGCGCTAGGGCATGGGCACAGGCCAACACGCAGCATCATCATCGTCTCGTCCGAGCCCCAAAGATGACGTCATCTGTCTCCGCCTCACCCGAGACTGGCATCTGACGCCACTCCCCCATTGGCGCGTTCGAGACCTCCTGCGACGTTAGCCGCATTCTTGCACCAACCAACCGGACAGGCCAGGAATGACAGTGGTCAAATCACGACGTCGTCGCCCATAACAGCATGGGGAAGAGTTGCTTGTCACTATGCCACTCATACTAGCACTATACACATGATCTAGGCCTGCGCAGCGTACGAAACGCCGCTCTAGGCCACTATTCCCTCGAACGGAGCGAGATCACGCCATGATTCATGCCTCTAAGGCCTCGGCCCTCTACACAGGTCAAACCCGAAGGATAGGCACATCGCCACATGAATAATCATGACCCTACGCATTGTAGCTGTGACATCCCTAGAACCCCGTATGTCGAGGCACGTCACTACAGCATCAAAGGACAGGAGTCACTCCAACAGTGGCACGTCACCAACTATAGGGCGAGAGCGAAGGCCTCGAATCTTCCTTCCTAGAAAAGAAGATTGCGCAGCGCATACATGTAACCCTACGTTCCCCTTGCATCTATAAAAGGGGAGGACAGGGACCTTTTTCAGAAACAACAGAAAACAGACAGAAGGCAAATCCATAGACCGTTCAACTCATCAAAGGCGAACACACACACACTCTCCACTCACATCTTGAGACCTGGGAGTTCCTCCCTCTCTCACCTGCTTATAACCCCTACTACAAGCACTTCGGTGCAAGATAATACAAGACTCCCCTCCCCCACTGGATGTAGGGCATTCTTCGGCCTGAACAAGTATAAATCGCTTGTGTTCTTCTTGCACACCATCCGGATCCCCAACGCGCAAACACATATTACTCGTTGGTGATAGAACCGTCATTTCTTACACCGATAGAGTGTGTTTAGATGTTTTCTGTTTTAAGAGTCATAAAATGTTGACAATAGAAATAATTAATAGAGCTCAACTATAATTCCTTTTTAGTACCTAGCATTCAGATTTGAATTCTCCCGAATTTTGATTTGATAAAAGAATTTACTCTGAACCTAAAATTTATGGGAGTATATGCTTGAGCTAAGTCTAGAAAATTGAGGGATATGATATAAGAAAGTCTAAGCTACTATTTATCTTGTTCCTAACGATACTAGGGTTCTGGAGATTTATCTTTTGAAAACTTTAAAACTTACATAATGAACTCTTGTATGACAAAGCTTGAATTCCTACCAAAGCCAAATATGAATAGGAAACCTTCCACTTATATGCTGCTTGCTTTGCATTGAGTTTGGTGAAGCTTTGTTGATGCCTTATGAGAGGTTTGTCATGCTCTTAAAATCAAGATCACATACACACCATCCACATATGCACTATTCCTACACTGGGAGTAGGTGCACTCATTTTTTCATCTAGATCCACCTGAAAATGTTTTGCTCTTACACTGAGAGTAAACACCCAAAAATATACCCTATAGGACAACTCCCAAATAAATGCTCAAAGTTCTTTTTATTATCTTTCCAAAGTTTTGTTACAGAAAGATGCATGTGGCTATGCAAAAGTATTGGAAAAAAAGATGAGAAGAAAAAAGTATGAAAAAAATGGACAAGTATCCAAGAGAATAAAACAATGGGTACTCTGATGCCTGCCTAAAAAAGAAGAAAGAGATGAATAAGATAGCCTATATTTTCTTTACAAAGTGTTCTTCAATTTTTACAAGAGAGGTATGTTTTCAAGGAGCAGTAGTAGAATTAGCATTAGCCACCATATACACCTATCATATATCCATCATATTCCATACACATGCACATCTTGATTTGATTGTATGACTTAACTCTCTTTGGATTCATTGTTTGATGTTACAATATATGAATTGCAAGTATGCTCTGTTTATGTTTTCTCCACTCCTATAAGCTCCACATAAACTTTAGATGTAGAAGATAAAGGGATAATATCATTAATGCCTTGGTGAGGATCCATAAATACCACATATATTGAGAGATTTGAGAGTGTCATACAATTGAAGTTCTGAGTTTTATTTTGAAAACTTGCAAAACTCTAGAATAATGGTTGAGTGAAGAGCTAGAGACATAGTGCTTGACTTGATTGTTCTGTCTTTCAATTACTCAAGACACAAGTAAGGGCTAAGATGCTCCATGGTTAAAGGTAATATGAGTAAGTTTGAAAGTTAAATCAGAATCCGGAGTAGAATTTTTATTTGAATGCATGTGTACTTTCTAGGAGTTATCTCAATGTTTTTCTAAAAATCTCAACATGTTCAAGTTCTTTTTCAAGTTTGCTAAGTTTGGCTTTGCTAAGGGACTAGCAAAGGGTAAGCTTGGGGGAGCTTGTTGATGGTAGATAACGTCAACATTTTATATGTGAATAAACAAGAGAAATAGTTCAAGTATAAGAATATACATAGGTCTAGGGTTTAAACTGACAAATTCCACGAGTTTTGGTGAATCTCTGTTTTCCACAGGATTGTTGGTATTTCTAACATCACTTCACACTAAGTTGTCATCCCTAGCATGATATTAAAAACATTAGTAAAATAATCTACACTTGACTCTCTAAAAATATTAAAAAGAATATATCCGCAAGTGCATAGATAATTCACCCATTGTAGCATTTCACCCAGTGATATCCCAAGTATCGTTATTTATTTTTAGCTAAAAGGTAAAAGCTTTTAATTTCACAGGGTTAAAAGATGCTATGGCTTAGAACTATAAATGTGCAGACCTACGATAAACTAACCACTCTAATACTTTAGCAGGGGTAAGTCAAGATGATGATAATAAAATGAATAGAACATAATAATAATGGTATTCTAGAGATAGAAAGTAGAGACTCGACAAATGTAATCCGACATAATCAAGAAATTCAATTAAGCTAAAAGACTCCTAAGTTACTTCTAAATAATAGTCTATAATTCACATCAAGACACATACTCTCATCTACAATAATGACTAGTTAGAAAGAACAATCACAGGAGCATCATCTAAAGAGGACTTTTTAAGCATAACCATACCTCTTCTGTCGTGATCGCGCTCTACTTTGCCTATGTACAAAAGGTGGATTGCACAAGGACTCAATAGGCCTATCACACTCGCGATCTACCACACATTCCCACACATTAGGAAGCATCTGTAGGTAAATATAATATATAAGCACCACACTTACATAAAATCTACCACCTAATCCACTCGAGTATTGAACTAGGCGCTTTACGAACATATGAAAGTCATCCTTACTAATCAGAACTATATCAAATATGCAGCTAGAGCAAAGTAAAGACATACTAAATAGAAATATATTGAAATAGAACAATGTCACAAAGATACAAGGTATGATACCAATCTAGATGAACAAATCCAAAATTCCAAACTTCTACGCCCAACTCTACTCGAACTCAACTCGACGCGCCCGGACTTGAAGAACTTGAAGAACTATAGCTCTCTCTCTAATCTCTCAAAACCCTAATTTCTGGACTAATCTTGACTAACGAATGCCGGTCCTCTCAAGGGGAGTCTGCCTCTTTATTTATACCCCGATGGAAGAAGCGACGTCCATTGGATTAAACCGACTTCACGTAGGGCTAAGAGGCATCCTTGGAGGTGGTGTGGGAATACTCCAGAAGCTCGTGGAATATGGTGGAAGGAGGAGGCCGGGCGGCTAGGGGTGTGGCCGGCCGGCCCCACTGGGTGGCCTCTGGCTACCCCGCTCAGTTTGGTGTCTTCTACACCCTTCTAGTGTATGTTTCGTCACAGATAATTCTCGTAATTATTGATACATTAATCCTCTTTTTACTCTTTTCTGGAATAAACCCTCCAAATTTATAAATCACCAAAACTCGTGGAAATTGTTAGATAAAACCCCTAATTTTCTATTTGGTGACCAATTGCATGCTTTAAGTTGACGGGTTGTGATGGACGTTAACTACCGTCAACAAGGATCATTCTAGAAAATGTAGAAAGGGGGACCTAATTGAGAAAAAGGACAAAACTTGATCGTGACGAAGGATACACTAGAAGACTATAGAAGACACTAGATGGCACAGGAACAAACGGGAGGACAAGACGCCCCTAGGTGGGGTCAACCAGCCCTACCCTTTTGCCGCCCGGCCCCCTGTGAGGGGATTCCTCCGCGAGCTTCTGGAGTATTTCTCCACCACCTCCTAGGATGCATCTCCACCCTACGTCAAAGTCGGTTTGATCCAAGAGCTTACATTGAACCCCCGGGGCTATATAAGGACCCCTGCACCCCCTGAAGCATCAAGTCATCAAGCTATTCAGTTGGAGATCAAGCAACGCTTGGATTCCCAACGTTGGCAAGAGCGTGGTTTGGTATATCTCTTGTACTTTACTCTATTTCTTTATTTCATTGAGATTGTATCGTTGCTACTATGTTTATGTCAACATTAAGCTTTATATAATTTATGTCATTGAAAGCAATGTTCATTGTTTGCTCTAGTTTTATATTTGGTGTAGCTAGATTATGGAAACCATGCATAAGATCGTATAGCACTCACCCTACAGAACCATGGGTGAGTGACAGACATTATGTCAGCGTGGTGCTTAGATATTTGTTTATCTCTGGATACCCTTATATGCCGGGACGTGTGGTAGATCGCGTAGGTGACAGCTACGTTGAGGCCTTTGCAGTCCATCCTCCGTATATATTGATGTTGGTAGAACCTGGTCTCGAAGGAGAGGACTCTGTTTCCAACTTTCCTAAGTTGATGTTCCTTATGTGGCATAATTTGGCTATGATCACTAGATATAATTAATTAGACTAAGCATTTTACATGTTAGTAAGACTACCTAGGAATTATCTTTCTAATATTCTAATTGGACTTAACCTATTGCTTAACTAGAGTGCTTTGAGTTACTATTTATTTATCAGGATGATTGATCAAGTACTTATCATTTATATATCTTTATTTATTATCTTGTGACTTATCCCTGTCTTGAGTAGAGTATATGATATTGGTTCATTCTCTCATGCATATTCATAAATTATCAATACTATTGTATTCATAGTCATACCTTCCCAGTGGTAGAATTATAAGTTGGCAACCTAGTAATACTCTAGGTAAAATACTAAAATGGTATAATCATATGTCCGCTTGCAGAATTCTTTTTATTCTTATCTTTATATTCTTTTTAGTCACATGAAATAATATATTCCTATTTAGTGTTATTCTTGTAGTAATCCTAGATAGAACCAACAAACATTTCTAAGTTCCTCACTAGGGATGACAACCTAGTTTAATATTAGAGACGAAGGTTAATTGATAGGTGGCTACTATAACAGTGACAAGTTAATAATTACCATATCATTTCGGGCGCCATTGCTATTAGTAGGAGTAATTCTATTTTTAGTAGTGGTGCTAAGAAATGCCAATGGCATCCTAGCATCAGCCGTCCCCTGGGCCTTGCGGCTCAGTCCTAACTCACCATCGAATAGAGCGAACGGTGACCCAAGCAAGTGATGCGTAAGCTCGCACGGGCGTGTGATACGGGCTTTACCCAGCTGGATGAAATCTATTCGAATCACTGTCTCCCTCGGATAGTGAGAAACTCAAACCTCGCACCGGCATCGTAGTAATTAATGGAACATGATGATTAGGTTGATTACGACAACTGGATATGGTTACTACTATGATGCTTATTAATCAAGTGATTGTTATAGAATAGGTGCAAATCTAGCTATATTAAGCTTCACTAAATTTGATGCTAAAACTTGACTAAAATATTAAAAATAAGAACTCATGATAGTAATGCTCTTTTTGTAAAGTTATGCTATCCAACCAGCTCCACCAAATAAGCCTTGCATATCCTTAGAGTTATTTTATATTTCCTCCTGTCGGGTAAGTCTTGCTGAGTACAAGTACTAAGGGTTTTATTCCCTCCATTGCAGGTGACACCTGTTATGAAGAAGATTGTATTGCTTACTTTAGTCCTGCATTAGACACCGATGAATAATGGCTAGCGGGCATGGCCATGATCTTATACTTCTCTATCATGCTTTTGTTGGAGGTGGTTTATCAAACTGGCATTGTATTTTGACTTATGGCAATAATGTAGTTTCAAATCTAAATTACTTTCTTTGTATCATATTTGAACTTGGTATTGTAATAAATGTTGTAAATTTGATTTATAAGTTAAACTTCCGCTGTGAACTCTATGTATTATGATGTATGTTGTTCCCTTAATCTAGTATGATCTTGGTTGTGAGGTTGATTTACCAAGGTCCTTTGTGACACTTGGCGGACTACTGGGTTCATATAAGAAGCGGTATGCGCGTGTCAACACGATTAGCAGGGACAACCGTACTTAATTTTATATGAATTGGGTAGTTCTGTCATGGCTGGCATCAGAGCAAGATTAAGGGCAATGTCATCATAAGTGTATTTGAAATCAAAAGCTTTTAGTTTTGAAAAGCTTAATTGGTCTAAAACCTATCTCTATGTAGGTTGTTCAACTTGAGAATTTGAAACTATGCTAGTGACAACCTTCAGTTAGGCCCATATAAGGATTATCAGGTGGCTATAAGTAAACTAACATTAACTATGGGGGAATTTATCTTATTGCAATTTTTATTTCGTCGTCCGTATGGCGTGCTATTGTATGGATGCCATTCACTTGAATGGTAATGTATGGATCAATATACCCCTACGCTCAGGCAAGCAGGTAAGAATGACTGCTTTACATTCTAGTGTGGCTAAGCTCTTTAGTGTAATTAGTTTGAGAGCTAGCTGGTCTGTCAAATAGTTGGGTTAGTGAGACTCTTTAGTTAGTCTCTAAGAGCTCACTAACTTAACAATTAGCAACTTAACATTTGTTTGATGTAGAGATCATAGATAACTTTACTTTTGATATATATATATATATATATATATATATATATATATATGTGTGTGTGTGTGGGGGGGGGGGGGTTGGGCTGAAATGCAATTTTCTGCAGGTACGCTAACTACGAAACGTGTAGTCATTCAACTAGTTGCGATTTATATATGAGAGTATGTATGTATGCCACCGCTTACCACTGTTAGAGAAATCATTGTTTTCCTAAGTTTGTGAGGACGGATAGGACGAGCATGTGTACTCTCTTTATGGCAGAAAATGCAGGATCCCCTTAAACCGGGTGGAACCTGGAGAGAGTAGATACTATGGTACAAGCTAAGGATCCGAAAAATACAAGCTAATCTTAAGGCCACCCAATCTTGGCAAAAGAGCCATTTTGATAAGAGAAGGAGGCCTTTGCAATTCACTATAGGTGATTATGTGTATCTGAAAGTTTCACCTATTAGAGGTGTACATAGATTTGGAGTTCAAGGAAAGCATGCCCCTCGCTATGTGGGACCTTTCAAGATTCTAGAGAAGAAAGGAGAAGTGGCATATGCATTATAACTCCCACCAAGAATGAGTGCAATATTTAATGTCTTTCATGTCTCACAACTAAAGAGATGTTTACGAGCACCAACCGAAAGCAGTTGATTTGAGGGACATTGATTTAAAGTTGGATCTGACCTATAAAGGATCTGTGCAGGTTTTGGAAGAGAGTGAAAGAGTAACTCATAGTAAGGTAGTGAAGTTCTACAAGATAGAATGGAGTAATCATACTGAAGATGAAGCTACCTAGAAGCGAGAAGATTATCTTCGTACAGCCTACCCTGCTTTTTACAAAAAAAAATGGTAAGCCCTGGAAATCTCGGGACGAGATTTCTGTAAGGGGGGAGGAGCTGTAACACCATAGGTGTTAAGCTTGCATTAGCATCTGCATTTGCATGAGCATGAGCATCATCCAACCATTCCAGGAGCATAAGCATATGAAAATGCAATTACTTGTACATGTCTTTCATCATGTGATGCTCTACATTTTGTGCAATCCTTGTGTGTTCATGTTGGTAATATAAATGGTGGATGTTTCATCACCTAAACAACACATAACTACTTAGGATAAAAAATGAGTTAGGATTATGTTTGTCATTTAGTCAATAATTGAATAAGCGTTGGAAATCCAAGTTTGAATTCAATTTTAGGGAAATTTAATAAACCAATTTCCATAAATAAAATTTGTGCAACTTTTGTTTCATGATTTGGTACAAAGTTTGTATTATAAAATTGTACCATAGTTTATAGTATTTGAATGATGGCTTAATACTAATTAATTACCAAAATTTCTAATTAGCTATTTTATAAACCCTCAATTCAAATTCCAAGTTTGAAAACCTAATTTCAAAACTATTTGGAATTTAGAGATGAGCCCAGCTCCAGGGGGCGTCCGGACGCTCCCCCAACTCCGCCCGTGCCCCCGCCCGTTCTGCCCCACACAAAAGGAAAAAAGGAAACTGCAACGAGAGTGAAGGGAACCCGCCCCGTCCTTCCTCCACTCGCTGCACTCGAAAGACGCCACGCTCCAAACGCACGGGATCCGCCCGCTGCCAACTCACCACCACAACTCCCCCCAGCTAGCCCCCTCCCGCATGCCCGCTGCAACATAATGGTGAAGACGCTGAAACACTATAAACGTGGTGTTGCAACAATGCCCGATGAACTGCTACAACAATAGATTCATGCAGTTGAAACACCATGAACGTATAAATTACAACAACAAAAAAGACAAAAAGATCCAACACTGGGACGATGGAGTTGAAACACCTTGAACATGTTATTGAAACAACACAAGAAAAGCAACTGAAACATTTTGCTGCAGCTGCTAAAACACAGTGAAACATATTACTACAATAACACCGAACACCTACTATAACAACACACAACACCTACTGCAACATGCAGGAGGAGGAGAGGGATGAGATCCAGAGGGTGGAAGGAGGGGGAGGGAGGCCTCAGATCCATATCCCTCCCCACCTACCTCGTCGGAGCCGCGTCCCACCGTCATCCTCATCTCCCAGATGCAGTAAGAGAGTGAGAGGAGAGAGCAGGGAGGGAGGGAGGCGTGCGGCTCGCCGGGAATGCCACCGCCATCGCCCCCGCTCGGTCGCAACAAAGGGGAGGTGGAGAGGAGGGAGGAAGGGAGGGAGGGGTGGCTCGCCGATGGCACGGCAGGAAGGGAGGAGCACGGGGGAGCGCACGGCCAGGAGCAGCAGCGTGCAAGCAAAGAGCGGGCGAGAGTGGAGGAAGAACAAAGTGCGTGCAGGAAGCAGCAGTCGCGGCGGAGAGTGCGAGGCGAGAGGGAAGGAAGGGGAAAGAGCATGGGCAGGTCGGTCGCATTGAGTCACGCCGCTTGGGTGCGTCCGGAAGACTCCGGACGCCCTGAGTATATCTATTCCGTAAATTTTTAAACAACTTTCATGTTTGGAGATTTTCAAGTTGGTATATGTTTTTGGGAGGAAAATAGGAAGAAAAGAAAGAAGGGTCCCTACTACAGTAACCAAGCAGTTGTCCCTCTCTTCCTCTTTGTTCACCGGCGCCACCATGACGTTCTCGACCATTCCTCGCGCGGGAACGCATGGCCAGCTACCTGGCCATTGCCGCAAAGGTGCTGGCCACCTCCCCATCCCTTTTCACGCCATTTAAAAGCCGACGAGGCCGCCATTTTCTCCTTTTCCCCTCTCTCAGTTTTGCCACCGCCGATCACCTCAGTTCGCCAGCAAAATTCGCCGCCCTCATTTCACTTCCACCCACTCCATCCAACTGCCAGCGTTGCCTCGTCCTTACGCTTTGTGTTGAGCCTGGTGGTGTCCGCTCTCATCACCGGAATCGGCCGCACAGCCGTCTTCTTCCCCACGGCCGGCATCAGCACCGTCGGGAGCCAGTCGTCGTGGCCAGCTCCCTATACTGCGCCTCCCTCTCTCTTCTCGCTTGCCTTTGGTTGTCCGTGCCTCACTGTTGCTCATCGGCTTGGCCATTTTGCCATTGATGCACAGGCCTCGCCGGTTTGCGCCGCCATTGCCTGAACCGCCGCCGCCTTGCGCCGCCGCCGTGCTTTCCATCGTGTTAGGCGCCAACCACCTGCTCCTCCGGGTCTAGCTCAGCGAGAGGAATCCATCGGTGACCTTCTCGCCAGCGGCGAAGATCCGGCCGGTCAACGCCCCCTGTTTTCCTCTCACTGTCGGGTGGGGTCCCTTTGACCGCAGACCCCAACCGTCAGGCGCGCCTGGCACCCTGCGTGGACTGGCCTGCTGCCCCGTGCGCTTGGGCCACGCCACTCTAGCCGTGGGCCGAGCTGGGCGAAGTCGGCACAAGCTGCTTTTCCTTTTAAGATAATTTGTTTTTTTTAAAAAAATTATGCTAACTTTGTAAATTTATAACTTGAGCTAGAAAACTCTAAATTGAGTGAAATAAATTTTGTTAGCTTTATTTTGATGTGCTCTACATGTTAGAGTCATAAAAATTGCTGTGTGATATACTCTTATATACAGTTTTTCTTTACCAAAAGAAATGCCTATTTAACTTCCATAATTGATAACTAGAGCTATATTTATCCAAAAATTATGAAACCAAGTTTGTTAATTTTGTTTTGATAATCTCTACCTAAGAAAAGTATAAAACTTGTTGTTTGATCAATTTTCATATATAGCATTCTTTTTGCCTAGGAAATGGTATGTTTAAAAGTGTATTTCTTTATATCATGTGACATATATATTAAAGTGGTATAGAGTGATGTAATACATTAGTTAGAGCATAATTGGCATAATTGGCTGTTGGTTTTCTCTGAGGACCAAATTTGGGTAGTAGATTGCTTTGGTCATCTTGTATCTTGCTTACTATGTATATATACATATACATAGATGGGTATGTTAGTAAGTGATTAGAAGGCAATATCCACTTTGCCATGCATAATGCTTGCTGATGTGTAGCTTTTACTGTTTTGGTTAATGATAGTTGGTCCAGCTATAGTGTTTTGTGAAACCTTGTTGATGTGCTATGCATATTCAATATGATAGGTAGATTAAGAATGTTTACTTCTCTTCCGGAGAAGAGATTTGCACTTACTCAGTAAAAGATTAATTATAAACAACATCTTATCGTCTTCATGTTGTTAATGCAACCCTTGCCTCATATGTTATTAGGGATACACGAATGCATCCATAATTCATATCATGACATCATTACCATGCATTCTTTTATGCACTCTTTTTATTTATGCATCATATTCATGCGTATAGGATCGGTGGAGGACGCACCGTTGGTGGAGTTCGTGGTCATGAAAAAGGAGAATCTTCAGGAGCAGCAGCCCGAAGAAGACGAGCAGGTACTTGAGTGTCTTTGGAGCACCTTTGTGTCCACTAACTTCAGTAAAGGCAAGCTCCGGAGCATTCTGAGTCTTCTACTCTTTTTTTTAAAATACACTTGAGTATATAATTATGTTCTTGTTTTGTGCATTAGATTGATAGGAGTTGAATGAAACCGTTAATGCATAAGCTACCTTGTCCACAATATAATTCTACCTGTCCCTTACTAGCATAAGTACGTCGCTCTATGCTTAGCTATGCTTAGACCGGTAGAAGTCGGGTGATTCCTGTCGCCTGCGAGACATAGGTGGCTACTCTATCATGGTTGGCTATATTTGCTATCATGGAAAAGAATCATGTGATAATGAATAATTGGAGACCGGATGAGATCTGATGTTACTGTGGTTGTTGTTGGTGCTGGTTAGGCATGTGTTCCTTGATCCCGTCTATGTCATTTAAGGACCACTTCGTTGTCTGGACCTTGGATTGAGATTGAACGTACCTTCACATAATGGCCAGATAACCCGTTCCGACCGTGAAGCTAAGTACCTCATTCGAGGTGAGAGTTGGACTGTGGATCGCATCATGGGGAGGAGAGCACGATGTAGAGGGGCGGAGGCTTGACCAGGCTAGCAGTTACGGACTGAGCATCTTGGCGTCAGCCGTCCCCTGGGCCTTGCGGCTCAGTCTCAACTCACCATCGAATAGAGTGAACGGTGACCCAAGCGAGTGATGTGTAAGCTCGCACGGGCGTGTGATACGGGCTTTACCTAGCTGGATGAAATCGATTCGAATCGCTGTCTATCCCAGATAGTGAGAAACTCAAACCTCGCACCGCCATCGTAGTAATTAATTGAACATGATGATTAGGTTGATTACGACAATTGGATATGGTTACTATTGTGATGCTTATTAATCAAGTGATTGTTATAGAATAGGTGCAAATCTAGCTATATTAAGCTTCACTTAATTTGATGCTAAAACTTGACTAAAATAATAAAAATAAGGACTCATGATAGTAATGCTCTTTTTGCAAAGTTATTCTATCCAACCAGGTCCACCAAATAAGCCTTGCATATCCTTAGAGTCATTTTATATTTCCTCCTGTTGGATAAGTCTTGCTGAGTACAATTGAGTACTCAGAGTTGTTATGAAGAAGATTGTATTGCTTACTTTAGTTCTGCATTGGACACCGGTGAATAATGGCCAACGGGCATGGCCATGATCTTATACTTCTCTATCATGCTTTTGTTGGAGGTGGTTTATCAAACTGGCAATGCATTTAGACTTATGGCAATAATGTAGTTTCAAATCTAGATTACTTTCTTGTATCATATTTGAACTTGGTATTGTAATAAATGTTGTAAATTTGATTTGTAACTTAAACTTCCGATGTGAACTCTATGTATTATGATGTATGTTGTTCCCTTAATCTAGTATGATCTTGGTTGTGAGGTTGATTTACCAAGGTTCTTCGCGACACTCGGTGGACTACCGAGTTCATATAAGAAGGGGTATGCGCGTGTCAACGCGATTAGCGGAGGTAGCCGTACTTAATTTTATATGAATTTGGCGGTTCTGTCAAATTCGGCTCTTCCCAATCGCGCGTCTTCCGCTCTTCCTATTCGCCAACTCGGCAAGACCGCAGGACGGCGACCGTCGGAGTAAACAGCGATGCGGAGTTGCTTTGGACCTTCAGTAGTTCGTCCACGGCAGCAACAGCACTGTTGCAGGCCACTCGCCAGGTCCGTAGCCTGCAGGAGTAAAGAGCGGCAGGAATAGGACAGTCGTACGTCTAGCCATACGTCTAAGTCTTCTGGTCTACTAGTCTGTCCCATAAAAAGAGTCGCTATGGGAGTTATGCTGGTCAAACTTTCTTAACTTTAACTAGATTTATAGAAAATACGTGTAACATTTATATCTCCAAAAAAGTATATTATGAGAGTATATTCAATGATCTACCTAATGGTACTAATTATATACCATAAATATTAATATTTTGTTAAATATATTTGGTTAAAGTTAAAAGTTATTGATTTTTTTAAAGCGAGAATGACTCTTATTTTTGGGACGGAGGGAGTATGTACTAATCTGGTTCACTATTTTTTAGGGAGGTAGGCCTTTATTGTAGAGTTTGGTACAGGGCCTCGAATTTTGCCGGCTCAGCCCTAAACATAACGTATGTAGTAACAAAAGATATGTACCTAGAAAAACTAAAATAACTTACAATTTAAAATGAAGGGAGTACAAACTGAGCTAAGTTTAGTTGGTCAATAAGTTGCCTGTAGTACTACAAACAAAACTTCTCTAATACTAATTTGACTAGAAATTTCTATGAAATATATTAACAAAAAAGGATTACACAATACAAAGCATTTTAAATTATGAAACCGGTTTGTCAAGGGTACCTTTCTTTAAGAGCAAGGCTAATAATATAACCCATATTGTTTGTATGTCCATTACCTATCAGCCCACTCATACAGTAGTTGGCTTGCTTATAACCTATTTTGTTTTTTCATAAAATTTCTTAGTTCTTGTGTCTCAGTTGCCTATAAACCAATAACCTACTTTTCTTGTCTCTCCTCCAACTTAGCATAAAACTTATTAATAATCATTTATCATACTTGCCCTAATCATCTAGACGGTTTAGATTTGGATAGGGTATTAATTTTTTATTTACATAATGAGGTATTAATTTTTTTATTGGATCAGCTAGTACTAGTAGGCTATTAATTTCACGCTGCATATACGATGCGCCTATTGCGCATGCACGGATCCATGGACTAATCAACACTTTCATAGCTTCGCAATCAGAGCGTCTTTCATAGCTTGGTTTGTCAAAAATAATCTCAGATTAAGTGAAACTGATAAAAGTGTCTTTTTAATTTGATTTGTTTGGTTGTGTGTTGCCGTAGCGTTAGCACGGGTATTATACTAGTATATCTAATAATCGACCCAATGAAAAAAAATATTAGTGGCTTATATAACTTGTCTCTCCATTATTTGCAGTTTTCATGCCCGTGTCGCACACATAACCATCAACCTATGTCCGATACACGCATGGCTTTGGACCTGTTTGTATCATTAGTACTAAAAATTAGGTAGCTAATAGTTACTAGTTTTTAGCTAGCTAATTTTTAGCGTATGCTTTTGGATCCACCAGCTAATAGGTTGTTGGATGATGGTTTAAAAGGTACATACGAACTATTAGCACCTGTTAGTAATTTTAAACTTACTAATGAAATTAATAATTAGCACCCCTCTAGCTAATAATTAGCAGGTTTATTAGCAGGTCTGTTTAATCCACTAATACTAATTTTAGTTGCTGATTTTTTAACTACTAGTGCATCCAAACAAGACGAGCACTACTTTCTCTAATCTAATGATATAAAGTTCCGGCAGAAATGTTATGGTTGTCGTGCTCCCGTTTTGTTTCTAAGACACAGGCTCATGGAAATCCGCTCACACACAACCAGCCACAACCAAGAGCATCATACCATGACGGTACATGTACATACATGAATACATCAGATTCAGTCACGCCATGACTCTTCGAAGCCTAGACCCCCCCCCCCCCCCCCCCCCCCCCCCCCCCCCTCGTCGCCGGATTTGCCGGCCGGACTAATCCATTTCAGTGAGCAACCAACGGCTTAGCTTGGCAGTGCTTCGACTTCTCCTAGAAGAGCTCTACCTCCGGCCCCGCTTCTCCGGTGGTGCAGGTGCCAGCGGTTGGCCGGGGCCGGTGGTCATCGTCCTGGTCCGCCGAGCGCGAGTCCTTGTCACCCCACCCGGCGCCGTCATCCAGGCAATCGTCGCTCCCCAACCATCGCTCCAGGACCACGCTGGACACGAAGTCCAGCTCCGGGTGCTGACCGGCTGTGGAGAACGAGGCCGGCGAGTGAGAGGTGCAGGAGGCGGCGGGTCAGACAACCTCATCCAAGTGTGTTGTGCTGCTACTCCAAGCGATAGTCTGTAAAAGCTGGAGAGAAAAGGTTGCGCATTTTCAGCAGCAACTCTAAGCGTTTCGCTGCCACGCTGAAAAGTATTGTTCATTAATTTATTATGAGAGAAAAACAATGTACCGTGCCTGATAAGCCAGACTGATAAGTTCAAACGAACATGGCACGTCCGATTTTTTTTCTTTCTACTCCTTCCATCCTAAAAAATAACATTAACTATTATACTTACGATAATGATACGCCACGTGCGTCCGTCCTGTTGTCCAGACGCGGCTCCCAGACCTGCGCAGGACCGACCCCTACCTCTCTCAAAAAAAATCCCCACTCCGCTCATCTGCTCATCCACCCGCCACAGCCTGGCACTCATTCACTCGCGCTCTTCTCCCACCGCACCGCACCCATCGCCGACCGCGCCGTGCCCCATCCCCCACGAGTAAGGATGAAAACGGTCGGAAACGGTCGAAAACGGACTTACGATACAGAAAAACGAAAACGGTCGGTTCGGGATATTTCTACATTTAGTAATTAAAGAGTACAAAAAATGGTTGAAAATGGTTGTGAAACCAATTAAAACTGACAATTTTTCATATTAAAAAACGGTTCATAATATAGAAAACGAAAACGGTCAATTCGGAATATTTCTGTTCTGTTTTCATCCCTACCCACGAGCAGATGGCGCTGGATGATGCGGCTGAGCGAGTAGTAGCGCTGGAGTAGCAATGAGTAGGCCTGTGCCGATGGACATGAGCCTGGGCTGTGGGCAGGCGTGGGAGAATCACAAGAGGAGCGACGGGCCATGCCGACCGGCGCGAGCGCGCGGAGCAACGTCCTGCTGACCCGAGCTTGCTGACTACCGCAGCTCCCAACCAGGTAGGCCATGGCTGCCGGCGACGGCATGTTTCAAATGTTTTAGGCATTTCAAACTTGTGTTTCAAGTGTTTTATCGGGATGTTTCAAATATATATATATATATATATATATATATATATATATATATATATATATATATATATATATATATATATATATATATATATATATATATATATATATATATATATATGAGATATTGCATATGTTGCAATGACAATATACACATGTTGCAAGCGTATGTTTTTAGGTGTTTCAAACTCAAAGTGTTTCATATAGATGTTGCATATCTTGCTATGACTATACACGCATGTTTCAGGTTTATGTTTTTAAGTATTTCAGATGTTTCAGACTTATGTTGCAATTGTTTCATATGGATGCTGCAAAAGTAGATCAGGATGTTGCATATGTTGCTATGGTTATACACGCATGTTTCAAGAGCATGTTTAATGTTTCATCTATTTCAAACAAATGCCGCAAGTGTTTCATTTAGATGTTTTAAAAGTAGATCAGGTGTTGCACATGTTACAATGGGCGCTAGTGGCTGGTGGACAACGGCTTGGTGCAGCCGCCTAGTGTTGCTGCTAGGGCGCCGTTGTGGTTCACGTGCGGGCGTCTATGGTCGGCAGACGCCTCCGTGGCTTGCATCCGCAGGCAGGCAGTTGACTTGGGACCCATGTGGTTTTCCTCTTGCGGGGGTGAGGAGGGCGACAGGGGCCTGTTAGACTTTGCGTATTAACAGTACTAGTATGCACGGATCCATGGACTAATCAACAGTACTAGTACATAGCTTCTCAATCAGAGCATCTTTCAAGCACGTGACGCATATATCTTACAATCGAGTCCCCGCGGGACCTCGTCAGCGATGATGATGAAGCAGCTGCAGCAATACATAGCTTCTCAATCAGAGCATCTTTCAAGCACGTGACGCATATATCTTACAATCGAGCCCCCGCGGGACCTCGTCAGCGATGATGATGAAGCAGCTGCAGCAACTCATGCTGACGCAGCAGCAGCAGCAACAACAGATGTGGCGGTAGCATGTCTCGCAGTACCAGCCGAGGCCGGACCCTATGCCTTCCCTGGTGTTGGCGTCGGTGGCACGGCATTTTGAAAATTTGTGAAGTTTTGTATGTTTTTAAAAATTTGTAAAGAATTTATGAACAATTTGACATATATTTCTATTATGTATGGAATCGATAGAAATAAGTTGTAATTTTTTTTAAAAAAATTGGTATATATATTTATGTTATTCCTAACTTACATCACTTTGTTCAATAAATTACACTGAAGAAATCATTGTAAATATAATAATAAGACAGTGTAAATATAGCTAGAAGACGGTGTAAATATATGAGAAAAATTCAGTTGACAGGAGATGCCAAAACAATTGAATGTCACCTAGCAAGATCCATCCTAAAATATAACCAATTTTAAGTTATCCTAAGTCACTTGACCAAATTCTAGAAATATAATATTTACAATATAAAAATGAGTTATCATGATTTACCTCTTTTATGTGTTCAGTTTACTTCAATTTTATTGTAAGCAAAACTTTTTTTTAACTTTAAGCAAGTTTTCTTAGAAAATAATACATTGGCATTTATTTACGAATTCAAATAAATACACTATCCAAACATATTTTATGGTAATTTAATAAAATTAATTTAATGACATACTCGTAGACATTGGTATAATTTTCTATAGTTTTGGTTAAAGTTAGATATAATTGACTTAGGATAAAACCAAAACAAGCTATAATTTAAACGATAATATATGACACGGGCGTCCGACCCGTGACTCTTGTTTAGCGGCCCCATCTCTCTCACCTGTGGCCCGCCGTAGCATGGCGGCTTATCCTTCCGCGTCCCTTCCGCCACGGTGCGCTTGTCGGCTGCCGTACCATGCCCTTCCCCATCGCCCGCGTGCCCATGGCCGGTAGCACCGCGGGACCGTCCCAGTCACCTGCACCACTCGCTCAATCGCTGTCCATCCATCCATCCCCAATCGCACTAGGGCCATGGCCACTGGGGCGCATGGCCACTGCTGCTGACCCCGCCATGGCCACTGGGTCGCACGTGCCGTGGCGCCTCAGGTCTTCCCCGGCCGAGCCAAGGGCACCCACAAGCGCGGTAGGTGCTGGTGGGGCTCGTGCGCCTTGACTCGCCGTCGGCTCCCACCCCGACAGCCTAAATCGACCGGGGCCTGTCTTCCCCTCTCCTATGTTGCATATGTATGATTCAAGTGTTTCAGATGTATGTTGCAATTGTTCCATCTTGATGTTGCAAAGTAGATTGGGGGATGTTGCATATGTTGCAAGTGTTGTAGAGGCATGTTGTAAGCGTTTGTTTAAAATGTTTCTTCTGTTTCTATACATATGTTGTAGTCATTTTTTATCTAGATGATGAATATGTTTCACACATATGTTGCAACAGTATTTTCTTAATGTTTCAGTTGTTTTAGTTTTATATTGCAGAAAGTGGTTTTCATGTTACAAATTGCAAGTGTTTTATTTTGGTGTTTCATGTGTTTCACACACATGTTGCAAGTGTATGTTCTAAATATTTCATCTGTTTTCATACGTATGTTGCATTCAAGTATTTTTCCATGTTGCAAGTGTTTTATATTGTTCGTCCCATGGCGAGCCGTGGGCGGGTGGATGGGGGCGGCGTGTGCCGAGGCTGGTGGATAGGGGCGCTGGGGGCCGGCAGATGGGGTGTTGTGGGTCGAGGCGCGCTGGGGGAGTCAGAGAGTCGCCCGTGTGTCGCATGCACGGAGAGTCGGAGAGAAAGGGGAGGGGGTTAGGGGAAGGACCCGCAGGCGCAGAGACGGGTAGAGTGCACTCATGGAGCAGGACAAATGCGGACGGGGCGGGCTGCACAGGTGTTCGGACGCCCGGATGTAGGGTATGGAAGGGGCGACGACTCAAGATGGCAACGGGTACGTACCCGACGGGTAGTGCTCACCCGTACCCGTACCCGCACCCGCAAAATTTTACCCGTCGGGTTACCCGTACCCGCATGCGGGTAAAAAAATAGTTCCATACCCGTACCCGCCGGGTAATTCTCACCCGACGGGTAACCCGTACCCGATAACATACCCGAAAATTACCTAAAAATATCAAATAGTCACATGCAAAAATAAATAAATCTAAGCTTCCAACAAGCTATAAACATGCTAACAAATATTATTAGCATCATTACAACAAAGACAATCTACTAGAAATATAGTGAATGTCTCAATGGGCCAAATTCATGACTTATATGCGCTAAAACAACTGAGGTTGGCTAGTTATTTTTTGCGGGTATGTCTTACCCGCGGGTATGCGGGTATGGGTAGTATACACCCGCACCCGTACCCGCATACCCGATGGGTATAGGATTTTGCCCAATAACATACCCACGGGTAGAAAATTCATTCCATACCCGCCTCTTTATCGGGTAATACCCGTCGGGTACTCGGGTTTCGGGTACCCGTTGCCATCTCTAGCGACGACGCCCCGACGCTCGGCGCGATCGAGGGTGCGGCAGTCGCTGACTCCTCTCCCCCACTCCGCACACGCCGACTCCTCGTCTCCCCCTCCTCTCCCCAATGCCCCACGTGCCGACGGCCACCTCTTCCAGATCGGCATCGCGACACCACACGAGTGGAGGCCGCCGGTTTCGGATGCTGGGTCACCGACTGCAGGGGCTAGGAAGCAGCGCGTGGCCACGGCGTGGAGTCGCCAACCGCCGGACTCCACTTCCAATCCGTAAGATATCACTGCCCCTCTCTCCCTCCTCCCTGGCTAATCCGATTTGGTGGAGCCTTAGGGTTTGGCTGCCCCGATCTGCGTTGTTTTGTTTCGGTGCTCCAGTGGTGGATTCGTTTGGTAACTAGAAAAGCCGTGCCTCCCTTGGAGTCCCCATACTTTCGACAACTGCGGTATTTTCATTTTTCTAATTTGTTTGAAGTCGAATTAAAAGCCACAACTTAGCCGAATTACATTGCAGACACTATGTTTGACTGACATAATAAATCGCATAGGACTAAACCTTTGTGCATTGGAAATAGGCATTTGGGACTGACATAACAAATCTCAGAGATTGTTTTCTGGTGATGGCGTGTGCAGGAAAGAAAAGAACTACCTGACGGACGTCATGGACAGGAAGAAGTCACGGAATCTCTTTTTGTCAAGGAGGTCGGCAATGACAATTCCGTCTACGCACTGGACCGCCTGACTGACACCATGAAAAAGCTGCAGCTCTTCTACAACACAATGTGCTCCTCAAGGCTCCTCAAGGTGGAGAAGATATGCTTTTCAAAACCTGAAGTTAGTTGCTAGCTTTGGATTACAGCTATTCCAACAACCTTAAACGCAGTGATTAACAATTCCTTTTACCTAAATATTCACCGCATCTTTGTCCATTCTTATGTGTTTTCCCTCTTAATTAATTGGTACTTGCTGTCTGATACACAGTCTTAATTGAGCATACACAGGCCTCCTAAAATGATTCGCTTTTGTGCTGTGGCTGGCTGCACAAGGGGTCACTAGGAAATGGAATGGACATGCAGTCAGTATTCCTTTCTCTTCTCTATGTGCAAGATGGTAACAGTGAAAGAGCTAGGACTTGGGATGATGTTTCTGAAATGCGAACAAGTGATCTAGATGGTTGGGTACTTTTGCCATTTTGATCTGTGAATGAAAATTCACCAAACTGATCCATAGACCGTAATCGTGCCATTTTGAAATTCTCTTTGTTTTAAATGAGCTCATTTAAGGTTGAAATAAAGTTCAAGATGCACTTTTATATATTCAGGTCATGATTCAATGCTTTAGAAAATTTAATCTTTCTGTATGACACTATAATTATATTGTAACCCTTTTTAAAGGCAATTCATGTCGACTTTTTGAATTTTTATTGGCTGCTATCCTACTACAAGTTGTTTGTGATGCTTCGTTTTTTGTATGAATATTTTAAGGCAAGAAAAACAGTAGTTATTCTTCCATTGCATATGAAATATTAGACATGTGTGTGTTGCACGTGCATGTCTACTTCAAATTTTATAGAATTAACTTTGAATTCAATGTGGCCCCGTAGCATTAGCACGGGCAATATACTATTTTCTTAGCTCGTATAAACTTGTTTTTGTCCTGACAAGAGTTATTTTACTAAGTTCTCATGCTACAAATCATGTTTCTCGTCAGGAAATATAGGAATGTTCGGTATGATCAACAACACAGATGCATTATTTCGTATTTTTACTGAAAGTGGAGGCTGTTCTGCTGCTGAGCAACTTGAGGGAGTCTTCACTGAAGGTTGTCACCATCAAGTTTCATCAACAGTGGGCCAGTGGCAAGGCGCTCATTGACATCTTCACTACCAGATTTGGAATCAGAGGAAGTGTAGAGCTGTTCATAAGATTATATAATGTGTAGTATATATAAATTTTGGATTAATGTGTTATTTCAAGTTTCGTCAACAGTGCCAAGCCTGACTTTTTGACTAATGCGTATATATAAAATTAAAGTTTTCACGTGTATCCCCGAAATGACGTCGTCGGGTATGAATATTAGGGTACTCGAAGAAGGGGAACTAATGGTCATCAACATTAACTCACACAAATGATCAAGGGTATAACCGTGACCTCATCCGACCCCTCAGAGGAAGGTTCCATCTCGCCCGACCCCAGGGGCGCGGGCTCCGCCTCGTCCGACCCCCCGAGGAAGGACTCCGCCTCGCCTGATCCCTGGAAGTGCACCAGGCCTTGGACAAGAGTGCAGGCCCCCACCGGGGATCCACTTTATTGCTAACCACTATGGGTGTGACGGTGTGGACCTGGGATCACGCTCCTGATGTCAGGAAAGGAACGGGCATGCCTAGACACGACCCGTGGCCGCGACGGGCCATACCTAGGCACGCACGTCGCTAATAGCGCCGGGCGGACCGACACTGTGCTACCTAATCCTCGTACGGCTCCTGTCAAGGGAGCCTGTTGACCATGCCAAACGGCAGGACGGGATGGAACGCCATGACCGGCTGATGACACCCGCCTGTAGCACCAGTGACGAACAGGGTCACGACATGGAGCTACCTCCATCATCATCTGCAAGACCAGCGGGACCTGCTTAAAGGAGAAGAAAAACGACGCGGCCCCAGGGCTCTCTACCTCTATGTTTTTCTCTTTCTTCTATTCCTCTTTCTCTCTCTCTTGTGTACTCTAGACCTTTCCTTTGCCTATAAAAGGGAAACCTGGGCGCCCCTTGAGGGGGGCTGAAGCGATTCCTAGCACACACAACTCACCTCATTCACAGAGACTTGGGACATCCTCCCTCTCTTACCCGTCTGTAACCCCTACTGCAAATACAGAGCCGGTAACACGAGCAGCATCGCAACGGACGTAGGGACATTCTGCCCAAACCAGTATAATTCTTGTGTCCTCTACGCTCACCATCCGGGCCAAACGCACAGATACAAATTTAGTAGTCAACAATTTAGAACACCGATAGTTAGCGTGCCAGGTAGGGGGTTTTTTGTGCGTTTCGACGTTCTCATCGGGCCACGGATGGCTAGCCACGGCGTCAGTTGGGTCCTAGGCGCACACATGCATTTCGGGAACCTAGATTTCTTTGTCACCTCGGAGGGGCAGATGGCGCGGGCTCCTGACCTTGTCTAGCCTCCTTGCCCCGCCGGCATCGGCACCATCATCGAGGCCCTCGAGGAGCTATAGCTGCGTGCCCCAGATGTTCGCGCCCCCAGGAGCGGCAAGCTCCCGGATTTCGATTATGAGAGGCTGGTGCGTTAGCTCAGCATTTTCCTAGGACCCCGGCCGTCCCGAGAAGACTTGCGCAGCCTCACTTTTCTTTCGTCAATATCATGATGCAGCTTGCCGGAGGAGAACCACTCTCCCCGGCAATCCTTAATGCCTTGACAGCGTTTCCGTTGGCCTGTATAACGCTGCAGAGACTGTATATCATCTCATTGCGCAGCGCACGTGCCCGTCTTCCACGGATAGTGAGTTTGTGGGCATGACAGATTATGTCACGGAGTCCTACGATCTCCTCGCGAGAGATTCTGAGGAGATCTCCGACTCTGACTCTAGCAGGGGGAGCCATCATCCCTCACGCGAGTGCTTCATGGCGGAGGGTGCCCACCATGCGGAAACCCCCAAGGGGCACGTCGCAAGCGTCCATGGGGGAGAGGTTACCTCCCCCATTCGACCTTGACGATGACGTCGGGGTAGATGGGAGGATCCCGCCTAACCCATGCCTAGAGCAGCAGAGGGCATGACAGTAGGAGCTTGAGGATGCGTGACTCCAGCAAGAGGAGGAGCGCATAGAGCTCGAGCATGAAATCACTCGCCGTGGAGATGGCGTGCGTGCGCACACCATCACCCACGGCGTGAACTAGAGGATCGTCGAGGATGATGATGCCTTTCGTATTTCGCCCGGGCAAGCGAGAACATAGTTGCAGCGGTGGCTTTGCTTTGGGGGCTACCAGAGCCCATAACACCCAAAGAGTGTTGGGCCTAGCATGAGATTTGAATGCTACTTGAGCGAGCAACGGTGCAGCAGGCGGAGAGCTCGATGTCCTAGTGACATGAGCTCAACACCAGCCAGCGCGCACCCTTGGGGTGACACGACAAGGACATATTCATCCACTAGCCACCACATGATAATGGGAAGCGTGTCGCAGTCCCGATACATGAGTGTGTTAGTCCTATCCGCGACGCACGCAACACCCTGAACACCCGCAGGCACGGACGGGGGGGATGAGAGGGAGGGGGCCACCCACAACTACCACCCTCGTCATGTAGGACACTATGATAGCACCGAGGACCAAAGCCTGAGCCCCACTTCATCGGGCCCTCAGGTTTTTGACCGACACATCCTCAACGCACCTTTCCCGTCACGGTATGGACCGCCGACGAACATCCCAAAATACTCTAGGAAAACGAACCCTGGACTATGGCTCAAGGATTACTAGATCGCATGTCAAGCCGGTGGCACGGATAGTGACTCCTTCATTATCCGCAACCTCCTCTTGTTCCTGGCCGACTCGGCCTGAACCAGGCTAGAGCACCTTCCACCCAACAATATTCAAAGTTGGGTGGACCTAAAAGAGATCTTTGTGGGAACTTCCAGGGCACCTACACACGCCCCGAGAACCCCAAGGATCTAAAGAACTATCAGCAGAAGTCAAGAGAAACTCTCTGTGAGTACATCTGATGCTTCTCCAGGTAGTGCAACGAGCTGCCCAATGTCGTCGACGTCGACGTCATCGGGGCATTCCTGTCCAGGACCACCTATGAGTCCCTGGTCCATAAACTAGGACAGAAGGGCCCGCAGACCAACAAGGAGCTCCTTAACATTACCACCAGCCACACCTTAGGTGAGGAGGCGGTCGGGGTGGTTTTTGACCGTCCTCGAGGTAAGGCGAAGCGGGACGAGGATGCCGGCGAAGGCGCCTCCAATCGTTCGAGCAAGAAGAAGAACAAGCAGTGGCACGAGGGCTCACTCGTGGCTGCTACCGAGCGAAAGGGCAAGAAGACACCCACCAAGGGCACTCTTGACCACTTTGAGAGGATGCTCGAGGGGTCATGCCCGAACCACGCCTTCCTCATCAAGCACCTATACAAGGAATGCTTCCTCATGAAGTGGTTCTTGTCTGAGCGCTCCAAGAAGGGGGATTAGAAGCAGAAGCCTGACCCAGTGGAGGATGACGCCGAGGGGAAAGAGGATGCCTTTCTAGAAACAACTGGCTACCTCATGATCTTCGATGGAACAACGGCTTATGGCTCCAAGCACTGCCAAAAGCTCACATGTTGTGAGGTCTACATGACCAAGCCGGCCATGCCCTCTTTCCTCCGATGGTGGTGACCACCCGTCACCTTTGATCGGTCCAACCACCTAGAGAGCGTCCTGCATCCGAGTAGGTTTTTGCTCATGGTTGACCCGATCATTGGCATGAAGTGACTCACTAAGGTGCTGATGGACAGAGGCAGCGGCCTCAACATCATGTATGCCGAGACGCTTGATTCCATGGGCATCGATCGATCGCGCATTCGGCCGACTAGAGCGCCTTTCCATGGCATCATGCTGGGGAAGCAGGCCAAGCCTCTCGGGTAGATCGACCAGCCTGTTACCTTTGGGGATCCATCCAACTTTAGGACAAAGAGCCTCACCTTCGAGGTGGTAGGGTTCCATGGGACCTACCACGCCATCCTAGGGCACCAGTGCTATGCAAAGTTCATGGCCATCCCTAACTACACCTACCTCAAGCTTAAAATGCCAGGCCCGCAAGGGGTCATCACCATTGGCACCTCCTTCTAGCGTGCTTACGAGTGCGAGGTGGAGTGCTGCAAACTCGCCACGGAGACCATCGCTTTCGAGGAGCTCATGATCATCAAGGAGGGGATCACCGAAGAAGTACCTGACTCCAAGCAGTTGGCCGGGTCTTTTGAGCCCATAGAGGGCACCAAGGAGGTCCTCATAGACCCCCAACAGCTCTAAGGGCAAGGTGGTGCGCATCAGCATCTCGCTCTCTCCCAAATAGGAAAGGGCGCTCGTCAACTTGCTCCACGCAAACAGAGATGTCTTTGCGTGGAAACCCTCGGATATGTCAGGCATTCTGAGGGAAGTCATCGAGCACGCCTTGAAGATCAGGCCAGGCTCTAGGCCGGTGAAGGAGCGCCTATGTCGCTTCGATGAGGAGAAGTGCAGGGCCATCGACGAGGAGATTGTGAAGCTTTTGGCGACCGGATTCATCAAGGAAGTGTATCACCCTAAGTGGGTATACAATCTTGTTCTTGTGCGAAAAAAGTGGGAAATGGAGAATGTGTGTTGACTATACGAGCCTCAATAAGGCATGTCTGAAGGATCCGTTTCCTTTGCCACGTATAAACCAAGTAGTCGACTCAACCTCAGGGTGCGAAACCCTCTGCTTCCTCGATGCGTACTCCAGGTACCATCAGATCACGATGAAGGATTCCAACTAGCTCATGACCTCATTCATCACCCCATTCAGATCGTTCTATTATATCATGATATCGTTCAGACTAAAAAAACGGGGGCTACATACTAGCGGTGTATGCTCAAGTGTTTTGGAAATCTCATCGGTGAAACCGTTGAGGCTTACGTGGATGACATCATAGTTAAATCCAAAAAGGTCGGCCAGCTCATGGCTGACCTGGAGAAGGCTTTCACGAAACTCCGAGCAAACATCATAAAACTCAACCTCGAGAAATGCATTTTGGGGTCCCGATGGCATGCTGCTTAGGTTCACCGTCTCCGAGCACGGCATTGAAGCCAACCCAAAGAAGATCTCGACCATCATGAGGATGGGCCCGATTCAGAACATAAAAGGGGTATAGTGGATTGCAGGGTGCCTCGTAGCACTTAGCCGCTTTATTTCGCGTCTCGGCGAACAAGGCCTCCCTCGCTACCGTCTTCTGAAGAAAACCGATTGCTTTGTGTGGACAACCAAGGCTCAGGAGGCGCTTGACGAGGTCAAGGAGCTCTTGACGAAGGCCCTGATTCTAGTCCCCTTAGCCAAGCGTGAACTGCTCCTACTCTACATCGTGGCCACCACACAGGTGGTCAGAGCCATCCAAGTGGTAGAATGGGAAGAAGAGGGACACGCCCTCAAGGTGCAGTGCCCCATCTACTTCATTAGCAAGTTCCGGGTCGATTCCAAAACCTGCTACCCCTAGATCCAAAAGCTCTTGTACGCCATCCTGATCGCCAAGAGAAAGCTACGTCACTACTTCGAGTCACACCCGGTGACAGTCGTGACATCCTTCCCTCTCGGTAAGGTGGGCACTCGAGCTGATGGGTCAGGGCATTTCATATGCCCCACGAACAGCCATCAAGTCCCAAGTGCTTGCCGACTTCGTGGTGGAGTGGACCGAGGTCTAGATGCCGCTAGCAGCCGTCGACCAGGAGTACTGGACGATGTACTTTATTGGGTCGTTGATGAAGAAGGGCACCGTTGTGGGGCTAGTCTTCATTTCCCCTCTCAGGGTACGCATGAGGTATGTGGTTCACCTTCATTTCCTAGCCTCTAACAATGTGGCTGAGTATGAGGCGCTTATCAATGGCCTACACATCGCCATTGAGTTGGGCATCCGATGGCTCGACATCTGGGGAGACTTGCAACTTGACATTGACCAAGTCATGAAGGAGTTGAGCTACCACAGTGCCAAGATGGCTACATATTGCCAAGAAGTCCGCCAGCTGGAGGACAAGTTTGATGGCCTCGAACTCAACCACATCCCGAGATGGCTCAACGAGGCAGCCGACACACTTGCAAAGATGGCATCTGGTCAAGAGCCGACCCTAACTGGCATCTTCGCTAGCAATTAGTACAAACCCTCGGTCCTCCACGAGGAACCAAAGCAGGTCAGCGACGAGATGACTGCCTTGGGCTCAGGGGCTGACCTACCGTTGGCTCCTTCTGACCCTAAGGTCATGGAGCTCGAGGAAGATCTAGTGGCAGAGCCCAACCCTCTAACCGACTGGGGGACACCTTAGCTCGATTACCTCCTCTGAGAAGTGCTCCCAACCGATAAAATGGAGGCCCGATGGCTCGCACACCGTGCTAAGTCCTTCGTGATTGTTGAAGGGGAGCTCTATAAGCGAAGCCACACTAGGATCCTACAGCGCTGCATCCCCATCGAACAGGGGAGGAGACTACTGAAGGATACCCATAGCAGGGTCTGTGGACACCATGTCACGCCTAGAACCCTGGTCAGGAACGTGTTCCGACAGGGCTTCTACTGCCCGACCGTGGTGGCTTACGCCATAGAAATAGTGTGCACCTATGAAGGGTGTCAGTACCATGCTCGACAAACCCACCTACCAGCCAAAGTGCTCCAGACAATCCCAGCTGTAATAGAATTGAGTAATTATACAAAATTAAGTAAGAAAATCACCGTTGGAGCAGATAATTTAGCAAATTTAAGCCCGTATAACCCGGTAGTCCGTGAAACCACGAAGGATTTCAAACCAACCAACATATAAACCAAGATCGTACAAGTTTAGCAGTCATAGTCACATATTACATAAAGTTCGCAATATCATTTCGAATACATCGGAGTTCAGAACATAAAGTTATTACAAACTAAGTTAATAATAAAGTAGCGAAAGCAAATAGTTTTGAGACTTCACACACACACTTAGTTTGAATTATAGCGTCAGTTGATAGTCATGTCCAAGAAAAGCATCAGGTAAGACATACAGAGTGACCATGCCCTTGGTCCTAGTTATCACCCATTGCAGGATACAGACAGTTGATGCAATATCCATAATACATTTGGCCATCTGCAAAAACAATGGAAACAAAGTCCTGAGTACGAGAATGTACTTAGCTAGACTTACCTGCCTTAAACGAAAATAAAGTGACACCAAGGTGTATGCAAAGCTTTCTTTTAGTGGGTTAGCTGACTCATTTGTGAAAAGCATAATTTATCTTGAATAAACCATTTTAAGTATTAGCATCATCTTTATTATATACTGTCACTCTAGGCAAGCACCTATGCTATAGCAATCACTTGATTAACCATTCATATCAAGTTACCATCTCAGGTTTAGTATTTCCAACATCATCCATAACCATCCGTGTTTCATCATCATTATTACGATGCCGTAGCTCGAGCGTGTAGTCTAGTGTAGCACAAGCCCAGCTACCTGTCTATTTCAACAGCTAGGAGGTGACCGCTTTTTTTAAAAAAAAATAGAGATGAAAGGATCAAGATGCCCAAGAGGAGGGCTGAATTGGGCTTTTCCAAAATTTATTGCAAGAATTAAATCCAATTAACCCATGTTCACCCCTCGATGTCTAAGTGAGTTCTTAGTGATTCTACCGGATAAAAGTTTTGCACCCTAGGTTCCAAATCCAAATCTAACATGGAAATTCTAGGAATGTAAAGAGCAATAATTAAAGTACTTGAACTTAAATTGCTTGAAAGTAAAGGGCAAGGAACACGGCAATATTTTTCTGAGGTATTAGAGAGTCACCACTCTCCACTAGTCCTCGTTGGAGCACCCGCGTAAGGGTGTAGCTCCCCCTTGATCCGCGCAAGGATCAAGTGCTCTCTACGAGCTGATGCTTCGACACTCTGTCACGGTGAATCGCCCAAAACCGCACACAAGATGAGTTGGGTCATCCACAAACTCCACCGAATGATCACCAAACTCCCAATCACCACCGACCCATCTAGGTGATGGCGATCACCAAGAGTAACAAACAAGAACTCTCACTTGACCATAGCAAGCCAAATGAGATGGGTGGATGGACACTTGCTACAACCTATACACTAATGAAGTCCTTAATCTTAGATTCTCAAATCACAATCTTCTCACTAGGCTCTTGCACTCCCTTACAGTTAAAAGATGTTTCTCAGCTAAAAAAATGAGCAAGAGACCTCAATTCGATGAGTGAGAGAAGTATTTATACACCCCTCACACAAAATCCAACCGTTATGTGCTAACTCAGTATTTTTCGTATTGACCAGACGCGTCGGTCGATGTGACCGGACGCGTCCGGTCGATGGCAATGGTTGACTTCAGATTCAAACTACGCTGAGTGACCGGACGCATAGCCGAGTCCAGTCAGGGGTGACCGGAGGCGTCCGGTTGCTCAAAACCTTCTCTGGAACCTCTATGTTCCATTTTCACGGTCGACCGAACGCACTGTAGCCGCATCCGATCAGTAGTTCATCGCGTTCGGTTCCAAACCCTAGCAGGGTTGATCGTAGACTGTGCTACCTGCGCATCCGATCAAGTACTTAACAGCATTCGGTCACTTGAGCTTATGCTGCTGCCATCCAATACACTGACCGGACGTGTCCAGTCAGGTAAAGGACCATGTCCGGTCAAGCAATAATGCCACAAACCACTCCGGATCGCGGCGCGACTTGAACGAAACTTGTTCCAAATGATCTTTGGGCTTCACCTAAGCTACCTAGTGCTAAGTTTGACAAGTGTGCACCGCACCTAAACTATTAGACTCACCTAGGTCAAGCTACTCGCTCATGCCCCCCTTTATAGTACGGCCAAAGGAAAAACAAAGTCCTAAACTACTCTAAGTGCCTCTCCAACACCAAAACGGCACTTAGAACTAGTTCACCCTTAACCTTGTTGCCAATCCTTTGAAAACCAAAATGATTTCCACAGATAGGGGCATAAAAACCATATTGCCCAAACAATCACTATTACCATGACCTAACTTATCAAAGTTTCTGCAAAACACACGTTAGTCATAGTAATTTCCATCGTCATCAATCATCGAAACCCAACTAGGGGCCTAGATGCTTGCAGGAGGGACGGGCAGATGTTAGAGTTGGGGCATCGAATCAAAATCACTATGTTTCTAGAACATCCACCCATTCTGTTGGACCGAGGACATCACGGTGTTTTGCTTTGTGTATTTGGTGGTGATTTTGGGACAGTGGCCAAATATTTTGAAACAAATTTGAGGCTCACATTCACCCCCTTTGGTCACCATTTTCAGTCCTTCATGACTGTTTTTTTTAAATAGGAGGCGACCGAGCAGAGGTTAGTGTTCGAGCATCGAATCAAAATCACTATTTGACTAGCTTATCGGATTCTTAAAACTCATTTCTGAAAAGAATTTGGATTCAAAACATTTCTACAAGAGACCTAACATGCTCAATGCCTCTCAACACTAGAGCAGGAAGGACACGAGTAGTGAAAGGTGGCGGTGTTGAAGGGAGAGATGTCTGGTGGGACTTTGCAATGCATTGAGAGTGAACAAACAAGTTTTGTGTCGGTTGATTTTGGAGTTATTTGTGACTCCATTCCATTTCTATATCCCATTCAGCCTGCTGACTCTTAGATCTCACATGAAAGGAGCTAGAATGCTCGATACAGGCGGGCTGAGATTAAGTCTGGCTAACTTTTAAGTCGGTCATTGCCTAACCGCATGTTTGCACATGAGCACTTCACCTTATACCTCTAGCGATAAGCATGATATGCAAGACACATTGTCCGAAGAGCCTCACTAGGAGCGTGGTAGGTGTCGGTGTTTGGAATCACCGACTAGTAAATTTCTATTATTACGCATTTAGGCTCGGATGGTGTGCAAAGAGAACACGAAGATATATAGGTTCAGGCTGAATGTCCCTAGTTCAGTGGTGAGCTGCTCGTGTTACTTGCACTCGGGTCTGTAGTAGGGGTTACAAATGGTAGAGAGAGGGATGAGCTCCCAGGTCTCTGATGAAAGTGAAGTGGAGTTGAAGTGCCTCCTGTTGGTCAAAAAAGGATCCCCCTAAGTCCCCAGGGTCTAGAGGCTTCAGGGTCCTCAAAATTCTCCCTTGGCAGGGTGCCTGGTCTTCCCTTTTATAGGTCAAGGGAAGGACCAGGGGTACAAGAACGAGAGAGAGGAAAAGAAGAAAGAGAAAAATGATGAGGGCCCGTTCTAGGTGCCGCGCCATCCTCCTCCTTTAGTAGGGGTGCCCTAGTATTGTAGATGTTGATGGAGATGTCTCCATGTTGCGATGTCAATGGTGATGGAGATGGCTCTACGTCGTGGCCCTGTTTGCTGCTGGCGCCATGCTCGGGCGTCGTCAGCCGGTCGCGGCGCCCCGTTTCGCCTTGCCTGGCGTTGTGGGCGACGTGGGCCCCCTAGGAATGGCCTATCATGGTTACGGGTCGTGTCGAGGCATGTCCACTCCTATCCAGTGTCAGAGGTTTGACTCTGGACTCGAGCTTTTATGTTCATAGTAGTAAAGGAGGCGCGGGCCTCCGTGGGATTTGCGCCCTCGCCCAAGGGCGATCGCGTGCCCTTAGGGTCGGGCGGAACGAAGCTCCCCTCCTTGGGGTCGGGCGAGGCGTTGCCCGCTCCCAAGGGGTCAGACGTGTCGAACCTGCGCCCTAGGGGTCGGGCGTGCCGAACCTACGCCCCTGGGGTCGGGCGAGCCGGAATCTACCCCCTTGGGGTTAGGCGAAGCCACGGTCACGTCCTCTGACCGTCCGTTCGATTTTGATCGTTAGGGAGCGTGAGTTCCCCTTTTTTGGGTACCCTAAAATTGGTACCCAACATGAGGTCTCTTGAACCCGAAACACTAAACATCCGGGAAGGACCTTGTCATAGCGTGAAGTAGCTATGGGCTGCCTGGCTGGCCAGATCACTCTCGAGCTTCGCTGCCATTGAACCAACAACCATGAGCAGTGGCAACGAAGAACGGACAATAATAATAGATTGGAAAAGTAATGGACAGGTTAAAAGTGTGGTAGATTTGGTGATTGGATATATGAATCTCTCTGTTGACTGTGATTCTCTCGTATAAATAGAGGGGGTCAAATCTTATCCTAGGAGAAGACTTATTCGACGCGCAATTTACAAGCCCAAGCTGGTTCGAACGGGCCTGGGCCGGTTTCAACGGCGGGCAACCCAAGAGAAACTAGGGTGCTGCTCAGCCGAGGGACTTCCAAACCAGCCTAGTCCGGTTTCTCATGCTCCTTTGCGAATTTGCACGTGATTTCTCTGTTCATCTTTAGCTTTTCCTATCATATTTTAGATGTCAACATAACCATTGCAATAGCTATAGTACATTGATACGAGGCCCATTTTAAGGTGAGGTTGAGCAATAAACATTGCCCTTACACTTTGGAGTAATTAGAGATGCATCACCCACACCCATATTCACCTCCTAATATAACTCAGTCCTAACATATACAGTAAGCGCCACATGTTTACATGTAGCATGTGCAACACACGGATGATATATGGGCAGGTGGACACCATAACATTTGCAACCAGCTCGATAGCGCGAGCTGACCGGCCGGGCACGCAAGTTGTAACCGCGCTCTGCTGCAGCCTGCAGAGAAGGTTTCGGGATTTGACCGAATTAGTCCGAATTTCGGCGAAATTCATCCATTTCGATGAGGTCCGAAACGAATTTTACACTTCACATTCCGAAAATCCACCGAATTGAATCCGAAATTCATCCAAATTTTTCCAAAATTCGTCCAATTCGGTTGGGACCGAATTTTTTTTCAAAACGAATCCCAAAACCTTTGAGCCACGCGACATCAGAGATGAGAAGACAGAAGAAGTATGCATGCATCGACAAGAAACACGGGGAGTGCTCGGTTGGCCGGGGCACGAAGCTAGCTAGCTATCCGCGAACCGCTGCAGGCTGTGGAGCAAGGCGGCGCGGAGGCCGGGCTCGCTCCGCAGCGCGGCGGCAGGCACGTCGACGACGGCGTCCTGCACGGTGACGCCGCCCACCCGGCACACGCACGCGTGCTGCACGGGCAGGTCCAGCGAGCGGAGCGCGAGCATGAAGCGCGCGGGGGCGTGGTCGTGGCTCGCCGCGGTCGTCATCGTCGTCAGGCGCAGCGCCGCCGCCTCCTGCTCCTGCCCGACCATCCGCACCTCAAGATTCTCCTGGAAGCCGCCGAACGAGGTCAGCGAGTGGGTGACGCCGTCGCCCGCCAGCGTGGCGCTGCAAGTGACGGCGGCAGCAGCGGCCGCGGCTTCGGAGGTCGTCGTCGTCGCGGCCTGCTTGGCCTCAGCCTCGAGCTGCTCCAAGCGGTCGCGCAGCTCGCCGATGTAGGCGGCGGCGTCCGCGAGGAGGGACGCCTTGTCCGTCCGGGTCACCGTGGGCACGGCGGCCCGGAGGTCGCAGAAGCGGCGGTTCAGCTTGTCGCGCCGCTGCCGCTCCGCCTCCACGTGGCTGATGACGGGGCCATTGGTCCGGGGCCCGGGCTTCCGGCCCCGCTTCTTCGTCTCCGGTGCAGCAGATGCCAGCGGTTGGCCGGGACCGGAACCGACGGACTGGTCGTCGTCGTGCCCCGCCGAGCGCGAGTCCTCGTCACCCCACTCGGCGCCGTCATCCAGGCAATCGTCGCTCCCCAACCATCGCTCCAGGACCTCGCTGGACACGAAGTCCAGCTCCGGGTTGTAGTGGTCGGCTGTGGAGAAGGACGCCGGCGACGGAGAGGTGCAGGAGGCGGCGGCCCAGCAGACAACCTCATCCATTGTGTTGTTGTGTTGCTACTAACTTGTGGACTGTCGCAGGAATAGCCTGGTATACTAAAAGCTTGAGAGAAAATGTTGCGAATTTTCAGTACTGTATGTCGGTGTCGGTATCGACTTTTTTTAGGGGGTGTTTGTTTGAGATGTAGCACTTTCGTCTTATTTGACAAAAAGTTTCTAATCATAGAGTAATTAGGCTTAATAGATTCGTCTCGTAAAAAACCCCTAAACTATGTCAACATGCATGCAATTAGTCTACATTTAGTACTCCATGCATGTACCGCAACATTCGATGTGATGAGAGTTAAAATTTAACTCCTCAAATCAAATAGGGCCTAAGGTAATGTCCGACATTTTTTTTCTTTCTACTCCTTCCATCCTAAAAAATAACGATTCTAATTATCCTAAATATAAGCAATTTTAAATTGTTCTAAGTCACTTGGCCAAATTGCAAGAAGAAGAATATATTTACGATATAAAAATGAGCATGACTAGAAATATTATGAAATTATAATTGCCTCTGAACATACAGCTCAGGGTCTTTACTCTCTGGCACGCGGGGGAACTGTGGACATTTGGCCCCTCACACTCAATTACTCCTCTAACGCCGTCTCGAGTTCCGCTCTAGGGGACCAGTCTTCCGTCTTTCATCAAACGGTGGTCATGCCCCTGTCGCGAGGGTTTACTCCACACGACCGGACAATGTCCGGCGGTGTTCAACCATGCACATACAATGTACCCTCGTGAAGGGCAACGCAAAAATAAGTTAGCGAGATTACACCGGCAAGGTTAGTGTTTTGTAACCCTCTGGAAAGGGTTTATCACCGGTGGTGGGGTTGACCCACCCTTGAATACGCTAGGGGGTAAGATCACACTCATGGGTCCCACCTAGGCCAAGGTGAGGGTGGGGTGCTACACGTAGAGCGTCCCCCAATAGTAGCCCCTCGGGGCTTTTCGGCCAGCCTGGTGACACGAAGCACCGTAGTAACTAAGGGGCGAGGGATCAGAAGCTCGAGCCCGGGGGTTTCCATCCCAAGCGACGCGGTGTTACTGTAAAGCACGATGAATTAATGGACATTTACTCCCGAATTAATTGTTTCCCTATCCCGTTTCACACAGACTAGCCCTCGTTTCCTCCTCACCTGTGGGACACCCTCGGCCTCCTCCGCGCTAACTCTTACCGAGGGTAGGAGGCAGAGGGAAGCCCCCACACCATCCAAACATATTTTATGGATAATTTAATAAGAACTAATTTAGTTAAAGTCACAAATATTTGACTTTGAACAAAACCAAAATTAATTATTGTTTAAAATAGAGGGGTGCCTTTTCCGTTAATTGGTCAATTTTTTGATAGTTTACCTTAGAACAAACTTAGTTCTCTTATATTTCTCTTAGAATAGTTTTAGACTCTCTCGTATAGGTTATGATGGAGGATGGAAGATCTGATGAATTTGCCCTCCAATGAGGGTGTCTCAGTATGAGCTGACGCTAGCTCTATGCTGATAGATATGGAGGGAAGACAGACCGCAACAAGCAGCCTTAATTATCGTGCTATGAACAAGGAATGCATCATAAAATGTGCGAGACATCTTTAAGTATATATCTAGTCTCTTACTTTTACACTATTTGGTAATTAAAAAAATTGAAACAGCTAGCTCTAAATTAGATCGGCCAATGCCCTAACACGTTCCACTGCATGCGCGGGTGAGTTGTGTCGGTGTAAGAAATGGCGGTCCTAACACCAACGAGTAATGAGTGTTTACGCGTCGGGAGTCCGGATGGTGTGCAAGAAGGACACAGACGATTTATACTGGTTCGGGCCGAGAAATGCCCTACGTCCAGTGGGGGGAGAGTTCTGTATTATCTTACACCGAAGTGCTTGTAGTAGGGGTTACAAGCGGACATGAGAGAGGGAGGAGCTCCCAAGTCTCACGGCGTGAGTGGTGAAGGTGGTGGCGTGTGCGACTCTGCTGGTTACCTCGCAAGGTCCAGGAGAGTAGCCTACTCGTATCTTGCGTTGTGTTGCTACGGTGGTTCAGTTGAGTTGTGTTCGACTGAGTTCTCCTCTCTCGAAATAATCCATGCATGCTCCTTTTATAGTCTCAAGGAGGTGCAGGGTTACATGATGTTGGCGTATGGTGTGACCTTGCCGGTGGAGGAGCCTGGTGGCCTCGGAAGGGCCTTATCTAGTGGCAGCGTGGTATGTACTGTGAAGGCATGGCGTCGGTACTTCTGGTACTGCTGCTATGTGTTCTGGTACGCGTGCCACCGCTGAAGGTGTGGTCTCTGTCCTTTGGCATTGTAGCGACGTGCTTTGTCACACCTGGTCCTGTAGTCGGCGTGGCGTATTTTGTCCTTGTAGTCTGACTCAGCGTAGAGGGCCGAGACCTCGGAGGTGGGAAATGTGGTGTGATCTTATCTGATCGTGGGAATAGCGGCCCAGAGCAGTTGCTCCATACACTGCGCACACATGAATCGTGTGTATAGTACCAGTATGGGTGGTAGAGTGGTCAGCAGCTCTTCCCCATGCCTGTTGCAGTCGAAGGCGTGGTGATTCGACCCCAGTCATTCCCGGCCTGTCCGGTTGGGCAGACGCGAGAACGTGGGTGATGTCACAGGGGGTCTCGAGCGCGCTAATGGGGGAGCGGCGTTAGAGGCCGGTCTCGGGCGAGTCGAAGACGGACAATGCCGCCTCTAGGGCTCGGGCGAGGCGGTGAGGTTGCCGGGGGTCGGCCTGTGTCCGAGACATTAGGGCGGAGGCCTCGGGCGAACCGGAGGTGTTCTGAAACCCCCTGAGTGAGGCCTCGGATGAAGTGGGGAGATGGGCTGGTTTGGTCACGTGTCTTGCTGGAGGCCCAACAAAGGGGAAGTTTAGCCCGTCTCTCCTTTGTTGATCTTTTCCCTTAAATGGGGAGGCCGGATGATTTTTCATCACAATTTGGGTACCCCTAATTGTGGTACCCGACAAGTTGTATGTTTATTGTCCCCACCACACCCCCAACCCATTTCCCAAAATTTAATTTGCAAGTCGTCACACAGTACACGCACGACAATGGAAATGTGTCGTTCTCGCTCCTTGAGGAGTTAAACGTTAACTTTGATCAAATATATACAAGAAAATAATCCCATTTCTATAAAGACCTTTTTGGTCCTTCCCCCTCTTCTGGATTACATATGGATCAGGATTGTTGGCATGAATAGGAAAAAGTAAATGATCAAGAAAATGTTGAATTAGAAAAACCTTTTACTGAAGTTGAAATCAAGGAGGCTGTATTCTCTATGGATAAGAATACTGCTCCAGGTCGAGATCATTTCCCAATTGAGTTTAATTAACATTGTTGGAATTTTATTAAAGATGATTTGGTGTTACTCTTTCAGGATTTTTATAATCTGAAACTGGATATTGGAAGGTTCAATTATGGTATTATCACTCTATTACCCAAAGTCAAAGATCCTAACAGCATTAAGCAATTCATGCCTATTTGCCTACTGAATGTTATATATGAAGTTTTCACAAAAGCCTTGATGTTAAGACTTGATAAAGTTATGGGAAGAATCATTAATAAAAGTCAATTTGGCTTCCTGAAAAATAGAAACATTATGGATGAGATTATGGCATTGAATGAAATTTTGCATGACACAAGAATCAAGAAGAAGGATGGACTGGTGCTCAAGCTTGACTTCGAAAAGGCATATTATAAACTTAATTGGGACTTCCTTTCTGAATGTCTCAAGCAGAGAGGATTTGGTGATAAATGGTGTGAATGGATAAAACTTGTGATGGTCTCCAGGACTGTCAGTGTCAAAGTAAATAACACTAATGGAAGCTACTTTAAATCTGGTAGGGGTGTTAGACAGGGGGATCTTTTTGTCTCCTTTTCTCTTTGACATCGCTGTTGATACCCTTGCAAAAAATATTTCTCTTGCCAAAGAAACAATCTGATACAAGGCCTAGTGCCTGAATACATTGAAAATGGGGTTGCTATGTTGCAATATGCAGATGACACAATTTTGTGCATCCAGGATGATAAAGAGCAGCCTTCCAATTGGAAATTGTTATTATACTTATATGAATCCATGTCTAGGCTAAAGATCATTTTTTCTAAAAGTGAAGTCACCATGGTAAGTTAGGATGACGCTAAAAACCTTGAATTTTCTAATATGTTTAATTGTTCCACTGTTCCAATGGGAAGTGGCCTATCAAGTACCTTGGAGTCCCTGTGGCTGGCTCCAAATTACATGTTGGTGACTGGATTCCAATCACTGAGAAATTTCTCAAAAGGATGGATGGGTGGAAAGGTAGTTATTTGACTTTTGGTGGCAGACTGGTGTTGATTAATTCATGGCTGAGTAATCTCCTAGTTTATGCTATGTCCATGTATTTGGCTACATGTGTCTACTTTAAACAAAATGGATACTGTCAGAAAAAGATTTTTCTGGCAGGGAGGGAATTTGAGAAAGAAATATCATTTGGGTAAATGGACCAAAATTACTAAAACAAAAGATAAAGGAGGGCTGGGGGTCAAGGACCTAAGGAAAATGAATATTAGCCTCTTATGCAAATGGTGGTGGAAAGCTAAGAATGGTACTGGTACTTGGCAGGAGATCATTAGCAAGAAGTACCTGAAAAAAGGGAGGATTGCTTACTTGAAGAAAGTAGCAAAAATTCCCTGTGTGGAATGATTTGCTCAAGGTGAGTCGTATTTACCTTAAAGGTAGATCTACGTTTATGGGAAATGGGAAATCCACAAGTTTTTGGCATGGTAGGTGGTGTGGGCTTGTTTCCTTGGCAGACAAGTTCCCTAACCTCTATGAGATAAATAAGGAGCAAGATTGCTCGGTGGAAACCATGAAACACAAGAATTGGTGCCTCACTTTTAGAAGATGCATGATTATATGAAGACCTTCAAAACCAATTAAGGCGACTGCAGGACATTGTGTTCCGATGTGCCATCCATGACAGTAAAGATAAAGCTAGATGGGATTAGGAGAATAAATCTTGTATTTTTCTGTAAAGTCAACATACAAACACTTGTGTAGAAATGACTTTGGAGCCAGTTTCAAGAAAATCTGGAAATCCAAGATCCCTCTTAAGATTAAAATCTTTATGTGGCTTGTATCTCAGGATGCCATTTTGACTAAGGACAATTTGTGTAAAAGGAAATGGAAGGGCAATTCGTCATGTGCTTTCTGTCCAGAAAAAGAAAATGGAAATCACCTGCTTTTTGGTTATCCAACCGCCAAGTACATTTGGAGCTTGCTGGCTTACTCTTTGGGTGCTAACTGTGTAGACCTGGAAATATGGAGCAGTACTGGGGGTGGATAGATAATGTGCTTCCTCAAGGGCCCCAGATGCATGCAGTTGGTTTAGCTGCAGTACCGTTGGGCAAGGGTGACTTGGGACAACTGGTCGTCCAGGGTGCTGAAGCGAAGATGACGGCACTATACTTCCACAAGCAGGCGATGCAATCACGTGCTCAGGATGAAAGGCAGCTGATTTCTTATGCCGGATAAAGCATGTAGTAGTACAAATCGCAGCTATTGAGCTGTTCTGGGTGTAATTCTGGTGTTTGAACCCATAGTTTGTCCTGTAGGGCTTCTTTTGATCTTGTTAGCCTGAACTGGTAGCTGCGGTAGCTAAGGTCCATGCCTATGTTCCTTTGTGATCATTTGCATGGTCAAGTTTTTGCAGTGGTGGCTATGTGATGCGGACACTAAACTGTTGCGTTCTATAATTTTGTTGCCTTAGGTATGAAATTCGGTTTTACCGTTGTGAAAAAATATACAAGAAAATAATAATATTTATAGTAAATAATTAGTATCATTAGGTAGATCGTTAAATCTATTTTCAAATAAACTTATTTAGAGATACAAATATTGTTAATTTATTGTAAGTACCCTCCTGTAACTCTTTAAAATTTAAAATGAAGTGCTATGGGGACATCTCCCCAGTTTTTGCCTTAAAAAAATCCACATGTATAATTTGTTTGCCGAACAAACTCTACATGTAGGGGATTAACCAAACAAACTCCACAAGTTTTGCTCTAAAACAAGTTTTCTTACTTGTTTGGCCTACACGCACATTGAGTTAGATATGCTGCTAGATGCCCTTCGGTTCTAATAATTTCTTAGGGGTAAATTGGTCATTTCACATACTGTTTAGCGGTGTTAGAGGCAAAATACGACAATAGGGCCAGATTGGTAATCAAAAGTTTGAGCGAGGCCAAATAGGTAAGAAAATTTATTTCAAGGCAAAAAAGAGTGGCAAATTTTAATCGGGGCTAAATAAGAAATTTTCTCATTAGTTTCATGCTGCATGTACGATGTGCGATTGCGCATGCACGGATCCATGGACTAATCATCAACATAGTACATAGCTTCGTAATCAGAGCATCTTTCAAGCACGTGACGCATGTCTCTAACAATCGACCCAGTGACAAAACACTAGTGGCTTATATAACCTGTCTCTTCATTATTGCACCTTTCATGCTCGTGTCACACTTCATACATAACCATCAACCTCTCTGTTCTACATAACCATCAACCTCTCTGTTCTGTACACGCCGGACTTCAATGGGCAAGCACCGGTATTCTCTATCTCTAATGCTTTCTCCACAAAATAATGCAACCATGAAAATCGTACCACCTAAATTAACTCAAGTTTGATCACATTTATAATAAATAATATTAGTATTTATATATCTGAATAACTTTATTATAAAACTATATTCTATAACTAATTTAATGATACTTATTTTGTATAAAAAATGCTAGTACCATTTTTTATAAATTAAGTAGTCAACAAACGAAAATTCCATTTTTTTATGGACGGATGGAGTAATAAAGTTCCGGCAGAAATGTTATGGCTGTCATGTGTCTCCCCCAGAGATCTTGTCCATAGATTATTGTCTAGACTTCTCTTCGTATTGCACGAGCTACCTGGCCTCACCAGTCATTACTCATCACAAGCGAGAGCTGATCGTACAGGAAAAGTCAAAAGAAGTTCTCTTCCTGAGAAGATAAGAAAAAAAAACTGCATCAACAGACTGCTCCCGTTTCTAAGACACAGGCTCATGGAAATCCCGCTCACACAACCAGCCACAACCAAGCATGATGCCGTGACGGTGCATGTACATACATCATACATCAGGTTCAGTCACGCCATGACTCTTCGAAGCCTTGACGCTCCTGTCGTCGCCGGAGCCGGCCGGACTAATCCATTTCAGTGAGCAACCAACGGTCTAGCTTGGCAGGGCTCTGGCTTCTCCTAGAAAAGCTCTGCCTCCGGCCCCGCCTCTCCGGTGGTGCTGGGGCCGGAATCGGATTGGTCGTCGTCCTGGCCCGCCGAGCGCGAGTCCACGTCACCCCACCCGGTGCCGCGATTCAGGCATTCGTCGCTCCCCAACCATCGCTCCAGGGCATCGCTGGACACGAAGTCGAGCTCCGGGTGGTAGTGGGGCGGCGGCTGTCACTGTGGAGAAGGAGGTCAGCGAGGGACAGCTGCAGGAGGCCATTGTGGGCTGTCGCAGGATAGTCTGTAGGTGGAGAGAAAAGGTTGCGAATTTTCAGTAGCAACTCCAAGCGATTCATGCAAAACTGAACTTTCGTTTACGATACAACTTTACGGTCATGTCCAACATTTTTTTTATTTCTACTCCTTCCATCCTAAAAAAATAACTATTCTATTTGTCCTAAAATATAACCAATTTTATGTTATCCTACTAGGTCACTTCACCAAATTGTAAAAAAAATATTTACAATATAAAAATGAGCACCGTTAGAAATTTTATGAAATGTATTATCATGATTTACCTCTTTTATGTGTTCAGTTTACTTCGCTTTTATTCTAAGTAAAACTTTTTTTAACTTTAACCAAGTTTTCTTAGAAAATACTCCCTCTATTCCGAATTATAAGACGTTTTGATTTTTCTAAATAAATTAATTTTACTATATATCTAGATATAATGTATATCTAAGTGCATAGCAAAAACTATGTATCTATAAATGCCAAAACGTCTCATAATTTGGAATGAAGGGAGTAATACATTGGCATTTATTTACATGTTCAAATAAATACACTACCCATACATATTGTATGGTAATTTAATAAAATTAATTTAATGGTATAGACATTGGTACAATTTTCTATAGTTTTGGTTAAAGATAGAGAGGTTTGACTTAGGACAAAACCAAAACAAGGTATAATTTAAAATGGAGAGGATGTTCTTCTCTATAAATTAGACAAATTTAGGAAACTCTCGTATTCCAGAATCGGATAGAGTAGTTTTAGACTTTCCTTTACTCCAGAATCCATAATCGGATAGAGTAGTTTCCCAAATTTGTCTAAATAAACCTACAAGACTTTCGTAATGAATTAAGATCACTGTCGCACACAACAGGAGTATAGATCACTGTCGCACACTACAAGACTTACGTAGTATTAATGAAGATGTAATGAATTTGTGACCTGTTGTGCTGTACTCTCTCCGTCCCTAAATAATTGTCGTCCTCGTTTCTTAAAAAATAACTTTGATTAATTTTATATAAAAATATTAATATTTATGATACATAATTAATGTCATTAGATAGATCGTTGAATTGTATTTTCATAATAAATTTATTTGGAGATATAAATGTTGTATATATTTTCTATAAATTTAGTTAAACTTACTGCATGGAAAAAACGACTGTTGTTTAAGGACGGGGGAGTTTGCATGCCTTCACAACACACACGAGTCAAATGTGTGTGAAAGTGATGAAATTAAAGAAAACTTTTATCTCACACATTATCAAGTCAATTTGTGACCATGACTACTTTTGACTGTTCCCAGGTTGTGTAGGAATTCAAAATGAATTCTAGGACGAGGTGACGAACGGAGAATCGTGGCCAAGGATTCAAGTGTCTCGGAGGTACAGTACGGAGGCAATGATTGCGCTATTGTGCTAATTTCTCCGTTTTTTTCCTGTTGTACTAGGGGTGTGTTTAGTTTTCTATTTCACTAAAAAAAATTTGAGTTTTGGTCCATCATTTTGCAGAATTGAACTAAACACCATGCAAAATTTTTGGTAAAAAGGTATCCATTCTCTATTTTGGATTTTGACCCCCAAGAGGCCAAAAAAAGCCAAAAAGTCAAAAAGCTCTCACCCACCTCATGAAAAATTTGACATTTTGGATGGAACTAAACACACCCATGAAAATTTTGACATTTTGCATTTCATCATTCCAAAGTAGTTGGCATTTTGCATTTTGCATTCCATGGGGAACTAAACACAGCTTAAGTTTTACCTAAACCAAATATTTTTTATGTTCACAATCAATTTCAAAAGAGTCTATGTAGTTTCGTAAACATAATATTACAAAATCTAAAAATATAAATCTTGTGTTTTCAGCCTGTACAATTTTTTTTGAACTAATGAGGGATTTTTAACTTAAGACAAAATTAATATAAAAAACGGAGAGAGTAGATTAGAAAAGTCAGCGGGCGCTTGTACGTGGCAGGGGCGCGTGAGCAGCGGGCGTTTTAGTCCATGGATCACGGAGCAGCGAATGGAATGGCTGCTGCTGCTCGCGGGCGGGCCTTCTAGAGTAAAAAAATTGAGGCCCCATTTAGAACAATGGATTCATAATTTTATAGGATCCTAAATCTATAGGAGCTTTCTCTATGTGATCCTTTAGAACGAAGGATTGATCATCCTGAAATCCAACAAAACTCCTGTAGAATGGCTCAATTCATTGGAATTTAAGAGGAAATCTAGCATGAGGTCCAACCTTTTGAAAACTTTCTTCTATGTTGTCTCTCTTCTGATTTCTGCATTTCTCCTGCGGTGTATCCAAATGCTCCTTAGAGAATTTTCTGTGTTTTTAATTTCTGTAAAATTGCGAGTGATGTGCAACACTAATCCTATTTTTCTCCTAGTCCTGTGTTATGAATATCCTAAGTTCCATTCCCTCAAAAAAATATCCTAAGCGATAATAATGGGTATCTGAAACATTATTCTATTATTAGAATATGAGTGTAAACTATTTATCCAAAGATTGAAAGATATGTTAATGGATAAAAAAACCTTAGTCATTAGGTTTCGTGGGTACGAGTATGGCTCTATGCTATCCAAACCCATAAACCCATATGTATATACCCTACGTGCCACTATAATTCAAGACGGAATTATTTCCTTGGCCTTAAAGAAAGTGCTGCTTAGTTTCTGGGCCCTTTTCTCTCGAACTTTCTTGTTCGGCCCCTAAAACAAATTTTCTTTGATTTCTTGGCCCTTCCGTTAGTTTGATAGGCTAATGGTGTTAAGTTGCATGCAAAATTACTATTTTACCCCTGACGCCAAAAGCAACTGTTCAGCGACCTACAGTTGCGCTATACAGGTCTTTCAGGTTGCCTACTATCAATAATTTTCTCAAAATATATGTTCGTTTCGCTAAAATTTAGCTTATGCTGTGCTTATGTTGAAATATTGTGAGAGAAAAACACTATTGATTCGCTAAAAAGTACCACTGAAATAGTGCAGCAGAACCAGGCTTGGCCACAGATTTTTGTCTTGACTTCTCTCTTCCTAATAGCACGAGCTACGTAGGCTGAAGTCACCACTTATCAGAGACGAGGGCTGATCATACAGGAAAAGTCAAAAGAAGTTTTCTTCTAGAGAAGATAAGAAAAAACTGCATCAGTGAATTGCTGAGCTTCAATTCTGGATTCTCCGAAGGAGTGATTCTGATGGGGAGCAAGATTGATTGCAATTGAGAATCAATTCAGAAGTGATTCCTCTAGCAAATGAATAGGGACCCACGGGAAACGGTGGAGAGTGGTTTTTTTAGCTCCTAGCTCATACTGTAAATGGAGAAGTGACTCTTGTTAGCATCCCACCAAAATCCAGTTGCATTTAAAGTGTCTGACAGGACTCCGCAGAAGCTGAGAGTGAAGCTAGGGCTAGGAGCTGTGCCAAAGGGCCCTAAGACACATGCTCATCAGTGGCGGATCTAGGAAATAAGTTAGGAGGGGCTTATCTCATAATCTTTCATCCCTAGCCTCTCCTTCTAAGCTTGAATATGTGCAAATTTATAGCGGGGGCTTAGGAGGGGCTCTATGGTCCGAGCAGCGGTAGCGGGGGCTCGAGCCCACCCCGCCCCGGTGCTGGATCCGCCCCTGATGCTCATGGAAATCCGCTCACACAACCAGCCACAATGCACAATAAGTATCATTAGGTCACCACTCCGGTAAGGAGCTAGAACACTCTATGTAGAGCCTAGCTGACTTTTAGGTCGGTCCATACTTGGACCTTGTACCTCCAGCGATGAGCGCGATACGCAAGACATATTGCCGGAGGAGCCTCGTCAGAAGCGCGATACGCAAGACACGCCGGCAAGGTCTCTTGAGACTCGAAACCTCAAATGCTCAGGAGAGACCCAGTCAGGATGTGTGGCGGTTATGGGCTACCCTAGCCAACCTGGCCCCTCTAGAGCTTCACTGTCATCGATTCGCCGTCCATGCAGCGCCGACGAAGAATGAGGAGGATGAGGGGAAGAGAGGGTAAAAGAGAGGTTGTAGACTGGTTTTTGTGATGAGTGTTTGTTGGGCACCTCATTATATTTACAAGGTGGGGGTGGTCTTATCCCGCAAGGAGTCAAAAAACCCCTTCCAAATCGCGTTAAACGTGTTTAAATCTGTTCTGACCTGCCAAAGTTGGCTAAGCTGATTTCTGCGGGTTCCGGGCAGCTCTGGACTTGCCAAAGCTGACTTGGGACGGGTTCGGGCAAAAAGCTTCCGAAATTAATAATTAACTCATCCGGACTCCAAATGAGGCGATCGATATATGTTTTTCGATCAGCTTAATGAGAGAAACACAATGGTAAAGTCCATTCTTCCATTTGAGAAAGTTGAAAAAAGTCATCTTAGCCGACTTGGGGAGTCGGCTAAGTCGACTCTGGCTGAGTCAGACCCTCGAAAAGCAATTTTCTTTGTCCGGGTTCCAAATGTGATGATCTAAGTATGATTTTTGGCCGCCAAGACGATAGAAACATGATGAAGGAGTCCATTATACACTTTGGACAAATTTAGGTGTCAACATATGTCCCCTTTTTTTTAAGTAAAGTTTGCATACTAAAAACATCTCCGTCGGGCTCAAACTGCAATTTCTACTTTGAGTTGACAAATTTTGTTTTCTGCCTTCACCGATATCTTGGTCGCAGGAGCCGGCCAGACTAATCCATTTCAGTGAGCAACCAGCGGCCTAGCTTGGCAGGGCTTCGGCTTCTCCAAGAAGAGCTCTACCACCGACCCTGTCTCTTCGGTGGTGCAGGTGCCAGCGGTTGGCCGGGGCCAGAATGAACCGGACTGGTTGTCGTTGTGGCCCGCCGAGCGCGAGTCCTCACCACCCGACCCGGCGCCGTCATCCAGACATTCGTTGCTCCCCAACTGTCGCTCCAGGGCCTCGCGGGACACGAAGTCCAGCTCCAGATGCTGGCCGGCTGTGGAGGAGGCAGGCGAGGGAGAGCTACAGGAGGCGGCAGGCCAGACAACCTCATCAAGAAGAAATTCTTGAAGATGGGCATGTTTGAATCCACCGGCTACTGATAGTTAGCTGACTAATAGGTCACAACTATTATTAGTTGCTATTGGCTATTTTGATTCAACTAGTGAGATAATTGTTAGTTGACTATTCAGCTAATAATTAGCTAAATCCGTTTGGATAAAAAAAACTAACTATTAGCGACTACTGTCTTCTTAAATCCAAACAGAGCCTAACTTGTGGGCCGTAGCTGGATAGTAGTCTGTAAAAGCTGGAGAGAAAACATTGCGAGTTTTAAGTAGAACTCCAAGCGATTAACGCAAAACTGAACTTTCATTTCCGTTCCGGTATCCACTTTACGGTCTTGACCAACATTTTTTTCTTTCTACTCCTCCCATCCTAAAAAAGAACTATTCTATTTATCCTAAAATATAACCATTTTTATGTTATCCTACTAAGTCACTTGACCAAATTGTAAAAAAGATCCCCTCCCGTCCGCGTCGCTCCCTGTGTGGGCGACTCGGACGGACCCCGAACCCTAACCGCCGCCACCTCCACTCCCTGCCCTCCCCAGTCTCGCCGCCGCCGGAGGGAGCCGCCGGAGGCCGTGCGGCGACCTAGGATGGCGGCGGCGGGGCCTGCTCCGCCTCGGGGTCTCTCGCGCCGCCCCCACGACCTGCGAGGCGAGGCGGACTCCTGCGGGCGCGGGCTGAGCGACGACGGCACGGCGCGGACGGTAGCGCGGCGAGTCGGCCTCCCTCTCCCCATCTCCCTCTCCTCCGGCGTGAGTGGGGGTAGGGCCTGGAAGGTTCAGGCACGGTCGTCTACCTCAGGGACGCGAAAATGGGGGATTTGGCGGCGGTTGCGGCTTCCCTTCAGCGCGAAGCGTCGGCGGCGGCCAGATCCACCCTCCATGGTTGGGGTCGGAGCTCCCTCTTCGGGATCCGGTGCCCTTCTCGCCCGGTTTCTGTGCCATTGCTGTGGTCTGGTCAGATCTACAGAGGGCCAGGGAGCGAGCGTGCAGCGGTGGTTGTTCCGTGCGGGGGCTGCTTGAGGCCTTGCGCGGCGTGGGTGGATGTGAGGTCAGCTCGGTAGGGGCTGGGTCGGTGGTGGGCTGGGTGACTGGGGATTCTTCTGATCCCGGCCCTCTTCTCCCCGCCATCTACCCTCCTCACTGCTCGGACTGTCTTGGCGGAGCTGGTCGTGTCTGCGTGCTGCTTGCCGGCTTGGCCGGCTCTGGCGGAGCGCGGACTCTCCGGGCGGGCTTCTCCCGGCTTCTCCTGGCTAGCGTTCCTAGGGACGGCGCCTAGGTGGGGCTACTACAGACCTTGCGACGCATCCTATCTTCTTGGTAGGGTTGGGTCTTCGGCGGCGGCGGTGTGGAGGATACATGAGGTCGGGGCGAAAGCTTGGACGATGACGTCTGTGGACGTCGTTTGCCTTCTTGAAGGCGTCCTTTCCTACCTCTCCTCCTACCGTGCTGGATTTTGCAGGTGAAAACCTTCCCTCGTCGGGCTAGCTTGTCGACGCTATTGGCGTCGTTTCCTTCTTGAAGGCTCTGCTAGGCGATCTAGTTCTCCGCTATTGATCTCATGCCGTATGCCATGGCGTTTCTCAAGGGTGGTGGTGTTTGGTGCTAAGTCGTCTTTTCTAGTTGAGGTGTCTTAGTTGGGTTCTTTCTTCGGCCAAGTTGTGGTTAGTTGGTTAGTTGTTGTTAGTGGGGTCATTTCGACCAAGTTGCAAGTAGTAGCATGAGTTGTGACAGTTGTTCATAGTCGTGCAGGATGAGTGGGGCACTCTCCTCAGTTGTATGGTTTTTCTGACCCGGTTTCCATTCAAAAAACTGGGTTGGCACTTGCCTTTTTTCTTTCTTCGTCTAATAGAAATCGCGGCAAAGCTTTTGCCGTCCTTTCTAAAAAAATATAAAATTGAGCACCATTATGAAATGTATTATCATGATTTACCTCTTTTATGTGTTCAGTTTACTTCGATTTTATTCTAAGTAAACCCTTTTTTTTTAATTTAACTAAGTTTTCTTAGAAAATAATACATTCACATTTATTTACAAGTTCAAATAAATAAACCATCTAAACATATTGTATGGTAATTTAATAAAATTAACTTAATGACATAGACATTGGTACAATTTTCTATAGTTTTGGTTAAAGTTGGAGAGATTTGACTTAGGATAAAACCAAAGCAAGCTATAATTTAAAATGGAGAGAATACTCTTTGTCTATAAATAGACAAATTTAGGAAGCTCTTGTATTCCAGAATCGGAGAGAGTAGTTTTAGACTTTCTTGTATAGGTTACGCAGGATTAACGAAGATCTAATGAATTTGCAACATGGTGTGCTGTATATTGCTAGTGTTGGTACGACAACGGTACCGCCCCAATTTAATTTGCATGTCGTCACGCACACGGGGCAAATGTGTGTGACAGTGATGAAATTAAAGGAAAACTTTACGCGGCTGTGTTTAGTTCACAAAAAACGTAATATTCCAAAAAAAAAAGATTTTCCGTCACATCAAACTTGCGATACATGCATGGAGTACTAAATGTAGATGAAATCAAAAATTAATTGTACAGTTTAGTTGTACTTTACGAGACGAACGTTTTGAACCTAATTAGTTAACGGTTGGACACTATTTACTAAATAAAACCAAAACGTGCTACAGTATTTTTTTCACCATTTTCAGGAACTAAACACACCCATTATCAAATTAATTTGTGACCATGGCTACATTTGACTGTTCCCAGGTTGTGTGGAGCTCAAAAATTCTAGGTCGTGGTGACAGTGACGTGGTCGGAGCTTCCAGTGACGGAGTCGGAACTCAGGACTCCGTCGAATGCCGCAACGCCGACGCTGACGGGAACAGGAGGGGGCGCGGCTTCTGGTGTCTGGTGACGGGCTGGTTCAGAAGCTGTGAGTTGGGCCATGGGGGCCTGTTGGGCTGGTCCGAAGAGTTGGGCCGTGGTGGGCTGTAGGGCTGGTCCCTAGACATTTGGCCCAGGGGGAAGGTGTTGTGAATCACTACTAGATGGGAGCGTACTTCTAGAATATAGGTGAGAAGATCCATGTGTTAGTATGAAATTACATTTATATATCTCTATATCAAAAGTACACCAACATGTAATCATTGCACTTTGACAATAGAGAAATTATCATATTTATTAGGTGGTCCATAAGCTAAAAGTGCTTTTATTATGGGAAAGACTAGCGTCGGACATCCGGACGCCCGTGCCTACTCCGCCCTGGTCGTTTGGATTCGCGCACCACCGGCACCAACTCCGCTTCCCACGTCCGCATTCGGACCTCTCCTTTCTGCTCCGCTGCCCACGCCGTCCGGATGACTCAGCCCTGTCTCTTCCATACTGGCGCCTCACCCACCTCTTCCACATCGCTTCGCACCCGCCTCTTCTACACCGGCGCCTCGCAGCCTACGCCTCCTCCCCATATCGACATCGTCATGGCTCCCGCGCTAGCTATTTCTTCCTCGCTCAACAACCCTACATCTAGATCTACTTTTGCAACACTCAGATGAAACAATTGCAACATACGTCAGAAATAGATGAAACATTTGGATCATACATTTGCAACATATGTAACATTCAGATAAAAACATTTACAACATGCGCCTAAAACAGATGAAACATTTTGAACAAATTCTTGCAACATATGTGTATAACAATTGCAACATGTGCAACATCCAAAAACTACCGCTGCAACATCCATATGAAACATACCTCTGAAACATCTAAAACACTTGAAACATACGTTTTGCAACATAGGGAAGGTCGGGCCCGGTTTATTCCAGGCGTTAGGGTGGGAGCCGGCGGCAAGCGGCGGCGCGCAAGCGCCACCAGCACCAGCACCAGCGGCGGTGCGCGGGCCCACCATCATCAACACCACTAGCATCGTCCTTGGCTCAGCCAAGTAGACAGTGCGGGCGGCGGGTGAGAGCAGGCGCGCGTGCGACGGGAAGGAGGGAGCTGAGTGAGGCGGAGTGGGGCGGCAGCAGCGAGCATAGAGTGGGGCGTGGGTGACACGGACGGGCGACGCGGGTTTAGGCGTGCGGCGCAGGTGGGTCTGTTCGTCCGGACGGACCGACGCCCGCGACGTATCATTATCGTTTTATTATGAGATGAATTTTGAATGTTAGAAGTCCATTTATTTTGGGACAGAGGAAGTATAATATAAAAATATATTTTCATAACTTATTACCTCTTTTATTTGTTCTAAATTATAGTTCATTTTGGTTGCATCCTAAGTAAAACATCCCTAACTTTAACCAAGCTTTTACAAAAAAAATAACATTTAAAGAGTTTTAATAAATACTCTATCGAAACCTATGTTACAGATAACAAAACTAATTTAATGTTATATTTCTAGAAATTTGAACAGAGTGAGAAAGCTTTGACTCAATTAGAAAAAACTAAAATAAAATGTAGAGAATACTCTACTTTACAAATTGGTCAAACTTCAGAACGGATGGAGCAGTTTTAGACATTCTCATATAGGTTAAGGATGAGGATGGAAGATCTAAGGAATTCGCCCTAGGAAACAGAATAGGAAATTGCATTGAAAAAAATGTACTCTAGGACGAAAGCGAGAAATGATGCATGCTCGAAGATTTCGAGCGATCGCTCGGAGGTACAGTACGGAGGCAAAGGCAATGAGAGCGCTATAGAAAAGTCAGTAGGGGCACTTGTTACGTGGCATCGGCTCGTGAGCAGCGGTTGTCTCCCTCGTGTGGAGTGGACGTGTGGTTCATCCATGGTGGATCACACAAAGAGAATAAAATGCATGGACGGTGTTTCATTTTCCATCATGATTTTGATTGGGCTGGACGGCTGCTGTACGTGCTTCATTTTCACGTACGGCCGGCCTTGTCTAGAAGCAAACATTCAACATCGTCTGACTGGTTAATTGCTACAGTAGGTTTAGTGGTTTAATATAAGAGACCAGGGATGAATCTCTATCCGATAATATAATGATGTCGGGCCGGGGTCACTTGTGGATGAACAGTATCTTCTTAATATAATTTCATCATGATCGACTGACCCAACAAAAGGGGTATAGACTTGTGAATTTGATCGTCGGCAACAGTTGGAAGAGTGTCAATCCAAGGCTTTTGACCTACTACGATTACTCCTATCCGTTTCAAATTGTATGTAGTTATGTCTTTTCTCAATATATAGCTCTACTATACAATATGCATTTTGAGTTGAATCGAGTAAATATGCGATTAGAAATCTGAATCCGAGACTTCCGTTTTGTATTCGTATTCGAAAATATACGTATACATATTCGAATTCAAATTAAAATATGGTGAAAGGTGATATCTGAATCTGATCTGTTTCTGTCGGAGTTTTGAGAATGGACTAGTAAATTTAACGCCGCACTGCCTAAGGAAATCAATGGCTAGTACTTAGGACACAGAGAAATTATATTGGTTCGGGATGAAGCCCTACGTCTAGTGCCGGAGACTGCGAGTATGTGTTCCTCAATGTCAAAGCGCTCCAAACGGCTTACAACATGAGGTTTACAAGCTAGGGTTGTACTGGTAAAAGGGATTCCAGGTAGGAGAAATCAATCGTTTGGAAGAAGGCCTGACTCCCCTTATATAGTCGCAGAGGCCAGTTGACTTTGCAGAAGTGTAGGGTTCTCCCGGTCCGAGTGGTGAGGAGCCCGAGGGAGGGAGAGGCTATTAAGCTTGGACAACACTCCATCCGGTCTTGTCAGCACGTTTAGGTATGGCCGTCGAGGGCTTGCTCCTTACGCTAAGGCATGGAGTATGGTAGCGGCATTGTGCCGGTCGTGGCGGCGCTGTGGGAGTGGTGGTTGCTCACCAACTCCCCTGCACGGCATGGACTCATGGTGGATGTCGTGGCCTCCGTCATGGCATCCGTTTCTTTGGGGTGAAGTCATGATGTCACTTTACGGGGAAGACAGGTGTTCCCTGTGGGCTACGTGCTCCCTAGGTCACGGCTCCGTTGCCCCGACCTCCGAAGGTCGGGTCGGGGGCATAGGATCCGGTCAGAGTGGGAGAACCAATTCCCGATTGTGGTTCTCATGCAACAGTGAGTGTGATCGTGTGCCCGTCCATCCGGCTGGACGGGATTTGGGCAGTGCTCGGCCACGTGAGGTGACGTAGTTGAGTCCTGGTGTTGTCTTGTCTATCAGCGGGTGCTGACTGAGGCGACGCTCTGCCCCAAGACTGGACGGTCAGAGGGGTGTCGTCCTTCTTGTACCTGGCAGAGTGTGCATGTGCGCGTCCCGTCCGGGCAGGTGCATCTAATGCGTCCACCCACCTATCGTCCTTTCCTGAGAGGCTAAGGCAAGAGATGGTCGAGGGCACGGTGCGTGGTCGAGAGGTGAGAGAGGTCGAGGCGGGCCTCGTACGGCACGGGCGAGAGAGGTTGAGCAGACCGCGATTTTGCTGGGCTGCGACTAACTGGGCGATCTTGAGCAACTCTTATGTTCGTGCTTTTATGGTACCCCGGTTATATAACCCGACAACTTCTGTCCCTTACCTTTATTTAATTATCTATCTAGACGATTTAGATTTGGATCAAGGGGTACTAGTAATCTTTCTATTTATGTAACGAGAGTTTTTTTGATAGGATCAGGTAGTAGGCTATCAATTTGTGCAACTGTGCATGCATGGATCCGTGGACTAATCAACAGTACTTTCACATTATTATAGCTTCGCGATCAGAGCATCTTTCAAGCACGTGACGCATATCTCTAATAATCGACCCAGTGAAAAAAAGACTGGTGGCATATAGAGCTTGTGGCTCCATTATTGCAGCTTTCATGCTCGTGTCTCGCACATAACCATCAATCTCTTTCTGTACTACACGCCCTGGCTTCTTCTTCTGAAAAATAGGCAAGCACTACTTATCACTCTCTCTATTTATAAAGTTGCGGCAGAAATTGTTATGTTATGGCTGTCCTGGAACCCTACGTACAGTGTGTTGCCCCCACAGGCCAGAGAATACCACCATAGTAGATTCTTGTCTTGACTTGTCTTCGTAGCAGTACGAGTAGGCTCACCAGTCACCACTCATCTGACGAGGGCTGATCGTACAGGAAAAGTCAAATCCGTTGGTGTCCCACTTCGAGGTGCGGAACAGTCGCCGCTCCTGCCGTACCGTACACACACCATGCGCCAATTCTTGAGGGCGCGTTTAGATAAAAAAAAACTTTGGTTTTCTATAACATTTTTCGTTGTTATTTGGTAAAAATTATCTAACCATGGACTAACTAGACTTAAAAGATTTGTCTCGACATTTACAGACAAACTATATAATTAATTATTTTTTTTACCTATATTTAATACTCCATACATATGCCAAAGATTCGATGTCGGATGTTTTTGCCCATCGCCTGAGTGCCCGAATCACTTTTCGTTCCTGGCTCGCGTGACGTGATTGTGATATTTGGGCTTTACAAAGGGACCACGTACCATTCTTCCTAGACTACAGTACTACACTTTTCGTTTCTGAAAAAATTCCATTTCCATCAAAACTTATACTCCCTCCATCTCAAAAATTTTCAACTTTGACTAGACTGGTAGGAAATTCATGCAACATTTATATTTTCAAATAAGTTTATTATGAAAATACATTCAACGATCTATCTAATAATACTAATTATATATTATAAATATTAATATTTTTTAATATATATTTGGTCAAAGTTAAAATTGTTTAACTTCTCGGAAAGTGAGAATGATATCTATTTTGCGACGGAGGGAGTATATGCACATATATATATACATATAATATCAAACTTACATACACAACGTTTTTTTAGCCTAATTTTTGGACAAATTAAAGCATATCTTGTTCTGCACAAGATCCACGAGAATGTTATCATGAGAACTTCCTTGAATAAACCTTTTTTTTCTTTTGGAAAACTTCTTCAGGTAGCTTGTGTATGAGTTTTTCACTACTCAACTAGTTTTGGAAAGGACTTTCTAGTATTGGAAACTTCAATAACAGCTTATACACATAAGTTCTTTTTTTATTTGCTATTTAGTGTCTTCAGAAAACTTGGCACAAAATAAGTTTTCAAAAGTTCAACTGTGGTTTTATGCACAAAAAAAATGGTAACAACTCAATCAACTAAGTTTTCTAGAAAAACTTATAAAAACAAAACTTATTATACTACAAAAAAGTTCTTAAAAATAGTTTTAGTCTTTTAGATAAACTTTAATTAACATATTTCATGATATCTACAAAAGATAGTGGGACAGTTTTTTATTTATACTCCCTCCGTCCCTGAATAAATAGATTCCGAGAGTTGTCTTAAGTCAAACTTTTCAAACTTTGATAAAATTTTCTAGAAAAAAATCGTTAAGGTTTATGGTATCAAATTAGTATCATTAGATTTATCATAGAATATAGTTTCATAAGGTGCCCATTTTATGTCATATATGTTGTTACTATTTTCTATAAAGTTAGTCATACTTAAAAAGTTTGACTGGCACGGATTCTAGAAATTGGTTTATTTGCAGACAGATGGAGTAGCATGTAGGAGCAAATAAATGAGTAGGATTAGTGTGGAAAAAAGAAGAAAAGAATAGAAAGAAAACATTGTAGGAGAAAGTGGGTAGTATGAGTGTGGAAAACGAGAAAATGGAAAGAAACAAGGAGGAAGAAAAGAAAAAGATTAGGGGTGTGTTCGATAGGGATTTAGGTTCTTGTAAAATCGTTTCAGATTAAGATCTGTCAAGAAACATTTCAAACGATGAATTAGAATCATTATATGAAATCATTCAGTAAGTAGAATGGATTCCGATTCAAAAGAATATATACTTTTCCTTAAAATGTAGAAATAAAAATATGCTTTAAAAATATCATAAACTTTTTTGTGGTTAAAGAATAACTTAAATACAATATATTTTGACTTATTGCATTAGAAAAGAATTAACTGAAAAAAATCAAATACAAGTAAGTAGCGATGGAGGGGAATCGGCGTGAAACAAACCTCCAGCCGTTTCGTGTGTGTAACCAACCTCCAGCCATTTCGTGTGTGTGCGCGCGTGCAAACAATGAATCGTTTTTGTTTCGAATCACCAGCTGAAAATAGCATTTGGAGCCAATTCTTCTTCCTACACCGCCCCCCCCCCCCCCCCCCCCCCCCACGTCTTCCTCTTGATGTAAATCATATTCCGTTACCAATTATAACACCAAATAGTCATATATTGTAACGAATATCAAATGGTTTTTTTTGCGATAATCAATATTGATATTTTTTATAAACTGTAAAATGGTTTAACTTAGGAAAATAATGTTGACTTTATTTCACTAAAGTTTAACGGACACAGTAGGGCCTATTTTTTTGATATGCCGTTTTTAGACTTTTAGCTTGGAAAAGCTTGTTTTTTGGTTTTTTTCTCAAAAGCTGCCTTTCTGTTTTTTTTCTCTCTCAAAAACAAGCTTTCTGGCTTTTGACTTTGGGTTGTTAGCTTTTTGCTAATTACCATTGTGATAAATTTTAGGTTTTTAGCCCATCAAAGGCCAGAAAATTTTCTCTTAACGTGCTTTTCATCTTTTAGTTTATTCGTTGTCAACTTTCTAGCTTTTTAAAAACAAGCTCAACAGCAGGAATGCTTGTTCAGGCTAGCAAAAGCTAGCAAAAAACTAAAACAAAACAGGCCCATATAATAACTATTCTCAAACCGATAACCATTGAATCTAGTACAGAATATTTCATTTATAGTGTTTTTGACACTTATTGTTTCAATTCAGTTTGTTTTTTACGTTTGGGAATTCATATTTTTCTTCAATAGCCAAAACATGTTACTGACTGATATATATGGATATATACGCTGAGAAACTGAAACAATAATTCACAGTGCGCACAATACAGAACAGCAGATGCATAGCATATTATGTCCTCAAGAAAGAAGATAAGAACAGCGCCACAAACAAGGAACTGGCACTATCCCTCAAAAAAAAGAAAAAACAAGAAACTGGCACTATAGATGCGCAGCAGATATACACGGACGGTAACATCAGTACGTGGAGACACAAGTAATAATGAGATTTGAATATAACATGCAGCCAGCTTGATTTGACGACCGAGAGAGCATCTCCGGAGCCTTTCCAAAATTAACTTTTTAAATCATAAGAATTATTTGAGTAAAAATTATTTTCTATATTTTTATACTCCCTAGCAGTTTTTTTATATCTTGTGTGCGGTCGAGAAAGTCATCCTCGCTCTATATCTTTGGCTAGCTATATCTTTAACTAGCGAGAAATCTGAAGCAGAGAGTATATGTTTTTTATATCTAATTGAAGAGGTTACTGGGATGTTTAATTTGGAAAGATATAAAAGTTTCTTGAAGATGCTACGACAATGGGGTCCAAGCAAGCCGGTCACCAAACACGAGGAGTGATAGACTGATTTGGTGGAGTGATAGCCTGATTTGGTGGAGACGGAGACGGAGAAGGAAACGGAGTAGATCAGCTCAAACCTTTCCGGCCGGCCGGCGACGATGTCACGAGACTAGATAGGCGCTCTGCTGCAGCCTGTGGAGCAATGCGGCGCGGAGGCAGCGCTCGTCTCGCAGCTCGGCGGGCACGTCGACGACGGCGTCCTGCACGGTCATGCCGCCCACCCTGCACACGCACGCGTGCTGCACCTGCAGATCCAGCGAGCGGAGCGCGAGCATGAGGTGCGCCGGCGCGTGGCGCGCCGCGGTAGTCGTCAGGCGCAGCGCCGCCGCGTCCAGCCCGGCGACCATCCGCACCTCCAGCTCCAGCTTCTCCTGGAGGAGGCCGAGGCCGAACGAGTGGGTGGCCGCCGCCGCCGCGGTGGTGACAGCGGCCGAAGCGGCGGAGGCCTGCTTGGCCTCGGCCTCGAGCTGCTCGACGCGGTCGCGCAGCTCGCCGATGTAGGCGGCGGCGTCCGCGAGGAGGGACGCCTTGTCCATCCGGGACACCGTGGGCACGGCGGCCCTGAGCTCGCAGAAGCGGCGGTTGAGCTTGTCCCGCCGCTGCCGCTCGGCCTCCACGTGGCTGATAGTGGGGCCGTTGGTCCGGGGCCCGGGCTTCCGACCACGCCGCTTCGGCGCAGGCGCCGGCGGCGGTTCGCCGGATCCGGACAGGTCGTTGCCCGCCGAACGCGAGCCCTCGTCGCCATCCAAGGGTTCATCGAACCAGTCGTTGCCCTCACTACGCCAAATTCTTACCGTAGGAACGGGGGCATTTTTACTATATGGGCGGCTGGGGTTGGGTGCGCCCCTACAGTGGGCGTCCTCGGGCCCCAGCAGCCCAGCCGCCCCTACAGATGGCACTGTAGGGGCGTCCGGTAACTTGAGCTGCCCCTACAGTTGGGGCTGATCTGTAGGGGCGGCTCAATCACCAGCCGCCCCTGCAGTGCCTATTTGTCGTTTTTTAAAATTTCAAATTTGAAAGGTTCAAATTTTGTTAAATTATAAGATGACTAAAATAAAAGTTGTAGATATTAATGAGTTGAACAACTTTGGTATTCATCGCTTTTTATGTTGAAATCATTTTGGGTCTCAAAATTTGGTTCGGACTTGTCATTTTTTAAAATTTTAAATTTGAAATGTTCAAATTTAATCAAATGACGAGATAACCAAAATAAAAGTTGTAGATCTTTATGAGTTGAACAACTTTTGTATTCATCACTTTTACATCTGAAATCATTTAGGGTTTGAAAATTTTGTTTGAACTTGTTAAATTTCAAATTTCAAAATTTAAAATGTGTAAAACATTGTCACATCCAAATTTGATCAAACTTAAATGCTGAAGCAAGATTTTAGAAATTTTTAGGAAAAAAATCATCACATTTAGAGTTAGTATGAGTGAGAACAACTAGTTACAAAGTTTACCCACAGATTAAAAAGAGAAATCACACTGTTCTAGATGATCCTTACATGATTATAGTGAACAGTGTGATTTCTTTTTTTAATCTGCGGATCAACTTTGTAACTTGTTTTTCTTCCTCATACTAACTTCAAATCTGATGATTGTTTTTCCTAAAAATTTCTAAAATCGTTCTCTATCAATTTAATATTTTGGTTTTGTCAATATATACATATGAAAAGTTTGAGCAATTTAAATTTTGAATTTCAAAAAAATGCAACTTCAGACAAGATTTTGGTACCCCAAGTGATTTCAGCTGAAAAAGTGATAAATACCAAAGTTGAATAACTCATCAAGATATACAACTTTTGTATTGGTCATTTCTTCATATGACAAAGTGGTAACGACATTGTTTATAAATGTGACACATGTCTTATAAGATTTTATAGACTGTATGAGACATGTGTAAGATTAGTGAACAATGCGTGCTAAGAATTTGTCAAATGAAGAAATAAACAAAATAAAAGTTGTAGATATTCATGAGTTGAACAACTTTGGTATTCATCACTTTTTATGTTGAAATCAATTTGGGTCTCAAATTTTGGTTCGAACTTGGCGTTTTTCAAAATTTTAAATTTGAAAGGTTCAAATTTTGTCAATTGGCAAGATGACTAAAATAAAAGTTGTAGATATTAATGAGTTGAACAACTTTGGTATTCATCACTTTTTATGTTGAAATCATTTTGGGTCACAAAATTTGGTTTGGACTTGTCATTTTTTAAAATTTCAAATTTGAAATGTTCAAATTTAGTCAAATGACAAGATAACCAAAATAAAAGTTGTAGATCTTTATGAGTTGAACAACTTTTGTATTCATCACTTTTACATCTAAAATCATTTAGGGTTTGAAAATTTGGTTTGAACTTGTTAAATTTCAAATTTCAAAATTTAAAATGTGTAAAACATTGTCACATCCAAGTTTGATCGAACTTAAATGCTGAAGCAAGATTTTAGAAATTTTTAGGAAAAAAAACCATCACATTTGGAGTTAGTACTAGGGAGAACAACTAGTTACAAAGTTTACCCACAGATTAAAAAGAGAAATCACACTGTTCTAGATGATCCTTACATGATCATAGAGAACAGTGTGATTTCTTTTTTAATCTGCGGATCAACTTTGTAACTAGTTTTTCTTTCTCATACTAACTCCAAATCTGATGATTGTTTTTCCTAAAAATTTCTAAAATCATTCTCTATCAATTTAATCTTTTGGTTTTGTCAATATATACATATAAAAAGTTTGAGCAATTTAAATTTTGAATTTCAAAAAAATGCAACTTCAGACAAGATTTTGGTACCCCAAATGATTTCAGCTGAAAAAGTGATAAATACCAAAGTTAAATAACTCATCAAGATCTACAACTTTTGTATTGGTCATTTCTTCATATGACAAAGTGGTAACGACATTGTTTACAAATGTGACACATGTCTCATAAGGTTTTATAGACTGTATGAGACATGCGTAAGATTAGTGAACAATGTGTGTTAAGAATTTGTTAAATGAAGAAATAACCAAAATAAAAGTTGTAGATTATCATGAGTTGAACAACTTTGGTATTCATCACTTTTTATGTTGAAATCAATTTGGGTCTCAAATTTTGGTTCGAACTTGTCGTTTTTCAAAATTTCAAATTTGAAAGGTTCAAATTTTGTCAAATGGCAAGATGACTAAAATAAAAGTTGTAGATATTAATGAGTTGAACAACTTTGGTATTCATCACTTTTCATGTTGAAATCATTTTAGGTCTCAAATTTTGGTTCGAACTTATCATTTTTTAAAATTTCAAATTTGAAATGTTCAAATTTTGTCAAATTATAAGATGACCAAAATAAAAGTTGTAGATCTTCATGACCTCTGCAACTTTGATGTTTACCAAATTTTCATGACCTCTATAATTATAAAATTTTGTACTGTATTATTTATTATTTACATATGAATAGTTTATTTTGATTTATAATTTTAAAAAAATATTCAACTGTAGGGGCGACTTCTAACCTCTCAGCCGCCCCTATAGCGTGACCGTCGCTGTAGACCCCAAAAAGATGAAATTCGCTTAATCGCTGGACTCACGTCCGTCGGCCCCTCCCCCCTCGACTCGCCCACGCTCCTTCCTCTCCTTCCCTCTCCTCTCCTGTGCTAGGGTTAGCCGTCGCCGCCGCGATGAGAAGCGTCCCTAGTCACGGAAGCCGGGCTTCCCACTCGCGATGAGAAGCGGAGAACCGCCTTCCTCCAGATCAGGCGGCACCTCCTCCTCTGGATCTGCCGTGGTGGAGGTGACAGCTGCTTACCTGTCCGCGATAAGGTTTACACCGCGTCAGTCTCGAACTCATCGGCCACGGCCAGGTACGCATCACCCATCCTGCACGTTGTGTGCCCCCAATCCATGAGTCCATCCATCCATCCCTCTTCACCTCGATTCCGATTTAGCAGGTGCCGTGGAGTTGAAGGGGCGACGTTCATCTCTATGGAGCTTCTCTCAGCTGCATTAGCGGTAGAGGATAGATCTAGCTGTGAGGAGCAGGATTACAAGCTGGATCTCGACCTTTGCCAGGTGAGTTCAAGTGTTTGCGTGTGTGCCTTCTGGATGAGCGCTACGAGAGATGAGATGTGTTCCTTCTCAAAGAGGCAGAAGTGTCTCGATTATTTCTGTAGGGGCTTAATTCAGCGTTCATATTGAAGTCCAGATTTTCATTTGTTCTGACAAATGTTTTGCATATTTCAGATCTCACACTTTTTAACTGGAAATCTCTTCTCACAGTGGCAAGTGTGTCCGTCTATTAGCTTGCCCCCATCTACCACTAGATTTGCCTGATGGATGTGAGTTCTCAAGAGTTGAATTTTTCATGTCACCAATTTTGGGATGACAGATAGGTGCTTCTAGCTGCTCGGGGAAGAGGTGATCCCACAAATATCTGCTTGGTCAGAACTAATAATTTGTAGCTCTATACCATGAAGTCAGATTATTATGTACTAATGACAATGTTTACTTGTACACCATACTATAATTGGGTATAATCTAATATATAGAACAAACATGAAGTAATCCATGTTATATTACAGTTCAGTTGTTAATATAATTGCTATTTTCCCTACAACTGGCCTAGAGATGAGTTTCCTAATATGAATCGAAGCTGTAATGTACTACATGATTGAAATTTCTTTGGCGGTCATGGAATATCCAAATATGAATCAAAGCTGTAGTGTCCTGATGTTTGCTAATAGATTTCTTAGATATCTGGTATCTTGATAAACACTTGATTCATAGTACGAATGATACATGCATGCTTAGACACCACACTGTGCTGTCCATGACGATTTCTTTATCAATCATGGAGTATGCTAATATGGTCCCAACTACTAGTGTCGGCACAGGAGTTTTCCTTCTCTACTTGGTGCTTTACTGTCTGTGTGTTTGGTAACTTGCTCTGCAGCTAACTACCGAAGCTGAAGTCTGTGATGCACTCGCAGAGGCATTTCAGAATGGACTTGTCAAGAAGGAGGATCTGTTCATCACAACCAAGGTAATCTGAATTACAGAATGCTACCTTCTGTATTCAAGCAGGAGCAATTGCCAAGTGAGGCCATGTTTGGTTTCAAGCAGGAGCATTGGGACATGTTTCGTTAGAATTCAAAGCAGTTAGGTATGAATCAGTTTAATTAACCCTCATAGGAATCAGATAATTTTCTGTCCTAGTTGGGATGATGTGTATGAGTGTATGACTTGTGCTTATGCCAAAATTTAACTGATATAAAGTCTCAGTACCTTCAGTTACATTGACATCATGGAATACTTGCACTAAAATGGCGAATTTGCAAAGGGAGTCTAATGATGGCTTTTTGCTTGCTGCTAGTGTGCAGGATGCGAGCGGCAAAGATGTTGACCTCAGCACCTACAAGGGGAAGCTTCTTCTCATCGTTAACGTCGCATCACAGTGGTACGAAAATCATCTGCAGAACCTCATGTCTTCCTAACCTTGTTACTATTTGTCATTTTAGTAATGCATAGGAGTAGGATATATACTGCTAAGTCAGATAACTGTATCATTAATTTCACTGAACTTATATAGAACTCACTGGAAGCATCCCAAGTTAACTGTCAAAACTCTGTTGTCATTTTATTGCTTATGTTCTTCCAAGCTTCCCCTTGTAAGCAGGGATCATATAAGCATATAACCAGCATTTATTACTGTAGTGCTAGATAGGCCAAGGACAGTTTCTTGCATACTTCTATATTATTTATTAGTTACCATCACCCTGTCTAAAATAGAGGTCTCCATCTTCATGAGTTTACGGTTCAAGTGCCAAGTGCTTCTGTTGCTATTTATCTTTGTCAGCTGAACTGAACTTGTAATTTTACAAGTTGAGTGAATGAAATAATGATACATTTTCAATCAATAGAGATCATAATCTAACCACTTGTATGTATTTTCTTTATGTAGGTATAATGACTTGTCATCTGTGAACTGAGAAGTATGTGCAGACTATTCATAGGAAGCATTGTCTTGAAGTTAGTTTCCTTCCCTTCTAGAAGATTATTAGTTACATGCTTGCTTCTTATCTTCTTAGTTCAAGTAGCAAGTAGGTTTACTTGCAGTATGTTGGAGGGACATGTAATGGCTTTTGATACTACTTCATGTATATGAATTTGAATTAAATATATATATGTGGTCAGATTTGAATTTGAATTATTTTTTTTTTCTGAAAAATCCACTGTAGGGGCGGTTCTTGATTGAACCGCCCTTACAAATACACACAGCAGGGGCGGCTGGTGATACAGCCGCCCTTACAGAAGTCCGCTACAGGGGCGGCTGAAAACACCAGCCGCCCCTACAGAGGGCGCTGTAGGGGCGGCTGAAAACACCAGCCGCCCCTACAGAGGGCACTACAGGAGCGGTCAGGAAACCGCCCCTACAGAGGCACCCTCTGTAGGAACACCCTGGGAAGGGCGGCTGGCGCAGCCGCCCCTACAGAGGCTCTAGAGCCGCCCCTACAGTTAATTTCTGTTGTAGTGCCTCCATCCATCCCTCCGGGACATCCCAGGACACGAACTCGAGCTCCGGGAAGTGGCCGGCCGCGGAGAAGGAGGCGGGGGAGGGAGAGCTGCATGATGAGGCGGGGTAGAGGAGCTCATCCATTGCACTGTTTTCTGCAGGTGGTGTGGTCAGGCTTCCCGTTTATGGCTATTTGCTAAAAATGGTACATCTGGTTGTGGTAAGACGGGAAAGTGTATCCCGAAGTTAACTTCGGGGGAAGTCAGTTTTTTCACCGTCGGATCCTTCGTAGAGATCTGTGCGCTGCCTCGCTATGCCTCGCAAATGTGCCCAAGATTCAAAACATGATGCCTCAAGTCCAGGCAATTCATCGCTCCTCCCGTACGCAGCCAAACCCTAACCCAATCTACGGCCGCCGCTACTCTCTCACCTCTCCTCTCCGCTGCTCATATCGCTCCGCGCCGCTCCTCCCTCTCGTCTCTCTCCCCGCCGCCGCCGCCCCTCTCTCTCCGGTGCCACTGCCCCACTCATCTTCCCTCTTTCTCTATCCGTCACTGGCTCGCTACTGCGAGATTGCTCTCCAGCGCTGCTCCTCTTCGTCTTCATCCATCCCTCTCTCTACATCTTTCCATTTGAAAGCTGCTGTTCCTTGAGCTCTTCTCAATGGTCGCTAATCCCTCGATGTTGTCTCTTTCTCTGGCGCCTGGATTTCATGTCTATTTCTTCAGATCCGGTATTTATTCTTCAAGGATTTATGTTTCTGTTGCTCAGAAAAAAGTTAGTTCATTGTTTAAATTATTGATCAGTTTTTTCTTTTTATTTCTTGATTTAATTCCTAGGATCTGCTTCTTTGAGACTACTAGCCTGTACAGTTCTGGCTCGAACAAGTACATGAGTAACGATTATTGGCCAAGGTCCGCGTAGAGCTACTACGCAGATAGATCTGCTCTGGGCTCGAAGCTCCGCCTGATGGGGTCGAGATGTTTTGAACAACCAAGAACAATGGAGGAGGAAGAAGAGCCGGTGCAGAGAGGAGTCGAGGATGAAGAACAGGAGGAGAGAGGAGCCGAGGAGGAAGAAGAGCCGATGGAGAGAGGAGCTGAGGAGGAAGAAGAGGAGGAGAGAGGAGCCGAGGAGGGAGGAAGAACTGGAGGAGGGAGGAGAGAGGAGCGGGGATAGAATATTCGGTACGCTGGTGCCTGGGCTATGCCTGGCGTCTAACATTTTGGCCTCCGGAGTCAGGCAGACGATGGGACACTTTGTCACGGATCTTAAAGCAACACTAACATCAACGGACAGGAAATAGGCTTCCCACGAAGTCGCCTACCAAAAAACCGCACTCGTGGTAAGACCCTTGCTCTTGTTGTACGATAGTTTAGGCACGGAAAGCAAACTGCGGAGAGAAATTTACCGGCGGTCCCTAAAGTTGGCGGCGGGTGTCACTTAGGTCCCCGAACTTTGAACAGTGTATTTCTGGGTTCCTGAACTTGGCTTTAGGTGTCATCTAGGTCCCTGAACTTGGCTTGAGATGTCACTTAGGTCCCCGAACTTTGAACAGTGTATTATGGGTCCCTGAACTTGGCTTTGGTGTCATCTGGGTCCCTGAACTTGGCTTCGGGTGTCATCTAGGTCCCAATGCTGACGTGGCGCGGTCCTACATGTGGGGCCCACATGTCAGTCGGTTATATTTCTATTTTAGGTACTGTAGCTATAATTTCTAAAATATTCCAAAAATTGTATCTTTTTCACATGTTCTCGGATGAAGATGATTTTTATATGAAAAATGTAGCTCTCGACGAGATCTACAACTTTCTAGTTTTGAGTTTTTTAATTTGAGATCATTAAAATGCTTAAAAAAATTAAACAAATTTTCAGCAGTATATTAATCGCGTACAAGCGCTCGTCGCATTGAAAAAATTATATCTTTTTTATATGCTGTCAAATGGAGATGATTTCTATATGAAAGTTGTACCTCTCGATGAGATCTGCGACTTTATAGTTTTGAGTTTTTTTAATTTGAGGTAGCTAAAATGCTCAAAAAAATTTGTTTAAAATTTGTTCAAAAAAAATTTGAGGTATCTAAAATTTGAGGTAGCTAAAATGATTTCTAGTGTTGAAAATTTGTTTAATTTTTTTTGAAAGTTATAGCTCTCGATAAGATCTGCTGAAAATTTTCAACACTAGAAATCATTTTAGCTACCTCAAATTTTAGCTACCTCAATTTTTTTTGAACAAATTTTAAACAAATTTTTTTGAGCATTTTAGCTACCTCAAATTAAAAAACTCAAAACTAAAAAGTCGCAGATCTCATCGAGAGCTACAACTTTCATATAGAAATCATCTCCATTTGACAGCATATAAAAAAGATATAATTTTTTCAATGCGACAAGCGCTTGTACGCGATTAATATACTGCTGAAAATTTGTTTAATTTTTTAAAGCATTTTAATGATCTCAAATTAAAAAACTCAAAACTAGAAAGTTGTAGATCTCGTCGAGAGCTACATTTTTCATATAAAAATCATCTTCATCCGAGATCATATGAAAAGATACAATTTTTGGAATATTTTAGAAATTATAGCTACAGTACCCCGAAATAGAAATATAACCGACTGACATGTGGGCCCCACATGTAGGACCGCGCCACGTCAGTATTGGGACCTAGATGACACCCGAAGCCAAGTTCAGGGACCCAGATGACACCCAAAGCCAAGTTCAGGGACCCAGAATACACTGTTCAAAGTTTGGGGATCTAAGTGACACCTCAAGCCAAGTTCAGGGACCTAGATAACACCTAAAGCCAAGTTCAGGGACCCAGAAATACACTGTTCAAAGTTCGGAGACCTAAGTGACACCCGCCACCAACTTCAGGGACCGCCGGTGAAATTCTCTCCAAAATACGAATAGCTTCGTGAGCCGTTCCACGACTTCACCTACCAAACGGGGTAGAAAACGTCTTCTTCGCTTTGCTCCTTCTACAAATCACGCTCTTTGGAGCAGAGATCCTTGGAAGGAACCTAGAAAAGTGGCTTCGTCCTGCTCCTCCGTCCGAGCATACATGGTCTCCCCAAACTGCCCTTCTGCCGGGTGCACAAGGCGTGTTTGGACCGGGCAGAGTTGGAGTTCCAGAGTCCCATGGTGAACCTGAGGTCGAATTCAGAGTCCTGGTGGGTTATGGCAGACTAGAGTGTCGAGGCGAAAAGTCAGAGTCCAGCGGGCCGGGTGGGACAATGAGACTAGCGGAGAGGAAAAACGGGTTAGCTAGAGTCGGAAAGGGGGTGGGTTGGGCGGCTGCACGAGCGGATAGAGGAGTCTGGTGGGACGAGAAAAATGAGAAATAGATGGGGGCGACGGATTCAGAGAAATGGATGTCGAGTGGAGAGCATAAGGGGAAATAGAAAGAGAAAAGAAAAAAATAAAGGAAGATAAAAGAAACATAAGAAAAAAAATAAAAGGGTGTTATGGACATTTCATTATTTTTATCTACCATAAGAAGTTCTAACAAAGTCTTTTTAAAACAGCTTTAGCTCTACTATGGAGCTGTTCCGCCAGCCAAAGCCAAACAAGCTACTCCACTAGCGAAGCAAAGCTGTACCAAACACGCCCTGAGATACCATTAAGTTTTTCCGTCACGTTATATTCACGTCACTCTATAACTTATTCTTCTAGTGTACCATATGTTCATATATTTCTCCAAGCCAAGCAATTAATAATTAGTTACTTCCTCTGTCCAAAGTTTTAAGTCATTCGAGCTTTTCTAGGAACATAGCTTTTGCTAAGTATCTAGGTATCCATTATGTCTAAATACAAAGTAAAAACCATGTATCTAGAAAAGTTAGGATGACTTACAATTCAAAACGGAGGGAGTACTCAATACTCTTCTCCTATGATGTCACCAATTATCTTTCTTCTCCATCTATCATAAAAGTTGTATCTGTTTCAAATGAAAAAGAAATTGGTGGTGTTTAGTGCATTAATTTTCTCAAAGAGAAATCATGTCCTAGATGTGACATAGTTTTCTCTCTCTCCTTTTCTTCTCTCTTATTTAATATAATTTTACAACATGGACTATAGTTAATGCCATGAACATTATCCTAGTTAGAGCATTAGAGCATTAGGGCACCCTCAATAGTTTGAATCAGCTTACTAGCTCATACATGTTTATAAAAAGTTCATAACAATATTCAAGCTTAAGAAAACATGATATGGTACAAGTAATAGTTTCGTGTGTATAAAAATATCTGAAAATTAAGGATCGGGTGGCATGTTTTTAACTACCACGTAAGTGAAAAATTTCCCTATACACGATAATTTACCTCTACTGCTTGAGTATTTTTTAGTGTTCAAATATGTGATTCCACGTACCATTATTCACTTATGATTTTCTCTGTTCTAAATTGTAGTTTAATTTAGCTTTTTTTTAAATCAAATCTCTTAAATTTATACTAACGTCTACATGTTCATATAAATGAACTTTCACAATCTATTTTACGCAGAATGTAATGAAAGAAATTTGATATCATAAATAGCAATGTATTTTTTTATAGATTTGATCAAAATTGGAGAGTTGATTCAGATTAAAGCTAAAGTGAACTCCGTTAGACAGACGGTGAACTGTGACTCCATCTACCATAAGTCCATAACGGTAGAAACGGAGTGTCCAAGTCTTTTTTTTTCAGGTGTTGCTAAGGCTGGATAACGAGCCAGTTCGGCTCGGCTCGGCTCGTTCTGGCTCGATAGGATAACGAGCTAGAATGCCAGCTCGGCTCGGCTCGTTATGAGCTCGAGCTGGTTCGTTAAGCTCGCGAGCCAGGTATAAAAAATATAATAGTTGCATTTATCTAAAGTATGAAAATAGTAATAATACAAAAATAATATATCCAATAGCCTTAAATCAAACAAATATTCATATGAGCTAACATATCAACCATTTGTAAAGTGCAAGACTTAAAGTAATACAAAACTAATATAAGTTATAATGATTTTTCCCTAAAACTGTGGCTCGTTTGGCTCGCAAGCGGGTCGCGAGCTAGCTCGAGTTGGCTCGTTATAGCCAACGAGTTAAAATCTTGACTCGGCTCGGCTCGTTAGCTGAGCCGAGTTAGCCACGAGCCGAGCGAGCTAATGAGCTTAGAGTTTTTTATCCAGCCTGAGGTGTTCTAATAAGAAGGGAAAAAAGGATCACGTACTTTTTTTAATATAAAAAGGATCACGTACTACGGAACAATGATCGAGACCGTTTAAAAAAAGTCCGCACTCAAGAGTTGCGACCTTGCTGTGGCTTGGGACCATGGACAGAGCTTTTTGTGCTTCCTTGGTGTGGTCCATGAGCAATAAATGGACATATTTCATTTTCCCCGTCACGATTTTAACGGGTCTGGAAGGCTGGTAGCTAGCGTCTTGTTTTCGCCCGGGCTTTTAATGAGACGACGTCTCCAATTCCAATAGTTTTAAGTTGATAAATACAAGAAAAGAGACTACAACAAACCCGTTTAAATATAATGCTGCTGTGAAGAAGAAATGCATCAAAAAATATACGAAATTATCTCTTGAGTCCATAGTAGCCTCTTGCTTTCACTATTTAGTGATTACAAATTGATTTAGCTAGATCTAAGCTGCTAGATCATTGGAGATACCCTAAATAGGCTGGACTAGATTTTGTAAACCCACAGCAATAACCCAGCAAAGAGTAACCATATATAGGCCCCATTCACTTCCCATGCAAACCCAAAATATTTTCTCTTCTACTCATCACATCAAATATTTAGACACATGCATAAAGTATTAAATATAGATAAAAAATAACTAATTGCTAAGTTTGTCTGGTTTTTACAAGACGAATCTTTTGAGCCTAGTTACTTCATGGTTGGATAATATTTGTCAAATAAAAACAAAATGGGTTATAGTAACTTTTCACCCACTTTTCACCAACTAAACACACCCATATTAAACTTAAGTAGTATGCTTAGTTGGTTAGGTTTCTTACGAAATTCTCAATTTAACATCTTTTAGTAGTAGTCAACATTCTCATTGACAACGATAAGGTGCAAATGCGCTCTTAGAGGTTCTCATAAGAGTGAGTTTGTGTGTGTGAACGCCTACATTTGTACTGAGTTTTGCACAAAAAAATCCAAAATTTAGACGAAGTCTTTGAAGACATAACTTTGGCTTTTAATATCTTTTGCATCATATTGTCAATAATTGCGATTCATCGACATTGTCGGGTACCACAATTAGGGGTACCCAGATTAAGATAGAAAATTACCCGGCCACCCCATTTAAGGGACACAATACACAAAAGGGAACGGGCCAGATCCGCCCTTGTTGGACCTCAGCAAGGGATAACGACAAACTGTAACACCCCAGGTGTTATAGTTGCTAATTAATCTGCCATGTCATCATATTGCATTGCAAAGCATCCATGATTAGGTTAACCATGTTATGCATTAACTAAAATGAGTTTACCTTTCTAGTTTGGATGTGCTTTTCAGTGGTGTGATCCGAACCGAAAACCCTAATTTCGAATGTCACCGCAAATACTTAGTCCATGCCCTGCGTAAGTTGAGGTGTGTGACTGTGTTACACACTAGTGTCAAGTGTAGGGTATGAACTCAAGTCCAACATGTAAAATGAAGCTCCAAGTTTGAGTTTGAGTTGGAATCCAAAAACTTGTCGCGAGTTTTCCGATTCGAAATTGAATTCAAATTTGGGGAAATATTAAAAGATTTTCAAAAGCTAAATTGGTCAACCAAGAGTGGCATTTGGTCAACCATGTTATGCTTGTCTAAATGATGCCCTTGGATGATGGTTTGATCATTAAATAATCACCAATTAAGGTAGCAACAAATTTCAATTAAAAATTCCTCCGAAAAACCTAAAATCCAAAACCCTGTTTTACCCCTTTTGAAATAATTCAAAATCTAAGCAAAATTTGGGAAAAAGTTTAAAACCAAGTTTGTAGAACTTTTCAAGGGCTACAACTTTGGTGTTTTGAGTTTTCAAAGTTTTAGTGTAAAATGTGGAGCAATTTTGAAAAGAAGCAAATTTCAAATTTGACCCCTTTTATCCCCAAACTCAAATTTCAAAATGGAGGCAGATTTTGAAAATGGTTTGAGTAGCAAAGTTGTAGGTCTGGGCTAGATGTACAACTTTGGTGTTTGGAGTTTTTGAAGTTTCAATACAAAATCCAAAGTAATTTCTAAATTACCAAATTTCCAAAAAGTGTCCCCATTTGAATTTAAACTCAAATTTCAAAATCCAATTCGAATTTGAAAAAGTGTTCAATACAAAATTTGTAGAGCTTGAAATTCTGAAGATTTCATATCTTGGGAATTTTTCAGGTTCATATTCAAAATCAAAAGTAATTTGGTAAAAACAGTTTGAATTTGAAAATGGGGGAGGAGTGCTACAGTGCTCGGCGAATCACCGTCCGGCAATGCACGGCATGGGCGCCGGCGAGCTGCCGGGCGGCGCCTGGGAGCTTCTCGCACGCGCGCGACGTCTCACGCCTTCCAGTAACCCTCACTGTGGCCGTGTCTATAAATACGTCGAGCTCACCGTGGCGTTTTCGTTCTTCTCTGTTTTGCCACCGCCGCCGCCGCTAGCTCCGCCGCTCGCTGCTGCCGCCGTTGAGCCGCCACCAGCCACACAAACCGCACCATCACGTTCACCTTGCCCTCGCGCATCTAGTGGTCCGCCTGAACTAGCCTTTTTCTGCCCAAATCGCCGCACCACCGCTTCCTTCTCCAACACCGGCGACTGAGCATCACCGAGGCGCCTCACGTGGCTAGCCCTCTCCACCGCATCCTAGCGCCTCCTTATGGCTTCGCTGCAACCGCTGTGAGCTCCTGTTACTCCTCGTGCCTTTGTTTTAGACGCTACCGTCGTGGATCGCCGGGACACCGGTCACCGCGAGCACCGTGCCGCCATGGCCGGTGAGGTGTTACCTCTAGGGCGTTTTTGGTCGCGTGAGTGGTCCGGTGAGGTTCACGGTGAGGAGTAGATCGTGTTAGACCGGTTGGTTGGGCGATCGAAGCCGTGATCACTGGCCAGCCACCGTGCGGACCGAAGCCGCGAGAGAGCGGAGGTAGGCGATGACAGGTGGGGACCATGTGTCAGCGAGAGAGAGAGGGAGAACGCACGCGCGCGAGCAGGCCACGCGGATGGGCCACGATGCTGGGCCGCGCGGACGTGGGTGCGAGCGAACGCGGGCGTGGGCGCGTTGTAGCGGGCCGTTCGGCTGGGCCGAGCCGGAGGAAGGAAGGGAAGCGGCCCGATCGGAGTTTTTGTTTTTCTTATTCAAAAATGTGAATAGTGTTAGTATTTGTTTATTTCATTAGAATTTCTGTAGAGCTCCAAAAATAGTGAAAATTTTTGTGTAAGCTTTTCAAGATGTAAACTACTTAGGAAAAATATTAAATGCTAAATTGGATTACTTTTTGCAAGTTAATTAATTAGTTCAAGTAAATATTAAATGCAACTTCCATGAATTTTAGTAATTAAATTATTAATCCAAAAATCATGAAATTTATTTTGACACTGTTTTAGGCCACAGTTAATCCTTAGAAAAAGTTTAAGCTCATTTAGATAAAGTTTGATCTAATATTAATTATGCCCTAATTAATTAAATGTTTAAATAATTGTTGAGTTGATCACTTTAAATGTTGTGTGCTCTTTTGATTGAGTGATGTCCTTGGATCACTAATTCTAGGTGATCTTTGGCACCTTAATTACTTGTTTGAGCTCGTTAGTAGCCAGTCCAGTAAGAAACGTTAGCGTCGCTTAAGTTATTGCTTTTAGTTTGTAGGTTTTACTGTTTTGCGACTGTACCGCAAAGTGAAGTTGTACTCGAATCGTAAACCGTTGCATAGCATCATCAAGCATCATGTTTATCATCAAGCATCATGTTGAAGCATGTTCTATACTCGTGTAGTTCCCGCTTTCAAAGAAGTCGAAGTTGGCGAGCAAGTCTTCGGAGAAGAGTTGTCGTCGGTGGGTTTCGGACCAGAAGTCGGAGTCTTCGAGTCCGAGTCAGTCGTCGCGTCAGAGCAAGGCAAGCCCCGGTGCATTTAAACCCTTCCTTGAGTTTTACAAATCTTTATCACTGGTACTATAGTTTATTGCATTAAGTAATCAGGAGTTGAGTGATAACTCAATTGCTGCATTATCATCCTTGATTATTGCGATATCACCCTTGATACATGTTTTTACTAAAAATGCGTAGTATGCTTCGCTATGCTTATGAGTTAAGTTTTTTAAATGAATGTTTATATGGCCATGATGGCATACTTGATAAATATTGAAATATGAGAATAAACTTGTAAGATCGGGCGGGTGGTTTGGCCACTGCTAACTTGCATTGGGAAAGGAGTCTCAATGTAATGTTTCCGCCTTATCAGTTAAGGACTGTACGTTGTTGGCCCTCGCGTCATGGAGTTTTTATTAGTACTAGCCATGTACCCCTGGCGGGTAAGCCTTATTTCGACTAGTCCATTACGAGAACGTCTAACCTCGCACTGGGAGTGGAGAGATGGCGAGAGTAGTGTGTACCCTCGTGGCCAAGGGCTGGATTGGAGGAGTACTGTGCTCTCGGGTGGCGATGGACACATTCTGGTTTTGGGTTACTCGGATAAGAGTTGATAAATGCAAGATTCGGTTCTACATATGTTGTGTGGTTAGGAATCCCCAGCTAGGTAAATGAAGCGGTTCGAATCGTCATTACTCCACAAGAAAGGAGTCTTGGCCTTGCACCAACATCGTAGTTAAGAACTGGAATTAAAAAGAAAGATTGAGAAATGTCTTGATAAGAATTACTTTGATCTAGATTAGGATCACTTAGAATTGGTTAATGAACCATCAATGGTAAAAGTAAAATAATGAAGGTAAGGACTTACTTTAGTAAGCTTTTCTGCAAAAGAAATTTTGATTCTTGAATACCCATACCTTGATTCCCTAAAGCTAGCATGCCTTGGAGTCTTTTCTTAGTCGGGTAAGTCTTGTTGAGTACTTTTGTACTCAGGGTTTGTTAAACCCCTTGTTGCAGGTGCGGTTCATGAACAAGTCTGCTTTGAGCCTTGTTGCATGACCGTTGTGGCTGAAGAAAGTGACAACGACTAGACTGTGTGGCCTCTGGGCAAGGCACTTTGCTTGTGTGTTTGTAATAAAGTTACTACTGATACTTCCCTACTACTGGTTTGTAATAATGTTACATAAGGTTTGAAGTTTGGAAACTGTGGTTTGTAAACTTAAGTTATTGTAAGACTTCCGCTACTTTACTCTGATGGTATTTTGAATAAACGGTTGTAATATTGCAATACTCCTGTGATTAGATCCTGTTCAGAGGAAAGCAGGCCTTTTAAGTTATGAGGAACATAAGTACGGCTGTCAGAGGTCATTATGACGATGATAGGTACATGTGGGCCATCATAATTAGGAGGTTCTGTGACAGCTGGTACCAGAGCATAATTACTAGAGTTATTGTAGTATTACTTTGCAAACTTCAAAATGATTTGGATCGAACAAAACTTAATATTGATATTTTGGTCCAAATTACTTTTGGCTTATCCCAATCTACTTTCTGTAGTTTCCTTAGCTCATATTTGAAAGCTTCGTAGTGAAGTATCATGTTATTTTGCCCTAAGTTATAAATGTTATTGCATGTGTTACTTAAACTTTCCTGTTAGATCGTAAGTGCGATGCATGCATCATGTTTAATTAACCTGCTTAAGTTTCCTTCCCTTTTAAAGTGGTTTGGGTTAAGTAAGGTTCAATCCTGTTCATACTAACCTTTAGATCCCTCCCATCTGTTCTCATCGTTCTAATTCTGTCTTGCTTTAGGATGGCACGTGTGAAGGTGACTCCTCGCAAGAAAACTAGTCCGCAAGGAGTGCCACGTCATCAGTTGGCAACCAGAGGTGAGGGAGCGAGCAGTAGTCGCAATCCGAACCCAGATTCCCAATTAGAGGTCGCAAGGCTCACGTCAGAGATAGAGCGACTGAAGCGCAATATGCATTTCTGAAAGCAGTGCCAGAACGAGTCTCTGGAAAAGGAGACAGAAGCCAGAGCTCATGTTCAAGAGTTGGAACTTTATGTGACACACCTGGAGCAGTACAATACAATCCTGCATGAGGAAGTCCATAGGTTACATGACCTGATGAATCCTAATCATCAGCCCCAGGCGGTAGAAGATGATGTCAGTGCCGTGGTTGTTCCTGGTGGTGAGGATAATGAGGAAGAGGATCCAGAAGAAAATGAACCCATGATAGAAAGTGGGGATGAGGCAAGTCATGTCACTGGTGCAAGTGTCCAGGAGAATGAGGATGGTGTGATAGTGATCAGTGATGATGATGAGGAGTGAAGTGTCGAAATGGATGGTTATGTAATATAGTAGTCTCTCCTGTTTCCTAAGAACCTTAGCGGGTAGTTGCTTGCTTGCGAGCAAGTTTGTAATAAAAGTAATGTAAGATAAGTTTGATGTGTGTACTAGTACTGTACTAACTGCTTTCTAATTCAATAAAGCAATATAAATAAGCATGGTTTGTGTACAACAGATGGCCAATACTGGAACTTCTCAGGCTGGGGACAATGCTCCAAATCCCCCACCATTTCCACCTACTCTAGCAGAAGCTATTGCATCACTGGTCAATGCCACTACTCTGTTGGCCCAGAATCAGAATGGAAATCAGGGTCGTCGAGGCCAAAATAATAGAGGAGAAACCACTTATGTGGATTTCACCGATACCCGTCCACCGGTGTTTTCAAAGGCCGATGAGCCGCTAGAGGTGGATGACTGGCTCTGAACAATGGAGCAAAAGTTTGAACTTATCCAGTGCACGGAATACCAGAAACCCGTGTTTGCAGCACAACAGCTCAGGGGTGCCGCAGGGGCGTGGTGGGCGAATCTGGTCGCCGCACAGCCTGCTGGCCATCGTATCACTTGGCAAGAGTTTCATGATGCTTTCAGAGCACACTACATCCCAGATGGTGTCATGGCCATGAAGTTAGAAGAGTTTCTTTCTTTGAAACAGGGAAACCAGATAGTTCTTCAATATGTTGGCAAATTCAATCATATGTCACAGTATGCAGCCGAGTATTGAACACTGATGCAAAGAAGAAAAGTTGTTTCATGAGGGGTTTGAATACCAAGATCCAGGCAGCATTGGTCACATGCTATCATGCCACATACCATGAGGTAGTCAATGTCGCTATTGCTTTAGAGGAGAAGTCCCACATTCACAAAGAGTCAAAGAAAAAGAAGCAAGTGTTATCTAGCTCATCAAGCGGCATTAAGAAGCACCAAAAGTTTATCTACCACCCTCAGAATCATTTCCGCCCTCCTTATCGTCCACCGCAATACCAAGCTCGGCCGCAGACGTTTATTCGTCCTGCCGCAATCCAGCAATATCCACAACAGCCGAATGCCCCTGGTATTCGAAGTCAGAGCCCAATACCCCATAACTTGCCCTATTATAACTATGGGAAGCCAGGCCACTTCTCAAGGGACTGCCCGTATCCAAGGCAGTACAACCCCAATTATCCAAGAGCTCCCGTACCGCAACAACAGCAACCTCAGAGTAAGAATAATAATCTGAATGTCCAGAAGGGTAAGGGTGAGAAGAGGAAGACAGGACGTGTATTCTACACCCAAGCAAGTGAAATTCCAGAGGGAGAATGTAACAGAACCGACCAAATTATAAGAGCACAAGTACAAAAACAAGCACCGAAGCACTCAAATTTTTGAACTTGAGCCCATATAATCCCGGTAGTCAATCGAAACCACGAAGGATTTCAACCCAACTTGCTTACAACCAAGATCGCATCATTCAACATACAACATCATACGTTACATTTCACAAGTAGTTTCGAATAAGTTTACACACACGGAGTCGCAATTATTACAAACCAAGTTTATAAAGTAGCGGAAGGATAACACACGCATTAGTTCACATACTACTGCCAGTCTTAATGATCAACATCCCGCAAAAGCATTAAGGAAAGTACATAACAGACGATCACGCCCGAGTAATCTAGTCCTCGTCACCCGTAGGGTGGAGGCAGGTCTTGCAGAAGCCCTGATAAAGCATGTCATCTGCAACAGGAGGGAATAAACCCTGAGTACGGGAATGTACTCAGCTAGACTTACCCATCAAAAACCAGAAATAAGATGACACCAAGGATTATGCAAGGCTTACACAAGAGGCTAGCTGACATCACATTTTGCATAAAGGCATAAGTAATTGAAACTCTTATAACCTGTACTAGCAGTTCTTTTTAGCATTTACCTGTCATCTATCTTAGCACCTGTACTAAGCATGCACTTGATTATAATCAAACAATTATCAACATTATATCCAGAGCAGGTATGAATTGTGGCAACATTGTATCATTCCCTTAACCACCCTGTTCATTTAATGAGATCTACGTTGCCGCTGCTCAAGTCAAGTGCTCACTAACCGGGAGCGACGGCGATTCGAATTGAATTCCTATCCAGCTGGAGGGGTATTTCTAACACTCACCGTGCAGACCCCTGCCAGGGTCGCACAGGCCACCTTTTCATATGATTCAGGAATCACGGGTCCGAATGATGTCGCGACCCCAAGGGCGACACTCTGCCAGGTGATAGGGACTCTAACCCCCCCTTGGTCGCACGCCAATGTCCCCAAGCACATCCTTTCTCTCCTCCAAGAAGCAACCTACCATTCGATTCCCGCCCTGAATCACATTACTCGGCTTCGCGGTCGGAACGGCTTATCCGGCCAACTAAGTGTTAGACTGCATTCAACATGACTCAAGGACGTACAGCGAATCGGTCCTTAAACGACTCAGACGGGTATAGCTCCACACCCAAGACGTGAAGTGTCTTGCGGCTGTACTATCAAACTCCCGCCCGGTCTCAATTTCATTTTAAAGCACGGTTCCATCCACGATAGCCATAAAGCCACTCGTGACTCCTTCCTACATCTCGCGGATGACCGGAAATCACCCGACTTCTACCGTACTAAGCAGGGCTAAGCATTGATACGTGCCTAAACCTAAATTATGATTTAAGTACAATATCTGGGCAAGGACAGGTATAATGCAACAACTGTTTTCAAGCAACTCCTACAACTTAATGCATTAAACAATTAAAAGTACTCAAGATAGATTTATAAATTGATGGGTTCAGCATGCACCGGGGCTTGCCTTTTAGAAAGGTCGAGGGCCGGTGGTCAGGACACTCGGGTAGATCTTCGGTAGGAGCTTCGTCGCCGGTTGGTTCCTCTGGCTGCTCCGGCTGGTCCTGGACTTCCTCCGAAATTGCTCCTTCGAACTCGAGGAGTGTCACCCCTCCGGTACACCTATTGCATGAATGCACAATAAATATCATGAATGCATAATGGGTGCAACATGCTCGGAATAAAATGCATTTCAGTAATAAAAGTACTCTACTCAAGTCACTTCACCATTACGTGAACCTAATGTACAATTGTTCCGCTTCAGTTAAGGCCCTAACACCTAAAAATCATAAGAACAACATTACTTAGGTTACCAACACAAATCATCAATTATCATGACAACAATTTCTGGACAGCAGCTACGTGTTTTTATCATAGCTGGAGATTCCTAACTCCAAAAGATATGATTTAAGACAATATGGAAAGCTTAAGAAATGCACTACAATTAATTTTCAGATTTCAACCCTAAATTCCTAAGTTTTCCATGTCGAAATTTCATAAGTTCCAGAATCTGTCCTCTCCAAACAGAGAGCAGTCATTTCTGGATAGCCACTTTAAAGAGCAATAACTCCCAAACTACTAAGCCAAATGCTCTCAAATTTTAACACAAGCTAGTTTATCAAGCTTACTACAACTTTGTTATTTACAAGTTTTTCAGCAACTACCTTTATCAAAGGTCAAACCTAGAAATACTACCAGCTGTCCAAAAAATCTAGAATTGCAAAGATTAAATATTTATTTATGTGGCAAACATCCCTTAAGACCAAACTAATGCTACCAAAAGTTCACATAGGTCACAAAAACACCAGAAAGTAAGGTTTGTCTACCTAAAATATTTATTTATACTCATTTCTTAATTTACTTAAGTAATTAAGTGGAATTTTAAACATATAAGGAAACTGCTCCTAAAATTCTACAAAAATTACAGGAGACTCTATGAACCAAAAAGAGACCACTGTAAAAATTTGAACTAAAATTATTTACATAAACTCCCTAAACAAAATTCACAAGCCCAAAAGGCTGATTTTTGTATAATTAACAAATCATATTGAAATGTATCAAAAAACAGATTTCATAATTTTCTTGGACACTTTAGGGTACCAAGACATTCTCCAAAAAGTTATAAGAACATTGCACATGTAGAAAAATTACTAAAATTCATTTAATTATTTCCTAAAATAAAAAGATAGCATTATAACTTGAAAAATATTTAAGCACTAATGCCCAAATTTTTACCAGAGCTAACATAGGTGTAAATTAGCCTACCCACCAAATTTCATAATTTGTGGAATACTACAACTCAAGTTATGCATTTAACAAATTTGCCTTCATTTTAAAACACATTTCAAAGACCTATTTAAATCTCCCAGAAACTAAACATCACATATCCAAATTTATATTTTTCTAAAATACTACACATCATGCAGGCTCTAACAAAATTTACTTCACAATTTTTGAACAAGTAAAACCCTAGATATACATTTTCCCAAATCATACTTAAAGTTGTGACAGAATAAAGAAAATAAAATAAATCTCATTTGAAACTGGGCCGACCCAGGAACAGACACGGCCCACGACGCACGCGGCCCGTCCCGGACTCCCGCCCACGCGCGCGTGGCGCTGATAGCGTGGGCCCGCAGGCCAGAGAGAGAAGAGCGGAGGGGGGAGACGGCCACAACTCCGGCGAGCTCTAGCTCGCCGATGACGGCGCCTTCGGCGACAGGAAGAGCACCAACGGCTTCCCCGTGACTTCCCGCATCGACCAAACCTAGATTGGCTGACCCTATCCCACCCTAGCTACGATGGCCATGGCGACCACGGCTCGGAGGTGGCACCCGGTGGCGGTCCGACGAGCTCCGGGTGCCAGGGACCTAAGTGAGGTGTGCTACGGCTTCCTGATTGCATGGCGGACCTCTCTATGCCAAGGAAGAGGACGGAGGTGGAGCGAGTGCCGCTGGCCGCGTGAGCACCGCACCGGCGGCCATGGCGCGGCAGCGCACGACGGTGTTTCGACGTGTACCGGCTATCCCATCCGGTAGCGTCATCACCTAGGCTGCTCTACCCACCCCGGAACCCAGAACACGTAGCGGGGAGACTGGAGGGTGACCGTAGGGAGCTGGCCACGGTGAGCCGCTGCGCGGACAGCACGCCGATGAGGACTCGCGGTGGCAGAAACCGAAATTTGCCCTCACCTCTGCACAATCCGGTCAAGCAACGGGTGAAGGAGGTGGAGGGGATGTTGGCGGAGTAGTGAACGGGATTTGGAGGACGGTGGTGAGACGGTGAGCTCGCGCGAGCACGGAGAAGGCTGCGGTGGCAATTGCGCCTCCGTTTTCCGCCTCGACTCCCACTTCACTCCCGTGCGTGAGCTTGCGACGTGGAGGCGATGGCAGGACGCGCACGCCACGTGGCCACCGGGCTCTGCCCAAGCGCCACGAAGCGGGTCGGCTGTCCGACTGAATGGCGACGCTGTTGACTGAATGGAGGCCGTCATCGTTCGATTGATAGCGCGAATTTGTCGAAGAAAATCTCCTAAACCAGCTTGATTTAGTCGAAGGTGATTATAGCAATTATGTAGAGCTACATGAGGGCTACAAAATTGCCAATTGGGACTGGGACTGGATCGCCCTAGATTTGAAACCACAGAGCTCTAAAGTGGTGCACTTCGAAACTGAAATGTAGTTTCAGTCATTAAGCCGACTGAAACCCGATTTTCTAGACACCATATCTCCTAAACCATTTAGAACTAGGTGATGGTGATGTTGACAATGTTGTAGAGCTAAGTGTGTACTACAAGAGTGTCAACATGAGTTGGAGCTGGTTTGGTCTGGTTTGCAAACTACAAGCTTCCAAAGTAGGTCACTGTAAAACTGGAGGGACACTTGGAGACTTAGAAAAATTTCTAAGTGTTGAGACAGCCCCTCTAGCTGACTTGTGGGCCATTTTTGAGCATTTTCTGGCCAGTTTCATGAGATGGTCATATTGAGACTTTTGTTCCCCATAAAATTCCCTACAACTTTGCTTAAGGTTGCTCCTCCATGCAAGGTCTCTAAGCTAGACTTTTTAATTGGTCAAACTAGAGCATCCTAGGGCTAAATGGTGGTCAACTACACCTTAGAGGGCATTTTGGTGATTTTGGTCAACATGAACCTTGCTCCATTAGTGACCCTAAGTATAACTAAGGTGTTGTGAGATATAATTAGCTACTCTCCCCTTTTGCTACACCAACTACCTAGTGTCACATGATGTGAGCCAAACAAAATTCTAAAAACAACCACATTAGTTGCAACCACATAAAATAACATGAAATGATGCATGCTTATGCTCATGCAAATGCAATGCAATTATGGAGCTAAACACCTGAGGTGTTACACGCATCCCCCTTATAAAAATCTCGTCCCAAGATTTGGAAAGCATACCATTTTTCATAGAATTCCTTATAGCCATCCCGCAAATAGTTCTCCCGTTACCATGTAGCGTCACTTTCACTACCCTAATTACTCCACATTACTTTATACCACTTAACCACTTTGCTTCTAGTTACTCGTTCCTGAGTATTGATCACTCGGACTGGCTTTTCTTTGTAAGTTAGATCGGATTCCAGCCTGATATCTCCTAAAGGGACTCTTTCCTCAGGAACTCGAAGACACTTTTTGAGCTGAGATACATGGAAGACGTTGAATATGGTACTCATTTCAGGAGGTAACTGGATTTTGTACGCAACAGCTCCACTCTTGCCTATGATTTGGAAAGGACCCACGTATCTTGGCGCAAGTTTTCGCTTAATACCAAAACGTTGGACACTCTTCATTGGAGAAACTTTCAAGTAAACGAAGTCTCCAACTTCAAACTTGAGTGGCTTTCTACGACGATCAGCATAACTCTTCTGTCTAGCTTGGGCTGTAGCCATATGTTTTTGGATGGTACGGACTTGTTCCTCAGCTTCCTCAACAAAAGCAATACCATAAAATCTCCTCTCACCAGCTTCTATCCAATTTAGTGGGGTTCTACACTTACGACCGTACAACGCTTCAAATGGGGCCATCTTAATGCTCTCTTGGTAACTATTATTATAAGAGAACTCAGCTAAAGGCAACCACTTCTCCCATAAACCCTTGGATGAAATAACACAAGCTCGTAACATATCCTCCAAGATTTGGTTGACTCGTTCAGTCTGACCTGATGTCTAGGGGTGATAAGCAGAGCTTCTCACTAACTTGGTTCCCAGAAGGTGATGCAAGTGCTCCCAAAAGCGAGCAGTGAACTAGGGACCACGGTCAGAAACGATAGTACGAGGTACCCCATGGAGCCGGACTATCTGATTGAAGTACAATTCAACATAGTCAGTGGGACGATAGTCCACTCTAACAGGAATGAAGTGAGCTGATTTGGTTAAACGATCCACAATTACCCAGATGGAGTTATGATTTTTAACAGTAGGAGGAAGTCCAACAATGAAATCCATACTTATCTCTTTCCATTTCCAACCTGGGATAGAAAGTGGTTGAAGTAACCCAGCTTTCATATGCACAGCTTTAACTCTACAGCAGGTGTCACACCTAGCAACATATGCAGCTATCTCTTTCCGCATCTTGGTCCACCAATAAAGTGGCTTCAAATCATAATACATCTTATTACTACCAGGATGGATGGACAACTTGGACGAATGTGCTTCGGACAGGATCTGATCTCTAAGCTCTCGGTCCTTAGGTACCACTAATCTATCCTTAAATCACAGCACACCTTCTTCATCTACCCTGAAATGCTTAGTTTCTTCCTCTTTCATCTTGCGTTTTATGTGGAATACACCAGGATCAGTCTTTTGAAGCTCAATAATTCTGCTTTTGAGAGTACAACTGACAGTGATGTTGTACAAGACTGCTGGATGTAGAAGGCGAGATCGATGAAAATCAGTTTCAACTAGGGAATGGCAATGAGACTTACGGCTTAAAGCATCCGCAACCACATTTGCCTTGCCAGGATGATAGTGCACTTGAAGGTTATAATCCTTAATCAACTCGAGCCATCTTCTTTGATGCATATTTAACTCGGGTTGGGTGAAGATGTATTTGAGGCTTTTGTGGTCTGTGTAGATATTGCAGACATTGCCCAGCAGATAATGCCACCATACTTTCAAAGCATAAACAACTGCGGCTAGTTCTAAGTCATGCGTTGGATAATTCACCTCATGTTTCCGAAGTTGTCGAGAGGTATATGCAATCACTCGGCCTTCCTGCATCAGAACACCTCCCAAACCTATGCCTGAGGCATCACAATACACATCAAATGGTTTCTCGATATCCAGTTGCGCCAAAACCTTAGCCGAGGTTAGGAGAGTTCGTAGTTTGTGAAAAGCCTCATCACACTCAGGAGTCCAGACAAACCTGGTGTCTTTTTGCAGCAGCCGAGTCATCGGCTTGGCTATTTTTGAGAAATCTGGAATGAAGCGATGATAATAGTCAGCCAAACCAAGAAAACTCCGAACCTCATGAACTGAGATAGGAGCCTTCTAGTCCAGTACTTCTTGTACCTTGGCGGGGTCCACCATAATTCCTCCATCGGACAACACATGCCCAAGGAAAGGTACTTCTCGAAGCCAGAATTCGCACTTACTGAACTTTGCATATAGTTGATGTTCACGCAGTCTTGTGAGAACTATACGCAGATGTTCAGTGTGGTCTTCCTCATTTTTAGAATATATCAGGATGTCATCAATAAATACCACCACAAACTTATCCAATTCGGGCATAAACACCGAATTCATCAAGTACATGAAGTGTGCGGGGGCGTTGGTCAAGCCGAAGGACATAACAAGATACTCATAAAGACCGTATCGGGTAGAGAAGGTTGTCTTTGGAACATCTTCCGGGCAGATTTTAATTTGATGGTAGCCAGATCTTAGATCGATCTTGGAGAAAACTTTAGCTTTAGACAACTGATCGAACAAGATGTCGATGCGCGGTAGAGGGTACTTATTTTTGACAGTGACTGCATTCAGAGGTCTATAATCTACGCACATCCGTAATGACTGATCCTTCTTCTTTACAAAGATAGCGGGACATCCCCACGGAGACGAACTAGGACGAATCAACCCCTTCTTCAAAAGTTCATTCAACTGCACCTTAAGTTCAGCTAGTTCATTTGGAGGCATTCTATAGGGTCTCCTAGGTAACAACTTAATTTTAAATTCCACATCCCGATCCGGAGGGAGTCCCGGCAAATCATCGGGAAAAACGTCCGAAAACTCATTTACTACGGGAATTTCGGCCAACGCCTTTGCTTGCACAGCATGAACTTCCCCAGACAAATCAACTTTTCTGGGAAGTTGTACCAGAAAACCCTTTTGATCTGTAGGGTCTCTGTGCATAACTACCCGAGTGGATGTATCAATGAGTACCCCATTCTGACTCATCCAATTCATGCCCAGAATAACATCTATGCTTAATCCCGGAAAAACCACTAAGGCAAGCGAGTACTTTCGCCCTTCTATCTCAAGCTCAAGACTCCCCACTACTTTATTTGTGGAAATATTCCCACTTGCTGCGCTAATGCAATAACCCCCACCTTCAACATATGCAATTTGTGAGCAAACTTTGATGCAAACTTAGGACTGATAAAGGAATGCGAAGCACCTGAATCAAAAAGTACCGCTGCAGGATGTTGGTCAACTAGGAACTTACCAGCAGTGACAACCTCACCAGATGGGATTTCCTCAATACTGTTATAATGAGCGTGCCCTTGACGGCCACCTTGGTTGACATTCTTCTTAGGGTAAGGATAGTTCCTGGACCAATGGCCTGGCTTGTTGCAGTTCCAGCAAGGCATGTTGCTGGGAGGAATACTAGAACTGCTCTGTCCAGAATTTCCCTTTGGCAGAGCGACTGTATAAGCCTTGCGGAACCTAGTTTTAGCAGCAGACTTCTTCTGTGGTGGACGGAACTTGGTATTCTGAGCAGGTGGGCGAGGGGAAGACCTAGGTGCAGCTGAGGTCCGAGACTGCGAAGCACTCGCCTCAAGGGTCCTTTTGGGCTCTTAGAGGCAGAATAGATAGCATTATTGTTCTCCTGGGTCAAAGCATCACTGATAAAATCATTGAAGGTAGTACACTTGCTAGTGCCCATAGTCTTCATCAGCTTTGGGCCGAGGCCTCTTTTAAAGCTAGCAATTTTCTTGGCATCGGTATCCACAAACTTTGTGGCATACCTTGCCAGGTTGTTGAAAGATTGCAGATATTCAGTCAAGCTTTTATTTCCCTGTGACAGCCTCATGAATTCTGTGTGCTTGATTGCCATAAGACCTAGAGGAATATAGTTCCCACGGAATGTGGCCTTGAACTGGTCCCAAGCAATCGGGACATTTGCAGGCAGTGTGGACCGATAGTGGCTCCACCAAATACCCGTTGGACCATGCAGTTGGTGAGAAGCATATTCAGTTTTTAGCTCATCGGTCAAGCGAAGCAGACAAAACTTTTGTTCAATAGTGTTCAACCACTCGCCGGCTTGCAGTGGTTCCTCTGCCTCCTTAAAGAGCGGGGGCTTAGTATCAAGAAAGTCCTTGAAATCACTGTACTGATTGGGTTCTGGGCCCTAGCGGCCATGACGAGCCTCTCGGTTGGCAAGCTGGCGCATAGCATCTGCCAGCATGCGCTACCCTTCGACCACGGTTTGCATCAGCTCAGCCGGGGTAGGTGGTGGCGGAGGGGGTGGTTGTTCCTCATCCTCATTGCCATGACCCCGATGGAGATTGTACGACATTTCATGAAATGGACTTCTCAAAATACCCATGGCACAATAATTCATCACAACCGCACAATCCATTCAAGCGCATCAATTGACGCAATCATGCGAGGGAATCCAACAAGATGTACTTTGATAAAGGCTCACTCACAAGGAGCACAGCAGTTACTGAACCGTTTACGTTGATATCTACGTGAATTTTGACCTTTCGTCCGGTACTTGGATTCGATCTCAAAATTTTTAGTTGACTGAGAAAGGCTACTTCAACTGACCACAAAGAGACTTCTCAATGGTAGAGTTCCATGGTGGATCATGACTAGCCCCCTCGATACCAGCGTGTGCCAAGCAGCACAACCTTATGTCGTGCGCCATAGGAGGCCCTCGGTTTCGTCGCGGCACCGAAGGGTGCTAATCGTGACACCATCATCAAACGCATGCAATTAAACATCCAATTGTGATCGAAATTAACAGGTTCAACTAAACATCTAGGAAACATAGGGTTCGACCTTACATCCCAAAAGTCAAGTTATTACAAAGCCTCACTCCAACCCCAGGAGGCACAAAAGATGATTCTAACATCGTAGCTACGCGATGACTACTCTAAGCATCGTCCTCAGAGTCGGTGTCAAGGATCTCCCCGCCATCCTCGTCGCTAACAGGCTCTAACTCCTCGTCTTCTTCTGGTGCTTCTTCTGGTGCGACATCTTGGGGCCCATTGACCTCCACTTCATCATCATCTTCAACCATGATGATTCCTGAACCCATGTCCTCATCTGCGTTGTTGTTTCGAGGCAGCAGAGGATTTAGCTGGTTGTTCAGGCGGTGCACTTCTTCATGAAGATTGTCATTGTATTCTTCAGCATTCTCCAACTATTGCTCGAGCTCAAACTGACGAGCTCTCAGAACATTCTCCTCGTGCCAGACTTCATCCCTCTGATTCATGACATGGACCAGCATGCGTTGACAGTTACGATTTACTACTGTTAATCTCTGGACTGCAAGTGTTTCCTGGTCACGATCGCGGATCACTTGCTCCAGTTGCTGACGCGCTGCATTCCTGGCTGCAGTCACTTTGGCCAACTCAGCCCTCAGCCTTTCCACCTCAGTGGGCTCAGGGCGGGGCTCACGTGGAGCGAGCTGGTGATGAGGTGCCCTGCCCCCAGTGGACTTGCGAGCGGTCCTCTTGGTACGTGCCATCTGTAGCAACAAGATACGACTTAAAGTGAGGATCATTTAGGGGATACGAAATTTAATTTAGTCGGGACTATTGAAATTTTTAAGGAGGGAGTAAATGATATGTATGACATAATTAAACATGATGCATGCACGTTCCGTACACCCTCTCATCCTAGCAGAATCATAAATTTCTAACGCTAGGCGGTGGCATACATACGTTCTCTCATATAGGCGAAACTATCGGTCTACTCGTTTGCGTTGTTAGTGTACCTGCAGAAAATCTCATTTTAGCTCAACATTTTCCCAATATAAGCACACAAGAAAGCAGTAATTTAAATACTTTCCATATACACATCCCCTGATGTATATACTTCAGTATCAAAGCTACCCGATATAAAGGTTCCTACAATTAAGTGCTTACATAATTACACGGTTTAAACATGTAAGTATGCAAGTCACCAAAACTACTCTCCCCTAGATTGCCGGTTGGACGATCATGCTCTCACAACTCACACTTACCAGAGCGTCGAGGCAATTGATCCATACATTACCACCCAAGTGGATGGCATCCATACAATATCACGCCGTATGGACGACGAAACAAAAACAAACAAGGCCCCCAAGTTAGTCTTTATAATAAGCCACCTAAGAGTCCTTATTTGGGCTAAGGGCTGTGATCACTGGCATACCTATAAAAATAATTTTTTTAGAGTTTTAACCCTTTTCATAATCAAATACTTTTGTTTTTAAATACTCGTACGATGTGTTTAATGTTGAATTATGCTCCGGTACCAGCTGTAACAGAACCGACCAAATTATAAGAGCACAAGTACAAAAACAAGCACCGAAGCGCTTAAATTTTCGAACTTGAGCCCATATAATCCCGGTAGTCAATCGAAACCACGAAGGATTTCAAACCAACTTGCTTACAACCAAGATCGCATCATTCAACATACAACATCATACGTTACATTTCACAAGTAGTTCCGAATAAGTTTACACACACGGAGTCGCAATTATTACAAACCAAGTTTATAAAGTAGCGGAAGCATAACACACGCATTAGTTCACATACTACTGCCAGTCTTAATGATCAACATCCCGCAAAAGCATTAAGGAAAGTACATAACAGACGATCACGCCCGAGTGATCTAGTCCTCGTCACCCGCAGGGTGGAGGCAGGTCTTGCAGAAGCCCTGATAAAGCATGTCATCTGCAATAGGAGGGAATAAACCCTGAGTACGGGAATGTACTCAGCTAGACTTACCCGTCAAAAACCAGAAATAAGATGACACCAAGGATTATGCAAGGCTTACACAAGAGGCTAGCTGACATCACATTTTGCATAAAGGCATAAGTAATTGAAACTCTTATAACCTGTACTAGCAGTTCTTTTTAGCATTTACCTGTCATCTATCTTAGCACCTGTACTAAGCATGCACTTGATTATAATCAAACAATTATCAACATTATATCCAGAGCAGGTATGAATTATGGCAACATTGTATCATTCCCTTAACCACCCTGTTCATTTAATGAGATCTACGTTGCCGCTGCTCAAGTCAAGTGCTCACTAACCGGGAGCGACAGCGATTCGAATTGAATTCCTATCCAGCTGGAGGGGTATTTCTAACACTCACCGTGCAGACCCCTGCCAGGGTCGCACAGGCCACCTTTTCATATGATTCAGGAATCGCGGGTCCGAATGATGTCGCGACCCCAAGGGCGACACTCTGCCAGGTGATAGGGACTCTAACCCCCCCTTGGTCTCACGCCAATGTCCCCAAGCACATCCTTTCTCTCCTCCAAGAAGCAACCTACCATTCGATTCCCGCCCTGAATCACATTACTCGGCTTCGCGGTCGGAACGGCTTATCCGGCCAACTAAGTGTTAGATTGCATTCAACATGACTCAAGGACGTACAGCGAATCGGTCCTTAAACGACTCAGACGGGCATAGCTCCACACCCAAGACATGAAGTGTCTTGCGGCTGTACTATCAAACTCCCGCCCGGTCTCAATTTTATTTTAAAGCATGGTTCCATCCACGATAGCCATAAAGCCACTCGTGACTCCTTCCTACATCTCGCGGATGACCGGAAATCACCCGACTTCTACCGTACTAAGCAGGGCTAAGCATTGATACGTGCCTAAACCTAAATTAGGATTTAAGTACGATATCTGGGCAAGGACAGGTATAATGCAACAACTGTTTTCAAGCAACTCCTACAACTTAATGCATTAAACAATTAAAAGTACTCAAGATAGATTTATAAATTGATAGGTTCAGCATGCACCGGGGCTTGCCTTTTAGAAAGGTCGAGGGCCGGTGGTCAGGACACTCGGGTAGATCTTCGGTAGGAGCTTCGTCACCGGTTGGTTCCTCTGGCTGCTCCGGCTGGTCCTGGACTTCCTCCGAAATTGCTCCTTCGAACTCGAGGAGTGTCACCCCCTCCGGTACACCTATTGCATGAATGCACAATAAATATCATGGATACATAATGGGTGCAACATGCTCAGAATGAAATGCATTTCAGCAATAAAAGTACTCTACTCAAGTCACTTCACCATTACGTGCAAATCTCTTCTCCGGTGGAGAAGTACTTACCTATTCTACCCAACCTAATGTACAATTGTTCCGCTTCAGTTAAGGCCCTAACACCTAAAAATCATAAGAACAACATTACTTAGGTTACCAACACAAATCATCAATTATCATGACAACAATTTCTGGACAGCAGCTACGTGTTTTTATCATAGCTAGAGATTCCTAACTCCAAAAGATATGATTTAACACAATATGGAAAGCTTAAGAAATGCACTACAATTCATTTTCAGATTTCAACCCTAAATTCCTAAGTTTTCCATGTCGAAATTTCATAAGTTCCAGAATCTGTCCTCTCCAAACAGAGAGCAGTCATTTCTGGATAGACACTTTAAAGAGCAATAACTCCCAAACTACTAAGCCAAATGCTCCCAAATTTTAACACAAGCTAGTTTATCAAGCTTACTACAACTTTGGTATTTACAAGTTTTCCAGAAACTACATTTATCAAAGGTCAAACCTAAAAATACTACCAGCTGTCCAGAAAACATAGAATTGCAAAGATTAAATATTTATTTATGTGGCAAACATCCCTTAAGACCAAACTAATGTTACCACAAGTTCACATAGGTCATAAAAACACTAGAAAGTAAGGTTTGTCTGCCTAAAATATTTATTTATACTCATTTCTTAATTTACTTAAGTAATTAAGTGGAATTTTAAACATATAAGGAAACTGCTCCTAAAATTCTTTAAAAATTACAGGAGACTCTATGAACCAAAAGGATACCACTGTAAAAATTTGAACTAAAATTATTTATAGAAACTCCCTAAACAAAATTCACAAGCCCAAAAGGCTGATTTTTGTATAATTAACAAATCATACTGAAAAGTATCAAACAACAGATTTCATAATTTTCTTAGACACTTTAGGGTACCAAGACATTCTCCAAAAAGTTATAAGAACATTGCACATGTAGAAAAATTACTAAAATTTATTTAAGTATTTCCTAAAATAACAAGATAGCATTATAACTTGAAAAATATTTAAGCACTAATGCCCAAATTTTTACCAGAGCTAACATAGGTATAAATTAGCCTACCCACCAAATTTCATAATTTTTGGAATACTACAACTCAAGTTATGCATTTAACAAATTTGCCTTCATTTTAAAACACATTTCAAAGACCTATTTAAATCTCCCAGAAACTAAACATCACATATCCAAATTTATATTTTTCTAAAATACTACACATCATGCAGGGTCTAACAAAATTTACTTCACAATTTTTGAACAAGTAAAACCCTAGATATACATTTTCCCAAATCTTACTTAAAGCTGTGACAGAATAAAGAAAATGAAATAAATCTCATTTGAAACTGGGCCGGCCCGGGAACAGACACGGCCCACGACACGCGCGGCCCATCCTGGACTCCCGCCCGCGCGCGCGTGGCGCTGACAGCGCGGGCCCACAGGCCAGAGAGAGAAGAGCGGAGGGGGGAGACGGCCACGACTCCGACGAGCTCTAGCTTGCCGACGACGGCGCCTTCGGCGACGGGAAGAGCACCAACGGCTTCCCCGTGACTTCCCGCATCGACCAAACCTAGATTGGCTGACCCTATCCCACCCTAGCTATGACGGCCATGGCGACCGCGGCTCGGAGGTGGCACCCGGTGGTGGTCCGGCGAGCTCCGGGGGCCAGGGACCTAAGTGAGGTGTGCTACGGCTTCCTGAGGGCATGGCGGACCTCTCTATGCCAAGGAAGAGGACGGAGGTGGAGCGAGTGCCGCTGGCCGTGTGAGCACCGCACCGGCGGCCATGGCGCGGCAGCGCACGACGGTGTTTCGACGTGTACCGGCCATCCCATCCGGTAGCGTCATCACCTAGGCTGCTCTACCCACCCCGGAACCCAGAACACGTAGTGGGGAGACTGGAGGGTGACCGTAGGAAGCTGGCCACGGTGAGCCGCTGCGCGGACAGCACGCCGGCGAGGACTCGCGGTGGCGGAAACCGAAATTCGCCCTCACCTCTGCACAATCCGGTCAAGCAACGAGTGAAGGAGGTGGAGGGGATGTTGGCGGAGTAGTGAACGGGATTTGGAGGACGGTGGTGAGACGGTGAGCTCGCGCGAGCACGGAGAAGGCTGCGGTGGCAATTGCGCCTCCGTTTTCCACCTCGGTGAGCCCGGCCAGAGCGAGAGGGAGGGGAGGAGAGTGAGCGCGAGTGAGGGGGACTGAGGTGTCAACTCCCACTTCACTCCCGTGCGTGAGCTTGCGACGTGGAGGCGATGGCAGGACGCGCACGCCACGCGGCCACCGGGCTCTGCCCGAGCGCCACGACGCGGGTCGGCTGTCCGACTGAATGGCGACGCTGTTGACTGAATGGAGGCCGTCATCGTTCGACTGACAGCGTGAATTCATCGAAGAAAATCTCCTAAACCAGCTTGATTTTGTCGAAGGTGATTACAGCAATTATGTAGAGCTACATGAGGGCTACAAAATTGCCAATTGGGACTGGGACTGGTTCGGTCTGGATTTGAAACCACAGAGCTCCAAAGTGGTGCACTTCGAAACTGAAACGTAGTTTCAGTCATTAAGCCGACTGAAACCTGATTTTCTAGACACCATATCTCCTAAACCATTTAGAACTAGGTGATGGTGATGTTGACAATGTTGTAGAGCTAAGTGAGTACTACAAAAGTGTCAACATGAGTTGGAGCTGGTTTGGTCTGGTTTGCAAACTACAAGCTTCCAAAATAGGTCACTGTAAAACTGGAGGGACACTTGGAGACTTAGAAAAATTTCAAAGTGTTGAGACAACCCCTCTAGCTGACTTATGGGCCATTTTTGAGCATGTTCTGGCCAGTTTCATGAGATGGTCATATTGAGACTTTTGTTCCCCATAAAATTCCCTACAACTTTGCTTAAGGGTGCTCCTCAATGCAAGGTCTCTAAGCTAGACTTTTTAATTGGTCAAACTAGAGCATCCTAGGGCTAAATGGTGGTCAACTACACCTTGGAGGGCATTTTGGTGATTTTGGTCAACATGAACCTTGCTCCATTAGTGACCCTAAGTATAACTAAGGTGTTGTGAGATATAATTAGTTACTCTCCCCTTTTGCTACACCAACTACCTAGTGTCACATGATGTGAGCCAAACAAAATTCTAAAAACAACCACATTAGTTGCAACCACATAAAATAACATGAAATGATGCATGCTTATGCTCATGCAAATGCAATGCAATTATGGAGCTAAACACCTGAGGTGTTATAGAGAACCTATTATGATGGGTATGTTCCCTGTTGCTAATCATTTAGCAGTACTGTTATTTGATTCTGGTGCATCGCATACATTCATAAATCGCACCTTTGTTACAAAGCATGACATTCCAATTATGGGAACAAAAGAGGATTTCTTTATTCAGTCGCCCGGGGGACGACTGTGTACTAAGGAGATGGTACGTGATGTACCTATAGAGTTGGGTGGGCATATATTTCCTACCTCAATGATAATATTACAGAAATAGGATATAGATGTAATCCTAGGTATGAATTGGATGTACCAACGAGGAGCTATTATAGATGCACTGCACAGAACTATAAGGTTGAACTTGCCAGATAATAAATCTCATCTTCTTATCCAACTTCCTATTCCAAAGAGAACTGTTGAAAGGGTATGTGCAACTTCAGTGAAGGAGATTTATGATATACCAGTAGTCTGTGAATTTTCAGATGTGTTTCCAGATGATCTACCTGGTTTGCCACCGAACAGAAAAGTAGAATTTGTAATTGAGTTAAAACCTGGTACTGCCCCGATATCTAGGAGAGCTTATAGAATGCCACCAAATGAATTGGCCGAACTCAAGGTTCAATTGCAAGAGTTGCTTGAAAAAGGTTTCATCAAACCCAGTTCATCACCGTGGGGATGTCCAACCCTTTTTGTCAAGAAGAAGGATCAGACTTTAAGGATGTGTGTTGACTATCGTCCGTTGAATGAAGTAACCATTAAGAACAAGTACCCGTTGCCTCGCATTGATATACTTTTTGATCAACTTGCGGGGGCAAAGATATTTTCAAAGATCAATCTTCGATCAGGGTACCATCAAATCAAGATTTGACCAGAAGATATTCCAAAGACTGCATTCACTACCAGATATGGATTGTATGAGTATCTAGTTATGTCTTTTGGCCTCACTAATGCACCAGCATATTTCATGTATTTGATGAACTCAATTTTCATGCCGGAGCTTGACAAGTTTGTGGTTGTCTTTATTGATGATATTCTGGTATACTCCAAAAGTGAAGAAGAGCATGATGAGCACCTTAGAGTTGTTCTGACTCGTCTGAGAGATCATCAGTTGTATGCCAAGTTTAGTAAATGTGAGTTTTGGTTAAAGGAAGTACAATTCTTAGGACATGTGTTGTCAGCCGAAGGAGTAGCAGTTGATCCTGGTAAGGTGAAGGATATCTTGAATTGGAAACCACCAACCTCAGTTCATGAAGTCCGAAGTTTTCTAGGAATGACGGGTTATTACCGTCGATTCATTCCTGACTTTTTAAAGGTAGCCAAGCCAATCACGGAGTTGTTGAAAAATCAAACCAAATTTATCTAGTCTTCAGAATGTGAGAAGGCTTTTGGAATTCTAAAGAAGTCATTGACAACTGCTCCAGTTTTAGCACAGCCAGATATAGAAAAGCCATTTGATGTATACTGTGATGCCTCTGGTATTGGCCTTGGTTGTGTGTTAATGCAAGAAGGCTGAGTCATTGCTTATGCCTCGAGACAGTTGAAGCGTCACGAAGAGCATTATCCAACTCATGATCTTGAATTAGCAGCTATGGTCCATGCATTGAAAATCTGGCGTCATTACTTGTTAGGTAATACTTGCCACATTTATACAGATCACAAAAGCTTGAAGTATATCTTTACTCAGTCAGAACTGAATATGAGGCAAAGAAGGTGGCTTGAGTTAATAAAAGATTATGATCTAGAAGTGCACTATCACCCTGGAAAAGCAAATGTTGTCGCTGATGCACTTAGTAGAAAGAATCATTGTAATTGTATGACTGTGAAGCCAATGGATTATAGTTTGTGTTACGACTTGGAAAAGTTGAATATTGAACTAGTCCAGCAAGGTCAGTTAACCAATGTCACTGTGGAATCAACAATCAAAGATCAGATTATATCTGCTCAGTGAAAGAATTCTGGTATAGCCCACATCAAAGAAAAAGTTAGAACAGGTCAACATACAGATTTCAGTATTGATGATACTGATGTGTTGTGGTTTAAGAACCGGTTAGTGGTACCAAAAGTTCCAGAGTTACGACAGCTCATTCTTGATGAAGCACATAATACAAGGTTTTCTATTCATCCAGGGAGTAATAAGATGTATCAGGATTTGAAACAGAGATTCTGGTGGACTAAAATAAAAATCGAGATTGCTAAGTATGTTGCCAGATGTGATACTTGTCGTAGGGTGAAGGTTGAACATTTGAAGTCGCCAGGAATGTTACAAGCCTTGCCCATTCCATCTTGGAAGTGGGAAGATATCAATATGAATTTCATTACTGGTTTACCCAAGACCTTAAGAGGCTTTGATTCAATTTGGGTTATTGTGGATCGGTTGACTAAATCAACTCACTTTGTACCTGTGAAGACTAACTATAGAGCATCCAGATATGCAAAAATATATGTTGTCCGAATTATGAGTTTGCATGGAATACTCAAAACAATTGTTACTGATAGAGGTACTCAGTTTGTTTTGCAATTTTGGAAACAATTTCAAAAGTCATTAGGTACTAAGCTTCTTTACAGCACAGCTTATCACCCGCAAACTGGGGGACAGACTGAAAGAGTAAATCAAATTTTAGAAGATATGTTAAGATCTTGTGCTCTCACTTATCAAGATCAATGGGATGAATGTTTACCATTAGCAGAATTCTCCTATAATAATAGTTATCAAGAGAGTATCAAAATGACACCGTTTGAAGCATTGTATGGCCGTAGATGCAGAACTCCGTTGAACTGGTCAGAACCAGGTGAAAGATGGTTTTATGGAGTTGATCTGGTAAAGAAAATGGAAGAAAAAGTCAAGCAGATTTAAAAGAATTTAAAAATAGCTCAGTCTCGACAGAAGAGTTATGCTGACAAAAGGCGTAGGCCCTTGATGTTTAAAGTGGGAGATTATGTTTATCTGAAAGTGTCACCCAGGAAAGGAGTTACTCGATTTGGAGTCAAGGGCAAACTCACACCACGTTATATTGGACCATTCCAAATCATTGAAAAATGTGGAAAGGTGGCATATAGATTAAAGTTGCCTGAACACCTGTCAGCCGTGCATAATGTATTTCATGTATCGCAATTAAAGAAGTGTCTTCAAGTGCCTGATCAAGTTATTGATGTTGATGGAGTTGAACTTGAGCCTGATTTGACATATTCTGAATATCCTGTTCGAGTTCTGGATCAAAAGGATCGTGTTACCCGAAGTAGAACAGTCAAATGGTACAAGATACAATGGGATCAACATTCAGAAGAAGAAGCCACGTGGGAATCGGAAGATTTTCTGTTGGAAAATTTCCCCGAGTTTTATGCTTCTATCTAGGTTGCAATTTCTTCTTTAAATTATAACCTGTCCTTTTCAAATTCTGTAATGTCGAAAACCCCCTACCTGCTTTGTAGACAAGTTCTGAACGTGTTTGCTTGACACGTTTCCTTTTCCATTACTTAACTCAAGGCTTTAAATATCGGGACGAGATTTCTTTAAGGGGGAAGGGCTGTAACACCCTAGGTGTTATAGTTGCTAATTAATCTGCCATGTCATCATATTGCATTGCAAAGCATCCATGATTAGGTTAACCATATTATGCATTAACTAAAATGAGTTTACCTTTCTAGATTAGATGTGCTTTTCAGTGGTGTGATCCGAACCGAAAACCCTAATTTCGAATGTCACCGCAAATACTTAGTCCATGCCCTGCGTAAGTTAAGGTGTGTGACTGTGTTACACACTAGTGTCAAGTGTAGGGTATGAACTCAAGTCCAACATGTAAAATGAAGCTCCAAGTTTGAGTTTGAGTTGGAATCCAAAAACTTGTCGCGAGTTTTCCGATTCGAAATTGAATTCAAATTTGGGGAAATATTAAAAGATTTTCAAAAGCTAAATTGGTCAACCAAGAGTGGCATTTGGTCAACCATGTTATGCTTATCTAAATGATGCCCTTGGATGATGGTTTGATCATTAAATATTCACCAATTAAGGTAGCAACAAATTTCAATTAAAAATTCCTCCGAAAAACCTAAAATCCAAAACCCTGTTTTACCCCTTTTGAAATAATTCAAAATCTAAGCAAAATTTGGGAAAAAGTTTAAAACCAAGTTTGTAGAACTTTTCAAGGGATACAACTTTGGTGTTTTGAGTTTTCAAAGTTTTAGTGTAAAATGTGGAGCAATTTTGAAAAGAAGCAAATTTCAAATTTGACCCCTTTTTATCCCCAAACTCAAATTTCAAAATGGAGGCAGATTTTGAAAATGGTTTGAGTAGCAAAGTTGTAGGTCTTGGCTAGATGTACAACTTTGGTGTTTGGAGTTTTTGAAGTTTCAATACAAAATCCAAAGTAATTTCTAAATTACCAAATTTCCAAAAAGTGTCCCCTTTTGAATTTAAACTCAAATTTCAAAATCTAGTTCGAATTTGAAAAAGTGTTCAATACAAAACTTGTAGAGCTTGAAATTCTAAAGATTTCATATCTTGGGAATTTTTCAAGTTCATATTCAAAATCAAAAGTAATTTGGCAAAAACAGTTTGAATTTTAAAATGGGGGGAGTGCTACAGTGCTCGGCGAATCACCATCCGGCAACGCACGGCATGGGCGCCGGCGAGCCGCCGGGCGGCGCCTGGGAGCTTCTCGCACACGCCAAGACTGCCAGCACGATGTCTCGCGCCTTCCAGTGACCCTCACTGTGGCCGTGTCTATAAATACGTCGAGCTCACCGTGGCGTTTTCGTTTTTCTCTGTTTTGCCACCGCCGCCGCCGCTAGCTCTACCGCTCGCTGCTGCCGCCGTTGAGCCGCCACCAGCCACGCAAACTGCACCGTCACGTTCGCCTCACCCTCGCGCATCTAGTGGTCCGCCTAAACTAGCCTTTTTCCGCCCAAATCGCCGCACCACCGCTTCCTTCTCCAACACCGACGATTGAGCATCACCGAGCCGCCTCACGTGGCCAGCCCTCTCCACCGCCTCCCAGCGCCTCCTTGTGGCTTCGCTGCAACCGCTGTGAGCTCCTATTACTCCTCGTGCCTTTGTTTTAGATGCTACCATCGTGGATCGCCGGGACGCCGGTCACCGCGAGCACCGTGCCGCCATGGCCGGTGAGGTGTTACCTCTAGGGCGTTTTTGGTCGCGTGAGTGGTCCGATGAGGTTCGCGGTGAGGAGTAGATCGTGTTAGACCGGTTGGTTGGGCGACCGAAGCCGTGATCACCGGCCGGCCACCGTGCGGGCATGGCCGAGCGCGCGGGAGAGAGCGAGAGAGCGGAGGTAGGCGATGACAGGTGGGGACCGCGTGTCAGCGAGAGAGAGAGGGAGAAAGCGCGCGCGCGAGCAGGCCGCGCGGATGGGCCACAATGCTAGGCCGCGTGGACGTGGGCGTGAGCGAACGCGGGCGCGGGCGTGTTGCAGCGGGCCGTTCGGCTGGGCCGAGCCGGAGGAAGGAAGGGAAGCGGCCCGATCGGAGTTTTTGTTTTTCTTATTCAAAAATGTGAATAGTGTTAGTATTTGTTTATTTCATTAGAATTTCTATAGAGCTCCAAAAATAGTGAAAATTTTTGTATAAGCTTTTCAAGATGTAAACTACTTAGGAAAAATATTAAATGCTAAATTGGATTACTTTTTGCAAGTTAATTAATTAGTTCAAGTAAATATTAAATGCAACTTCCATGAATTTTAGTAATTAAATTATTAATCCAAAAATCATGAAATTTATTTTGACATTGTTTTAGGACACGATTAATCCTTAGAAAAAGTTTAAGCTCATTTAGATAAAGTTTGATCTAATATTAATTATGCCCTAATTAATTAAATGTTTAAATAATTGTTGAGTTGATCACTTTAAATGTTGTGTGCTCTTTTGATTGAGTGATGTCCTTGGGTCACTAATTCTAGGTGATCTTTGGCACCTTAATTACTTGTTTGAGCTCGTTAGTAGCCAGTCCAGTAAGAAACGTTAGCGTCGCTTAAGTTATCGCTTTTAGTTAGTAGGTTTTACTGTTTTGCGACTGTACCGCAAAGGGAAGTTGTACTCGAATCGTAAATCATGGCATAGCATCATCAAGCATCATGTTTATCATCAAGCATCATGTTGAAGCATGTTCTATACTCGTGTAGTTCCTGCTTTCGAAGAAGTCGAAGTTGGCGAGCAAGTCTTCGGAGAAGAGTTGTCGTCGGTGGGTTTCGGACCAGAAGTCGGAGTCTTCGAGTCCGAGTCAGTCGTCGCATCAGAGCAAGGCAATCCCCGGTGCATTTAAACCCTTCCTTGTGTTTTACAAATCTTTATCACTGGTACTATAGTTTATTGCATTAAGTAATTAGGAGTTGAGTGATAACCCAATTGCTGCATTATCATCCTTGATTATTGCGATATCACCCTCGATACATGTTTTACTGAAAATACGTAGTATGCTTCGCTATGCTTATGAGTTAAGCTTTTTAAATAAATGTTTATATGGCCATGATGGCATACTTGATAAATATTGAAATATGAGAATAAACTTATAAGATCGGGCGGGTGGTTTGGCCACTGCTAACTTGCATTGGGAAAGGAGTCTTAATGTAATGTTTCCGCCTTATCAGTTAAGGACCGTACGTTGTTGGCCCTCGCGTCATGGAGTTTTTATTAGTACTAGCCATGTACCCCTGGCGGGTAAGCCTTATTTCGACTAGTCCATTACGAGAACGTCTAACCTCGCACTAGGAGTGGAGAGATGGCGAGAGTAGTGTGTACCCTCGTGGCCAAGGGCTGGTTTGGAGGAGTACTGTGCTTTCGGGTGGCGATGGACACGTTTTGGTTTTGGGTTACTCAGATAAGAGTTGATATATGCAAGATTCGGTTCTACATATGTCGTGTGGTTAGGAATCCCCAGCTGGGTAAATGAAGCGGTTCAAATCGTCGTTACTCCACGAGAAAGGAGTCTTGGCCTTGCACCAACATCGTAGTTAAGAACTGGAATTAAAAAGAAAGATTGAGAAATGTCTTGATAAGAATTACTTTGATCTAGATTAGGATCACTTAGAATTGGTTAATGAACCATCAATGGTAAAAGTAAAATAATGAAGGTAAGGACTTACTTTAGTAAGCTTTTCTGTAAAAGAAATTTTGATTCTTGAATACTCATACCTTGATTCCCTAAAGCTAGCATGCCTTGGAGTCTTTTCTTAGTCGGGTAAGTCTTGTTGAGTACTTTTGTACTCAGGGTTTGTTAAACCCCTTGTTGCAGGTGCGGTTCATGAACAAGTCTGCTTTGAGCCTTGTTGCATGACCGTTGTGGCTGAAGAAAGTGACGACGAGTAGACTGTGTGGCCTCTGGGCAAGGCACTTCGCTTGTGTGTTTGTAACAAAGTTACTACTGATACTTCCCTACTACCGGTTTGTAATAATGTTATATAAGGTTTGAAGTTTGGAAACTGTGGTTTGTAAACTTAAGTTATTGTAAGACTTCCGCTACTTTACTCTGATGGTATTTTAAATAAACAGTTGTAATATTGCAATACTCCTGTGATTAGATCCTGTTCGGAGGAAAGCAGGCCTTTTAAGTTATGAAGAACATAAGTACGGCTGTCAGAGGTCATTATGACGATGACAGGTACATGTGGGCCATCATAATTAGGAGGTTCTGTGACACAAACCAGCCTCTCTGCCCACTCCTTCTGAGGCCTCACTCAGGGGGTCTCGGAAGACTTCCGATTCGCCCGAGGCCTCAGCTTTGAGGTCTCGAACACGAACCGAATAACGACACCATCACCGCCTCGTTCGAGCCCCGGGAACTGCATCATCCGTCTCCGACTCGCCCGAGGCCGGCCTCTAACGCTGCTCCCCCATTAGGTGCGCTCGAGACCCCCCGTGACATCATCCACATTCTCACGTCTTATCAAACAGGTCAGGAATGACCGGGGTCAAATCACCACGCCATCATCTGTAACAGGTATGGGGAAGAGCTGCTGTCCATTCTGCCACCCATACTGACACTATACACATGATTCATGTGTACGCAGTGTACGGAACAACCACCCTGCGCCACTATTCCCACGATCGGGATAAGATCGAATCACGATTCCCGCCTCTGAGGCATCGACCCTCTACGGGAGTCAAACTACAAGGACGAACACGCCACACCGGCTACAGGATCAAGAATGACGGGACGCATCGCTATAATGCCAAAGGACAGAAACCACTCCCTCAACAGTGGTGCCCATACCTGACACGTAGCAGCAGTGCCAAAAGTACCGACGCCATGTCTCCGCAGTACCAATCATGTTGCCACCAGATAAGGCCCTTCCGAGGCTTCCAGGCCCCTCAACCGGCAAGATCACATTGTGTGCCAACATTATTGTAACCCTGCACCTCTTTGAGACTATAAAAGGAGCATTCATGCATCATTTCGGAGAAAGAATAAGAACGCCCATAGCAGCACGAACATAAGAACATGAGCAGATAGCTCTCCTGGACCTTACAAGGGCTCCAGTAGAGTCGCACTCACCCACATCCTCCACTCACACCACGAGACTTGGGAGATTCTCCCTCTCTCACAATTGCTTGTAATTCCTACTACAAGCACTTCGGTGCAACATAATACATAACTCCTCTCCCCCACTGGACGTAGGGCATTTCTCGGTCCGAACCAGTATAAATTACCTGTGTTCTTCTTGCACACCATCCGGACCCCCGACGCGCAGACACTCGATTACTCGATGGTACTAGGACCGCCGATTTTTACACCGACAGACATTGTCTTAGATAATTTGAATTACAAATCTATATATTGATATATATAATCTGATTAAGTATTGGTTACAAGATATCAAATTGACTTTTAATAAAAAAATACACTTATTTTTCATATACATTAATTATATTGATGGCGAAGAAGACAACGGTAATTATTCAATACCGTGCAACTCCACTTTTTATTTGGTACACATGTACTAGCAGATGTACTGTACGTGTTACCAGGCCACCATGTTTCTACCACATCATCCATTATCATTTTCAAGGGCTGTTTCGAGATGAAGGTCGAAAAACTGTGCAATAAACAAGTCAAGCTTCGGTACTAGGGATGAAAACGAACAAATCAGTCAGGATAAACTCTCTCCTGTTTTCACGTTTACAATTTATCTTCTCTACTATACGAAGAAGGAAATGTCTGTCCCGTCTGCTACACACATTTCCGTCCGACGTCTGCAGTTTTCGTTTCGCCCAACGTCTGCAGTTTTTGTCGCCCGCCCACTCGCCCGCTAGCACGAAAAATGGTTTCTCGTAATCCACCTTAAACCTGTGCAAACTCGGATTCCAGGAGCTGCGCCGCTGCTTCTCTTTCCTCGGTCCCGCCTGGAGGCTGGAGCTCCCGTGATGGCTCGAGGAAGAGGCAATGCTGATGTAGAAAGGTATAGTCTCTACGTCATCCTCTGGCTCCTCCCCAACATGAATCGCGATCTCCACCGCCACCATGGGCAACTCCCTCGCCTGCTTCTGCTATGCGGTCGGCGCTGCTGGGCCACTATCAGCACGTGGTGCCCGCCATGCTGCCTTCTGACCCCGCCTACGACGAGGGCCTCGGGTACTCAAACTACTCATGCAGTCCTGCTATACGTCCTACCAGATAAGGTGGAGGAGGGCTCCGAGTCGTTCGCCTACGACGAGCTCCGAGTCGTTCGCCGCCTTGCCACTGCACCCAGGCTCGACGGACAAGGCTCCTGTTGGGGCCCATTTGCACGCTCGCCGGGCCGCCGAGGGCAGTTCCTCTCCGGGCCTGTAGAGATGGGGTTCCTCCCCTCGACGTCCACGCTCACATGTCCGGCCCTCTCCCTGCTATCGTCAGTCGTCACCTCTGGCCGCATGCCCGCATGCGAGGCGTACGTTGTGGCCGCGCTCTGGCGGAGCTTCTCACGACAGGATGAACGAACTCCTGACTCCTGAGATACTCCTGTCCCTGACCTCTACATTGTCATTGATGGCGGCAGAGCAAACAGGAGGTTCGCATGCTCCCGCAGCATAGCATTGGAGGAGGCATCCTTTATACACAGGAGTCGCCGTTCGGCAGCCTATGTCGGTATGTCCATATGCTCTATCATGTAAGCTCCACGCCTGAGAGTTGTTAGTTGTGGGCTTGATGCTACAAATGGAGTTCCAGCATGTGACCCAAATGATGCGGTTATTATTATCATTATAGCAGTGAACAATATTTCCTTTTTTGGTTCATTAGAATCTGGCATCTATGGATTGAACATAGGAGTTTGGAGAACCCCTGAATCTGTAAAAACAATTGATGATTGAAGGATGGTTGATCACTAGAATGAACTTCATCAAAGTTTCAGACTTGTAGTAAAATAGAATACGTGTTTTAGGGGATCATTGTATTTTGTTCATGCCCTTGACTTCTCAAAGTTTCAGACTTGCAGTAAAATAGAATACTGTGTTTTAGGGGACCTTTGTATTTTGTTCATTCCCTTGACTTCAGCTAAAGCCCAACATTGAAACTTTGTGCAGAGAGGAATATGATCAAAAAACTATAGGGATTGACTATGCAAATATGTCTTGGCAAACAAAAAAGTTTTCTCAACTTTTATTCTACAGGGTACACTACTTCCCAATTTGTATTGTTCGACTGGGGCCATCTGCTGCTGTCAGCGGCCACCAACCTTCCTTATCCTGCTCCCCTTCCACCCCTTCATGTAAATGAGGTGCCCATGTCTCCCTATCTTAACAGATTAAGCCCTCAATAGACTGCAATTTCTTTTGGCGTTGCATTCAATTCATGTAGTACATGGACAACCTAAGGGTGCTCGGAGATTCCAGAAAGCCCAAATGTGTACCCTACGTATATAGCTTCATTAGTGTCCTTTCGAAAAAAACATATATAGCTTCATTAGCGACTCCTCTACAAATACGTGTCCATGAGCTTTAATTTATGATCGATTAGGCCAGTGGCAAGGTTTCTGATGGCCATAAGAGTATCCTCGGTCACACTAGCAGAGCTAGGTATATATTATGTATTTGTGCATCTGTGGATGGGGATCTAATCACCGTGGATGACATTGACGACACAACGTCACAATGGATGAAGGACTCCAACGCCTCAAACCTCACCCATTAGCTTGACAAGTTCTTGTAAGCCATGGATGCAGGGGACTTGAACGAACATGAGGCAGTTCAGTGGATCCATCTTGGGCACTAATGACATCTGTTCGACTTGTGATAGGTTCCGGTTCCAGATCAAACAACATGTATGTTTACTTATGTTTTATTCTTGGATATTTTGAGTTTCTTTACTGGTGTTGTATGTATAGCAATTTGTGTTGTTCAATGGATATATTCCTAACAATGCTTTTACAAATTAAGCCAGCCAACTATTTGGACCGATAGGATATATGTTTTGGCCGTAGCAATGCATGGGCATACACCTAGTTACAGAAATAAAAACAAAACCGAGAAGGCCAAAAACATGAATGAAAACAAGATTCACCGGAAACCAAAACAGATCAATCCGAATGGAAATGTGTCAAACGGTCGGGATGTAGAAAGACAAAACGGGACATGAATTCATAAACTGATCTAATAACCGACCTGATATAGCAACACCGCCAACACATAAAAATTCTAATTCATATCGTAAAGTTCATCATAAGATAACAAGAGTATACGAGTGAAGGACTCCATAACAGCAAGCCAACCAGCATCCTAACATGGGCAGGGCTACTATGGTGTGGCATTGCTGACTCTGCATTATTGCACTTTCTAAAATGGGATATATGTCATTTCAGCAAAAAAGAAAAAGAAAAAGAAAAAGCAAAAGCAGTAAAAAAACGACCATATCATTTTTGTCCCATTTTCAATTTACCAAAAACAAAATCAGAAATGGTTGACGATCGACAAGATGAATTCATGTGTGTTCAATGTAGAAATCGGGATGGAATGTAACAGGATTTGTCCTAACCACTTTCACCCCTATCCGGCACGTTCTCCATCCGAAATTTATAGACCTAGAACGTAGTGCCAGAAGAACTATGGTACACATATGGTTCCCTTGCAGTTTCCCTCGGCTAGCCTCACCTAGCAAGGCGAGCCCTCGCTAGCACATACAGATACAGGAGAGCCAGATCTGCTCCTCCACATGAATATCAGGGCAAGAGATCTAGCTAAACAAGTCATATGTTTCAACTTCTCGCTTAACAAGTCATATGTGCTCAATATCCAAACGTGCCCTTGGTTATCAGCCTCATTATAATAATTTGAACATTTAGGCTGTCCCCAACGCGACGACACGGTGGACATTAGCCCCATGCTCCACGTATCCGGCAAACCTCCATTTCATGTAAAGTAGTGGTTCCGCAGAGCAAAATAGTACCCATGGAAGTAACAAGTGCTTCACCTGACAAAAGTTTAAGATATCTGCTTCGGTATGCATTGTGGCACATGTTGTTGTGGCCATGACACGGGTTTTCACGGAGTTGAGACTAGGGATGAAAACGGATCGGATACGGACGGATATCACTGATATCATATTTGTTTTCATATTTATGTCCGGATTCGGATTCGAATACGGATAGTATAAAAAAATACCGGATAGGATATGATTGGATATCGACATCATAAATATGTGATTTAAATATTCGGATACGAATACGGTATCGGATGTTAAATATCCGGACTCGGATACGGACGGATTAAAACCCCTCTAAACGGATTCGGTCTCGAATACGGTCGGAAAATATCCGTACCGTTTTCATCCCTAGTTGAGACAGAGAGAAGTGCAAAAGTTCTGACAAAAGAAGATGCTCTTTTCTACCAAAATGTTGGCCTGCCCTACGAGAGAAATAGCTTCGCGTGCTCCCTACCTTACGTGTTAACTTTTTCCGAAGCCAATACCAGCGTTAGCCCGCGTTGCTGCTGCCCTAGGTACCCTTGTACTACTAACTTAGGAATGATGTCATATCTCATATCCTCCATAACTAACCTTTGTATGAGAAAAAAAGATATAACATCGATGTCACGAGCCTTTTCTTCGTATAGCTAGAAAGAGAAAAGAGAGATGCTCCTAGGAAGAAGGATATGTCATGCGTCCATGTCAAAAAATAATTTGCACTCATGTGACATGTTTCGCTTGTAGGGTCCAACCAAAGGACATAAGTGTCTGAAGAGCAAGTACAACCGACTACTAACCCGGAATATGTTTTTCCTCCTATATGTATGTACTAGCAAACATGCTCGTACATTGCAGCGGGAGAAGAATTATAAAATATTTATAGGAATGACGATAAGAATTGTATGTATTATTTATGTTTTACTCTTTGTGTAAAATTTAAACATATAATTTATTTTATGATGAATATGACATCCATAATATAAGTTAATGTGACAATAATAGGACAATGTATGAAATTAAGAAAACAAACTTGATAATTTTTTGTCATGTTGCAAATCACATAAATATTTAGACTTAGATACATCATAAATTTACTTTTTATTCTATTCATGTATTGCTATGATTATATTGAGTTTCGTGATATTTGAGTACTCGAAAATCAATAGTTCTAATATATGGTTAAAGTCGACAAGGAGATAGTTGTCGATATGTCAAAGTATCAAAAGATCGGTTTGTCCGTTAAGAATATGAGGGGTGACCTCTCTTAATTTTTCACATGCCAGCCCTCATCGAGGATTGTAAAGACACATTTATTTAGACTGGATTAGACAAGAAACTATAAAAAATTTAGTTTATAGTTTGATTAGTTAGATCATTGGTTAATAATCTAGGTTTAATAAGAACAAATTTTGTTTCTAATCAAAACTACATCAACGATTTGGTAGTGGAAATCTTTGTCAGTGAGAAAATAAGTATATGGTTTAGAAACAGGTAATATTGTATTTGTTATTTATTTATATTTTATATTATGAAAAAATAAAAACCTCGTAGTGGATAAACAGACAAAAAAAGGGAAGCTGCAATAAAATAAACAAAAAAAATCACGGAGAAAAAGATTGCATGTGTTTGCATGACGTACTGAGTACTAACTCATCAAACTTAATTAGGTCCTGTGGTTGATGCCCCCAATGTAGCACCGTATCCGCAAGTAGTACCATATTTGGAACCGACTCGATCGAGGACTCGAGGGAGGGCATAGGAGTCTGCGCAACTAAAAGTGGCAGAAAAAATTTGATGGTAGAAATTTTGCCTTTTTCGTATTAGTGAACAGATGACAGAACAGGAAAAGGAAAAAAAACTGAATTTACTATATATAGTAATCGTGTTGGGTATGGACTTTTTTTTCTAGGAGTATGGACTCTTTGGTTAAACATAGACCATACACAACCCAATACGTTTTTGGAACTAGACTCCATATTGTGCTAGTCAAGAGCTCAAACTTGTATGAGCACGGGTTGTATATATATAAGTTCGGATAGAAGAAGCTCTCCATTATTCGACAGTTAGAGAAAGACAAACTTAAAAAATGGATGGACAAAAAAAGAGCCTGAAATTTTGCCTCTTTATTATTACTAGCAAACATGCCTGTGCGTTGCAACGGGAGAAAAAATATCAAATACATTCATGGAAAATGATGATAGGAAGTGTTACATGTCTATTTATGTTTTTTCGTTTCTATGAAATTTAAGACCTCTAATTTATTTTAGTATAACCATGACATCTATAATATAAGTTAAAATAGGTACAATGTCTAATTAAATATATCAAATTAAATAAAATAGATGTTTTCTTTCGCGGAAAAGCATAGAAATATTTAGATGTAAATGTATCATACTATCCATGGGTTTCTATAGTTAAATATTTAGTTTCGTCATTTTGTTCGAGGACCATAAAAATCCATAGTTGGAATCTCTGATTAAAGTCATCTAGGAGTTAGTCGTTGATGTGTGAAGAATTCTAGTGCTTATGACAAGAGACCTCTCAATTTTTCACATGGCAACTCCCGTTGAGGATTGCAGAGATACATTTATTTAGACGTGATTAGAAAGTAAATTGATCAAGATATCATCTTACTGATTGATTAGTTGGACCATGGAGTAATCTAAAATTTAATAAAATAGGTTTTATTTTTAATCAAATCACAAAACTGCATAAAAGGGCAATGGTTCAAAGAATAGTGTTTGTGTTTTTTATTTGGTTTTACATTGATTTGAGAAAAAACAAAAACAAAAAACTGCAGTGAGGAGAAGATTTTGTGAAAAAATAAGACCAAGCGGATGCACAATAGTGGAACGTACGGGCTAGACAAAAAACTTGCGGATAAAAAAAATTAGGAACAAAAATCACCTTAACTGAAGGAAAAGATTTTGGAAAAATAAAATAGAATCAAGCGGATGAGGAACATGCGGGCCAGATAAAAAGAACTTGCAGACAAAAACATTTGGAACGTGAGGACTAAAGGTTGTATATTTGCCTAATTTTTACTCTTACTTTCCTTTTCTATTTAGATTAGAATTAGGATTCAATGTCAAACATGATCAGGTCTATTTAGATTAGGATTCTAACTGGTAAGCGCACAGATTGTATATATAAGTCCAGATGGAAGAAACTTTCCATTGTCCGAAGGAGACGAACAAACAAATGGATGAATAAAAAAAAGAGCCTGAAATTTTATCTGTTTATTATTAGGTAATAGATTATGTATAACGAGGGCAGCTACCAGCGCATATATGGTTAGGTTACAATCCAAAGGTTACAAAACTCTTACGCAGCGAGTTAAACTCAACACAAATGTGTCATTTTGTGTGTTGCATATATATACATGACGCGCTTCGTTGGTTCTTTGCGTCCTTTTTGGACTAAATATAGAACGAAGACTCGCTCGATCACCACCATCGTCACGTCCTTTTTGCGTCATTTTTTGGGGCTAACGTGTCTTGCCGACACGTGGTTCGTACTACCGTCCGTTGCACAGCACAGACGTGTGGTATAGTTCGTGGCTTCGTGCCATAACAACGTGCCATAGGATATACATGCCGGATACGTTAGCTTCGTGTGGCTTTGTGGTGGCTTGGCAGTTGTTTTCTTGTTCTTGTCACACACACCATGCCAGGACCATAAAGCGTAGGAGTATACGGCTGTCGGCTTGCTTCCCTTGTGCTGTTGTGCATACCAGTAGTGCAGGCCCTCTTTGATGTCACATACTGCATCCTGCAGAAATCTTTTGGCTGTTGTGATTATTGAAACCCTACTAGGGGCTGGTTTAGATTGCAATTTTTTTCAACATTTGCTACTGTAGCACTTTCGTTTGTATTTGGTAATTAGTGTCTAATTATGGATTAATTAGGTTCAAAAGATTCGTCTAGTTATTTACAATCAAACTGTGTAATTAGTTATTTTTTATTTATATTTACTGCTTCATGCATGTATCCAAAGATTCGATGTGATGGAGAGAGAGTGAAAAAAATTTGGAATCTAAACAAGGCCTAGGCCTCGTTTACTTTGCAAAATTTTTCAACCAGATGAATAGTACTACTTTCGTCTTATTTGATAAATATTGTCCAATCGTGGACCAACTAGGATCAAAAGATTCATCTCGTGATTTCCAACTAAACTGTATAATTAATTATTTTTTTATCTACATTTAATACTCCATGCAAACGGCTAAATATTGATATGATAGAGAGAGTGAAAAAATTCTAACTTTTGGGTGCATCTAAACAAGGCCCTAGACTTTTTTGCCCATGAGAATGGTTGCTTGTCAATTGAGGGGCTATTTAGTTGGCAAAATTTTTGGCGAAACGCTACTGTAGCAGTTTCGTTGTTATTTGGTAAATATTATCCAATCATGGTCTAATTAGGCTTAAAAGATTTGTCTCGTCCATTTCGTCTAAACTGTGTAATTAATTTTATTTTTTTATCTATATTTAATGCTTCATGCATGTGTTCAAAGATTCGATGTGACGGGGAATCTGAAAATTTTGGCAAAATTTTTGGCATCTAAACGGTGCCTGAGTCATGGAGGACAAGCCAGCATGTTAGCGCGCGCGCAGAGAGAGAAGGGGAGCTATTGAAACCAAAATGCTGATAGTTTACATACTCTGTCCTTCGAATTTTTTTTTCAAACTTTAGGTTTGCTGATAGTATATATATATACACTCTCCTTCGAAAAAACTCAAACTTTAGATTTGGCACAAGTCAATTTTTCTAAGTTTGATCGAGTTTTTAGAAATAATACGAATAAATTTATGCCTTTAAATAGGTTTTCTACAAAAATATATTTCATAACTAATCTAAAGATATTAATTTGTTATACTAAATGATAGTAGTTTTTCAAAATAAATTTAGTTAAAATTTAAATTGTTTGACTTTTAAAAAAGTGAGGATGGTACTTTTTTTTAGGAGGGAGTGCAATAAAGTAGTAAGAAAACAGAGAAAAAAATACTTCCTCCCATTGTTCTTTAAAGAAACCCATTCTTTCAGACACAGCCTCCAAGGAAAACCACTATTGCATGCATGATCTCCCTGAGGTCTGACCGTCTGAGCATCATGGCAAGCAGGTCAAGTGGCAACTCTTGCGTTGAATATTGTCAGCGTTCAGAATATTGTCAGCGTTCTTGACTGACGACGATCGACTGGTAAAAGGAGTAAGGTGGAGGCCCCCGCAAATTTATTCGTGCTTTTTTTACATAAAGAAAAAATTATCCCTCTGCCTGGCTTTATTTATGATCACATACCTCATATTGGATCATTATATAATAATTGGTTTTTAAACGTCTTCATTTTTGTTACCAGTAATAACCAGCTTAGCTAGCTAGTATAGGTAGCACGCACATATGACTCATAGAATAGGTGCTTTGTTGTACCCCGAATTGTTTGGACTATATATATACAAAGAACAAAGTGTTTTGTTTAATTTACTCGCGAGATTATCAGAACTTTTAACTATATATTTCCCTTACAAAATATATCATTTTTAACTACAAAGCGAAGGGTAAAGTAATCTTGAGATATGAATAATCTTATCTTAGTCTTATAATTTCTTTCACTGCTCATGCATGGTAAGAGTTTACTGAGTCGGTGATATAAATGTTTGACTTTTCATTTCCATACAAGCCATCCCCATCAAACAAGCTAAGGCTAATTAACTAATTCTTTAATAAGAGAAACATTACCTCCTTGTATTGTAGACATTACTTTGTATTGCAAGACATTTGCCTTTTCTAGATACAATTATTTTTACTGCATACACTATATCAAATACATGGCAAGAATAATATATCTAAAAATAACTAAAATGACCTTACAGTTTGAAACAAAGAGAGTATAATATAAGTACCATGCAGGGGCCGAGCCCGTCCATTTTAATGCTATCACTTGATAGCAATAGAATCCAGGACTAAAGTATTGTTCACTATACTAAAAAAATAAGGCTAAAGTATTTGATAGTCTGTATCCCCTGGACCCCTGGCACCATGCATGCACATGATTGGTGCAAACGTACCTGATAAATAAATAATTCTTATACAAGCCGAGGTTTTGGCGACGGAGAATGAGTAGTATTTTACAATCCGGCCAGCTGGGAGCAGGGTTAAAAATACCGCTCGGTTTACCGCGGTAAACCGCGGTTACCGCCCTAACCGGGCCGGTCCGGTTCCGGTCCGGTCCGGTTAGGTATTTCCCAAATTCAAATTTAAAATTTAAAAAAAATACTGAAAAAATTCCTAAAAATAGTTTATGATTTATAGAAGCCAATGGTGTAAAAAATTTTCAAATTCGAGTTCGTTTAGTATTTATTTATACGTATAAAAGTTTGAAAAAAAGAAAAAAAATCCCGGTCCCGGCCCGTTAAGACCCCCAAATTCAAATTTAAAATTTAAAAAAAAAACAAAAAATGCTGAAAAAATTCCTAAAAATAGTTCATGATTTATAGAAGCCAATGGTTTAAAAATTTTTCAAATTCGAGTTCGTTTAGTATTTATTTATACGTATAGAAGTTTGAAAAAAAAGAAAAAAGAAAATTCTAAATTCAAACCGAGCGGTAAACCGGTCAAACCGGCCGGTTACCGCTCCAAACCGGCCGGTAAACCGGACCCGAACCGAACTGAAGGAGCGTTTGAATTTAAATTTGAATTCGGCCGGTTACCGACCGGTTACCGGTAAACCGGACCGGTTTACCGCTACCGGAGGCCGGCGGTTACCGGAAACCGGTCGGTAAAAAAAATCCTGGCTGGGAGCTGGCCACCAAATAAAAGCACAGCTAAGCTCTGTTCAACCTGGAGGCGCTGGAGTTGAGTCTGGACGCTGGAGCACAGCTAACTTTGATTTGGCGACGGATCCATGGGAGCAAATAGCGCACCAACCCTCCGGCCGCCGGCTACAAATCATCCGCTCCCCTGCAGGCTCCGGAGCAACGCCGCGCGGAGGAGGCCCTCGTCCCGCAGCGCGACGGGCACGTCCACGACGGCGTCCTGCACGGTCGTCGTTCCGCCCACCCGGCACACGCATGCGTTCTGCACCGGCAGGTCCAGCGAGCAGAGCGCGACCATGAGGCGCGCGGCGGCGTGGGTTGTCGCTGCCGTCGTCGTCAGGCGCAGCGCCGCAGCCTCGCGCTGCCCCAACATCCGCACCTCCAGCTTCTCCTTGAAGGCCTCCGCCGACTCCGCAGCGACGGCCGCGGAGGGCGCCGCGGCGGCTTGCTGCTGCTTGACCTCGATCTCGAGCCGTTCCGCACGGGCGCGGAGCTCAGCGATGTAGGCAGTGGCGTCGGCGAGGAGGGACGCCCTGTCCATCTTGGACACCGTGGGGACGGCTGCCCGGAGGTCGCAGAACCGGCGGTTGAGCTTGTCCCGCCGCTGCCGCTCCGCCTCCACGTGGCTGAGGACGAGGCCGACGGTCCTGGGCCCGGGCTTGCGGCCCCGCCGCCACTTGGGCGCAGGTGCCGCCGGCGGTTTGTCAGACACATCATTGCCTGCTGCCGGTGCCGAGGGCGTGGCCCCGTTGCCCAACGCTGTCGTTGTGCTGCCATCCCAGAGCTTATCTACCCCGTCGTCATCCTCCAGCCATTGCTCGGGGACGTCGCAGTACTCGAACTCAAGCACCAGGTGCTGGCCGCCGGCGCCGGAGAAGGAGGCTGGGGACTGAGGGATGGATGAGGAAAAGCTGTGGCAGGCAAGCTCATCCATTATTGCGCTGAATGAGGAAGAGATTGCCATCGTAGTCACTTCCCTTTATCGGCCATAAAATGGGTAATGTGGTTGTGGCTGTGGCTGTGCGCCTGTGCGGCTGCCACCGGTAAGAATATCGTCATTCCAATTTGGGGCAGTGATGTGATCGCTGGCGACCCGGATTGATGTTATGCTTCCAATTTCATCACCGTTTGCTTTGCAGAAAAGACAAGCTGAAAAGTACCGTTGACTAATTTGTAGCGAGAGAAAAACATTGTTTCTTCACTGAAAAAATATGGCTAAAAAACAAGCGAATAGGGCTACAAAACATCTCATTTACGGTGACAATGACTAGGGAGCATGTAGTACTCCATTGATGTTGTAGAAAGTTTCCGAATATTAGTGTGACTCCATTTTTGTCTAACAATATAAAGTACATTTCACTATTAAAACTTAGGTCAGTTTCAGAGGAAGTTTCATCAAAATTTTATTTGCATTTGATAAGCTGCCACATAAGTGTTCTTGATGATGTGATGACCTTTTTTAAGAAGAGAGAAAAAGTGAGTTTCATGTGGATGAAACTGTCTGAGTCATAAAATTAAATATATATGAAATCATAGAATGAAAATTTTTATTGCGAATGGGTGTTTCATCCTTATTTTATTTTATTTTATTTTATTTTATTTTATTTTATTTTATTTTATTTTACGTGAGTTGGCAGTCTTGGAAATAACCAATAAAATTTCTCACTGAGACTGACCTTATTATTGAAAGATAAGTTTGGCATAGCGGTCACTTCCCAGTATCGGTTATTGCTCAAAATGGCTGATGTGGTTGTGCCTGTGGCTATTGCACAAAATGGCTGATGTGGTTGTGGTATTGTTGCGTGGCTGCCATCGGGAAGAATCGCCATTCCAATTTGGGCAGTGATGTGATCAGCGTCGAACAGGATTGATGTATGCTTTCAATTTCACCATATATAAAGTAATGTACTATTATTTGATAGAACAGCTCCATTGATGTTGTTGAAGGTTTCCGAATATTAGTGTGACTCTATTTTTGTCTAGCAATGTAAAGCACATTTCGGTATTAAAACTTAGACCACTTTCAGTGGGAGTTTCATTAAAATTTTATTTGTATTTAATAAGCCGTCACATAAGCGCTTTTGATGATGTAACATCTTTTTATGAAGAGGGAGAAGTCAGTTTCATGAACATAAAACTCTCTTGACATGATTATCATCTCTATGAATCATGAAATTAAATGTCTATGAAACCAAACAAATAAAATTTTTCATTAGGAGCGGGTATTTCATCCTTGTTTCATTTTATTATACATGACTTGACAGTCTTGGAAACAACCAATGAAACTTCTCACTGAGACTGACCTTATTGAGCGATAAGTTTCGCATCGTAGTCACTTCTCTTTATCGGCTATTGCTCAAATGGCTGATGTGGTTGAGGCAAATCCATTAAGCACAATTAGTACATGATTTGCTCATGTGATACTACAGTAAACATTTGCTAACACTACTACACAATTGACCTTTCGTCGATCGCCCAAAATACCTTTAGTCTCGGCGATTTCGGCGACCGGGACTAAAGGTCTCTCGCCAACGACTCTGTTGTCAGGCGCTGTCGGGAGGGACCTTTAGTCCCGGTTGGTAGCCCTTCCTTTAGTCCCGGACGGTGCCACGGACCGGGACTATAGCTTTTGTCCCGGTCCGTGGCACCGACCGGGACTATAGGACTGGGTTTAGTCCCGGTTGGTATTACCAACCGGGATTAAAACCCCCCCTATAAATTAAACCTCCCTCTTGTTCCTCCCTGCCGAGTCCTTCCTTGTTCATGTTATTGTTGCTTGTTCTTCCATTATTCTTGCTTGTCTCATCTCCAACGATCAATCCACTTCAAATGCTTCTACGCCGTCATCGATTTGTTTGAAAGGTTGCTAGCTTCATCCTCCTATGTTTTAGCAGCACCATATGTAAATCCATGTTGTATATGGCTATTTTATTTCATATTGCTAGCTCCAATCACTTTTCATGTTTGAATTTTTATGAATGATGCTAATTATAGCACCTAGAAAGTAGTATACACATATAATGTTTAGTTCTATTATAGACTTTTTAGGATACTTTTTACTTTAATTTGTTCATGTTCTCATTTTAAAATATTAAATAATGTTGATTCTTTGTAATTTTGAAACAAATTTATTTTAACTTTAAAAATTCTTCAAATTAATTTTATTTAGAGAAAAAATTACACCTTTTAATAGAAAAATACAAATTTTACAATTTTGCTATCTTTTTATTAACGTCCACAAATTAATTTTATGAAATGATGAACCACCTATAAAATTTTAAACTCAATTAGACAAGGTTGTGCCGCGCTCTTTTCTCATGCTAGGCTTTTAATTATGTGATGCCATATAATGCAGATAATGACACGCCATTGGATGTACAATACCGATCGCCGCTCCAACTGTCACACCCATTTTTAAGGACAAAATAGGATGTATAAAAAACTCATGTGCGCCCCAGAAAACGGTCACACACATAAGTAGACAAATTACATAGTATCATCACAGTGCTTATTACATAGCGAATAAATATTTAACACATAGTCTTATACAATAAATAGTAGCAACTAATAATAGATCTCCAGCGGAAACTCCAAACACAGGGACACGGTTGACTAGTTGACACCAAGACTAGTACTCATTACGATAATCATCTTTATATTCTTCATCTGTTATGGTGAAAATAGCAAGGGTGAGTCCATGTCGAACTCAACAAATATATCATGGGGTTCATGAGGCACAAAAGGCTAGACACTGTTTAACTGCGTTTAGCTTTTAATTATCATTTAATTAGCAATTGAGTAGCATCAAGATAATATACTTCCCATTAATGAACCAATGATCAATTGTAATAAAGATAATGAATAGCATTAATAATAATCAACAGTAATTAAGCATGATATAAAAATAGTGATCATCTATCTGTAGATGTTCCAAGGCCGTTCGTATCCATGAGCACGGCTAGTATACCAGTTTTTAACTCTATGCAGAGGTGTACACTTTCACTGTGAGTCATGACTTCCAAATGCATGGGATAGCTAGGCCCAAAACATCGGAAATCATATAAAGTCATTTAAAAGTTCGTCTAACAAGTTAGGGCCATTAGATTCACTCGGCAGGCAGATGTAGGAACCCCTTTTCAAATGGCACAATTCCTTCTCGGCTATACTCATAGACTAGAGGTTATCCTACACCCAACGTGGCAAGCCATTCTTACGCCATTTAAGGTAACCACTAACAAGCTAGAAAAGGTCCTTTAAACAACTAAATCCAGAGCCATATAGCCCTCACAGCTATACTGTATGTCCCGGATGATCACGTACAGATAAGTCCTTATGTAGAGAAACCAGAGCATCAAAATAACCCACATGCTCTAGCCCCCTTTTCAACAGTAAATAAAATCATCATTAAAGGTTGATTGCTTAATCTATTAATCAAATTACAAGATCATTGTTCATAATTAAGCACTAGCAATAGCTATCCAAATACACAACCCATAGGTGACAAGGAAAATAGATATTAATAGCTAAGTTATAATCTCTATGGTTGTCAAGGAGGACACATGTATATGTATGATAATTTAAGTGAATAGGACAACAAGGATGGTCCCATGTTATACTTGCCTTGATCAGAGCTTTCCTGATGATACTACTGGTCTGGCTCAAAATAATACTCCTGATCGTCAAGAAACTGCTCACCGTCTATACTCGATCATCAAACATCAACACACAATCATCCGAGCAATCATACACGAAGCAAACAAAGAAACATAGTTAGAACAGTACACCAATAGTAGCAAAATAGTATAAAAAGTTTGTAAAACTCTTCTACACGTTACTACGATCACACAGACGTAAAGATCATGAAATTCGGATTTAAAACGAGAAAGTTATGAATTTTCTAAGATTTCCTTTAGATAAATAATTACTTTAATATAAACTCGAAAATTAAATTTTCCAAACCTACTGTGCAGCTATACTAACATGTAGAGCTCGCAAATATGAATCTAACGCAACTTGAACGGGTCAAATCGGAGTTAAAACAAAAATTTTATGCTCAAAACAAGTTTAGTGGCAAAACTGTAAATATCAGAAAACGTATTTTTGATTTACCGAGAGGAAATACATTTTTAAAACAAAGAAACATAATTTCTGGATTACGCCAAGGACCACGGGTTCTAATAAGTAAAAGTGCAGGGGCTCTTTAACAATTTTACCCACGAAGGGGTATCTTCTAATCTCGACCCTAGATCTAAGATCGGACGGCTGCCATCAATTTCAGCTGAAAGAGAGAGAGGGCGCGGTCATCTTCTCCAGCGCCGGTCGGTGGCCGCCATGGCCGGCCCCCAAAACTCGCCGGAGAGCTTCGGCTTCCCCATTCCCGACTACTACTCGACCCGCAACCAACACCAATCGAACGAGAAGATCAACACGAACACATCTACGCGGTTTAGGAAAACTACGACGGATCGAGGATGGGATGCGGCTCGAGAAGGCGGCGGCGCCATTGCCGACTCACTGGAGCTCCCCAAATTCACGATTCAAAGCACCACAAACCTAAAGAAGAGCATGGGGAGGGAGAGAAGGAGATGGTGAACTCACCAAAACGAAGAAGAAAGGCTCAATTCAACCCGCAAGCCCCGACGACGAGCAACAACTAATTCTAGGGTTTCCAACCTCCTACGCTTGGTTTCACGTGATTTGGCTCGGGATTTAGATGGAAAAAGGGACGAGGGAACACGTGGCTATCCTTTTATAACTCCACAACAACGTTTTCGGGCAGGAGATCCTGGGATACTCGGTTGGTTCCGGTTGCGGTGGTGTTCGTCTCCGGCTCGGTCATGACGAGAGGAAGAAGGGGCGCGGCTGACATGCGGGGTCCGCTCGTTAGCGACACAGAAGAGAAAGCGCGCGGCAGCAGCGGCTCCTGGGCCGGCCCACGCGGGCGCGGAAGAGAAGCGGGGAAGAAAAAATGGCTCGGCCCAATCCACGAGATGGAGAAGAGCTGGCCGGCTCGGGCAAGCCTCCAAGTCACCAGCTGCACAGGTAAGGTTTCTTTTTCCTTTTTCTTTTCTCATTTAAATTTGTTTTCAAAGCCATTTTAAAATAGATTTTGAATTCAAATCAAATAAAAACCAAAACAACACCACACAATAAAACAAATGCAACAGCATAAATGCATCACCAATATTTCACCTAATATTTTAAATTTTAATCCCCATTAAATATTATCTAAATTATTTAAACTCATAACTAAATCTCCTTTAACTTCAAATTTTATCTAATTCAAAATTTTTAAAATTTTTGGGTGTTACAAATTCTACCCCCTTAAAATAATCTCATCCTCGAGATTGGACTGCTTACTCAAATAACTGTGGATATGATTTCCTCAATTCATCCTCTCTTTCCCAAGTTGCCTCTACCTCTGAATATCGATTCCACTGAACTTTGCACATCTTAATAACCTTACTTCGAGTAACTCTTTCAGCAGTTTCTAAAATCTTAACCGGAAACTCTTCATATGTAAGATCCTCCTTAACAGTCAATTCATCCAAAGGTATTTGCTCCTCAGGCACACGTAAACACTTCTTGAGTTGAGAAACATGAAACACATCATGTACCCCAAACAAATTCTCAGGCAACTCTAATTGGTAAGCAACTTCACCACGCCTATCGATAACTTTAAATGGCCCAACATACCTTGGTGCTAACTTGCCTTTCATGTTAAACCTCTTCACACTTCTCATTGGTGACACCTTCAAATAGACATAATCACCTACCTCAAAAACTAAATCCCTTCTCTGATTGTCAGCATAACTCTTCTGACGAGATTGTGCCACTCTCAAATTTTCACGAATCACTCGCACTTGATCCTCTGCGTTTCTAAGAACATATGTACCAAACACCTGAGACTCACCCGTCTGATCCTAAAACAATGGAGTTCTACACTTGCGTCCATACAAAGCTTCAAACAGTGTCATCTTAAGACTCTATTGATAACTGTTGTTGTAAGGAAATTCTGCATATGGCAAACTCTTATCCCAACTAGTTCCATATTACAATGCACAAGCTCTCAACATGTCTTCTAGTATCTAGTTGGTCCTTTCAGTCTGCCCATCTGTCTGTGGATGATATGCTGTACTAAAATTCAACTTTGTCCCTAAAGATTCATGTACAGCCTTCCAAAAGTGTGATGTAAACTGTGAACCTCGATCAGACACAATCTTCTTTGAAACTCCATACAAACACACGATCTTCTCCATATATAATATAGCTAATTGTTCCCCAGTGTACTTAGTTTTAACCGGTATGAAATGAGCAACTTTAGTCAACCGATCTACTATCACCCAAATAGAATCATAACCTCTCTGAGTACAAGGTAACCCTACTATAAAGTCCAAACCATCTTCCTCCCACTTCCATTCAGGAATCTTCATTGGTTGCAGTAATCCAGCTGGTCTCTGATGCTCAGCTTTCACTCTCTGACAATTATCACACACTGCCACATACTCAGCTACATCTCGTTTCAATCCAACCCACCAATACTTCTGTTTGAGATCCAGATACATCTTAGTACTTCCAGGATGAATAGAATAAGCTGACTCATGAGCTTTCACGAAGGATTGCCTGCCTAATAGCCTGATCCTCAGGTACACACAACCTCTTGCCAAAACACAAAATCCCATTATCATCCATTCGAAACCCTAGTGACTTACCAATCACTATATCCTCCGCTATCTTCTTTAGTTTCTCATCCTTCAACTGACCTTTATATATTTCTTGCTCTAATGTAGGTTCTATCACCAATTCCATTGTATTAGCAACCATTCCCAAATTCAGATATTCAAATTCAGCACACAACTCACTTGTCATGGACAACATTTGCATCTCATTAGCATAACTCTTCCTGCTAAGAGCATCCGCTACAACATTGGCTTTACTAGGATGATAGTGTATCTCTATATCATAATCCTTGATCAACTCCAACCATCTATGTTGCCTCAAGTTCAGTTCAGACTGAGTGAAAATATACTTCAAACTCTTATGATCGGTGTATATATCACTCTTATGCCTAATCAAATAGTGTCTCCAAATCTTCAAAGCATGAACTACAGCTGCTAACTCCAAATCATGAGTAGGATAATTCAGCTCATGCTTTCTCAACTGCCTAGATGCATAGGCAACAACTCTACCTTCTTGCATAAGAACACACCCCAAACCTTGTCGAGAAGCATCACAATAAATAGAAAACTTCTTACTTAAATCTGGCAATACCAAGACAGGTGTTGTAGTCAATCTCTTCTTCAATTCTTTAAAACTAGCTTGACATTGATCAGACCATACAAACTTGGCATTCTTCTCTAACAGAGATGTCATAGGTTTAGCAAGTTTAGAAAACCCTTCAATGAACCATCTGTAATATCCAGCTAAACCCAAGAAACTACGAATCTCTCCCACATCAGTAGGTGGCTTCCAATTCAATACATCCTTTATCTTGCCTTGATCTACTGATATTCCACCATTAGAGACAATATGACCAAGAAAAGAGACTTCCTTCAACCAAAACTCACACTTACTTCTCTTAGCATACAGTTTATGCTCTCTAAGTTTATGCAATACCAACCTCAGATGTTCAACATGCTCTTTCTCTGTCTTGGAAAATACCAATATATCATCAATAAATACCACCACAAACTTATCAAGATACTCCATGAACACCTTATTCATCATGTATATAAAGTAGGCAGGTGCATTGGTTAAACCAAATGACATAACAGTATACTCATACAAACCATACCTCGTAGTAAAAGCTGTCTTTGGAATATCAGAGGCGCGAATCTTCAGCGGATGATAACTAGAACACAAATCAATCTTAGAGAACACACAAGCACCTCTCAACTGGTCAAATAAGTCATCAATTCTGGGCAAAGGATACTTGTTCTTGATAGTTACTTCATTAAGTGACCGATAATCAACACACATTCTCTGACCACCATCTTTCTTATCAACAAAGATAACTGGTGCACCCCAAGGTGATGAACTAGGACGAATAAAACCTTTATCTTGTAATTCCTTAATTTGTTTCTTAAGTTCTTCTAATTCATCTACTCCCATTCTATATGGTCATTTAGCTATGGGTGCAGTTCCAGGTAATAATTCAATAAGAAATTCAATGTCTCGATCAGGTGGCATACCTGGCAAATCATCTAGAAAAACATCTTGAAAATCATTGATAACTGGATCCTCTTTTCTAGCATCCTCATTAAGCTGATTCACTACGGCGGTTGGTTGCTTCTGCACTGCTACATCCACACTGATTTTCTTCCCATTAGGTGCATTCACAACTACTACCTTCTGCTGACATTGAATCACTGCCTGATTTTTTTTCATCCAATCCATACCTAAAATCACATCAATACCAGATATCCTCAACACTATAGGAGTTATCTTAAACACTACCCTCCTTAAAACTATACTAACTGGAAGACACCGATTAGTGGTTTGCATGGTACCCCCAGGTGAATTTACTAAGAGAGGTTCTTTCATGGCAAGCATGGGTACGCTATGCATTCTAACAAAAATGTTTGAAATAAAGGTATGCGAAGCTCCAGAATCAAAAAGAATGGTTGCAGGAGTAGAATGAACATTGAACGTACCAAGCATTACTTCAGGCTTCGTCTGTGCTGTTTCAGTAGACACATGATTCACCTTTCCAGTATTGGATGACCTTTGCCCCTGCGGTGTCTGTTGATTCTGCTTCTTGGGACAATGATTAGCATAGTATCCAGGCTCTCCACAGCGATAACACAGATTGGGGGTACTAGGTGCACTGGTCTTCATTGGGGTAGAGTTGGAATTACCCTGGCATAGAGTTTGCTGACCACTTTGCTGTTGGAACTGTCTGTTCTGCTGATACTGGGGTCGTTGCTGAAACTGATTATTCTGCCGATTCTGAGACCACTGTTGATTTGAATTACGGTTCCACTGACTGACTGGTCCTTGGAATTTTGAATGAAAACCATGCTGAGAATTTGTACGTTGGCGTATATTGTTCCCAACACCTTGTCCTTTCATCTTCCTTTTCCTGTCCATCTCTCGACGTTCATTGTCCAGCACAATAGCCTTATTCACAAGTTCCTGGAAGCTGGCATAGTTATTACCCTTCAGCTGCAAACGAAGATCATAATAAATTCCCTTAAGAAAGAGACGCTGCTTATCTGCATCTTCCCTCACTTCATTGGGAGCATAGCGAGCCAACTGCGAGAACTTGTCATGATACTCACTGACACTCATCTGTCCCATCCTGAGATTTCTGAATTCTTCCTGCTTCAGCTTAATTACACCTTTAGGAATATGTAGAGCTCTAAAATCTCTAACAAATTCATTCCAAGTTACAGGAGGAGCATTGTCAGGACGTGCAGCTTGATACGACTCCCACCAAGTCTGAGCTGTCCCCTGTAACTGGCCAGATGCATATAACACCTTTTCTAGATCATTACATTGGGCAATGTTCAACTGTTTCTCCACTGCTCGCACCCAATCATCCGCCTCCAATGGATCAGCAGTATGAGAGAACACTGGAGGACGTCCCTTCAAAAATTTATCACGTTTGTCTCTCACATGAACAGGTGGCGGTCCTCCTGCAGGGGGTTGTTCTGCAGGTGCTGCATGAACATCTGCATCATCTGATTCTGTGTATTCATAAGTTCCTCTATAGTAATGGGTGGGTTAGCACCTCCATGACCTCTGCCATGGCCTCTGGTTGCCATCTATTTTCAAAGCACAGAAGACGAAGCTCAGTATTATCCAAGATGAGATATACCATAGATAAGTAAATCTGAATTCTCTGGGCGAATTTCAATTTCAGTGACTCAGTAAAACTGCCATATCTCGAGCTACAGATGTCCAATTAAGGTGATCTTTATATGGTTGGAAAGCTTATGAAATTATCTACGACGTTTATTCATAACACTTTTCTAGATTCTGTAAATAATTTAGTCAAAAACTGAGCTTAACTGAAACTATTTCAGAATTACAGACTGCGTAGTGACCCCAACTTGGAACAGGTATATCTCTTAGCTCATAATAGATAAAAAGATGATTCTTACGGGGTTGGAAAGATACAGAAGCCTAATTATTCCTAGTAAATTTTCATAAATTTCTAAAAAAACAGATTTTGAGTTATTCCCAAAACATCCCAGACTGATCCAGAAATCAGCAAAAGACAGAACCAAGTTTATCCCGATCCCAACTTAATATTTGTGATCAAACTTAATATTCTTAACTATGGAACTTGTAGACATGTCCATCAAGCACACAATTGTTCACACCACATACTAATACTCGACATTACCAAACTCAATTTGACTCGCAAACTAATATCGTTCCTATTACATAGGGACTTTCTAATTTTAATTGAGCTTCTTATAAATCTTGGGATGCCCTAGCTCAGCCCTTTGTTCATCGATCTCCTTATAAGCTTGCTCTTTATGTTCCTTTTCGTTTAGCAACTCATCCTTCAAATCCGCCTCATTAAGAGCCAACTCATGAACTAGTCCCACTATTGCTTGTAAGGTCAAGGATGAATCATCAGCGAGTGGCATGGTCCAAACACCCTTGTCATGTAAGAGACAGGGAAAATGCCGGAGTGCACCCTGCAACATCTTGTCTGAGCGAAGACCATGGTAATAGACAAACACATTGTAGGCGACATCTTTCATGCTTGTTTCTACAGTTGCTCGGCTCACTCGGGTGATGAACTTTGACTCCACCTTAGGCTCCTTAGTGGTAGGATCCATTGTCTTGACCCATAGTTCAGTCTCCTAGTAAGAGTCCATCAATGAATGACTGTACTCCTTGCAGCGATACTCCAACGTAGCTTCCCAATCGTAGTAATAATTATCCAAAGTTCTTGTCAGTATGTTATGGAAGAAAACATCAGCTTTAGGAACCATGATGTGTAGCTTCGTGGTCCATCCCATGACTGAATTCTCCATTAAAGTGTCTCCCACTCTTGATTCTGCATCCGATATCTCTTGGTCACCATCAACATGGGGTTTCTGTGGTTTGAAGCGACCAATGTACTGAGCAGCGGACATGTGGGGATGAGGAGGCATCTACGAGAATTTGACATAGATTAGATAGAATCAATATATTTTTACAATAGAATAAGATAGAAGAAGCATAAAAATTTAGCAATTATCAAGGTGAAAGAAATAAGCATGAAATAAGTGAAGCATAGATACTAATAACGACCATTCTAACTAGGCTTGCGTCCTACAGTCAACACGGCTCTGATACTAATTTGTCACACCCATTTTTAAGGACAAAAATAGAATGCATAAAAGACTCATGTGCGCCCTAGGAAACGGTCGCACACATAAGTAGATAAATTACATAGTATCATCACAGTGCTTATTACATAGCGAATAAATATTTAACACATAGTCTTATACAATAAATAGTAGCAACTAATAGTAGATCTCCAGCAGAAACTCCAAACACAGGGACACGATTGACTGGTTGACACCAAGACTAGTACTCATTACGATAATCATCTTCATATTCTTCATCTGTTATGGTGAAAATAGCAAGGGTGAGTCCATGTCGAACTCAACAAATATATCATGGGGTTCATGAGGCACAAAAGGCTAGACATTGTTTAACTGTGTTTATCTTTTAATCATCATTTAATTAGCAATTGAGTAGCATCAAGATAATATACTTCCCATTAATGAACCAATGATCAATTGTAATAAAGATAATGAATAGCATTAACATGAGCATAATAATAATCAACAGTAATTAAGCATGATATAACAATAGTGATCATTTATCTGTAGATGTTCCAAGGCCGCTCGTATCCGTGAGCACGGCTAGTATACCAGTTTTTAACTCTACGCAGAGGTGTACACTTTCACTGTGAGTCATGACTTCCAAATGCATGGGATAGCTAGGCCCAAAACATCAGAAATCATATAAAGCCATTTAAAAGTTCGTCTAACAAGTTAGGACCATTAGATTCACTCGGCAGGCAGATGTAGGAAAACCCCTTTTTAAATGGCACAATTTCTTCTCGGCTATACTCATAGACTAGAGGTTGTCCTACACCCAACGTGGCAAGTCATTCTTACGCCATTTAAGGTAACCACTAACAAGCTAGAAAAAGTCCTTTAAACAACTAAAGCCAGAGCCCTATAGCTCTCACAGCTGTACTGTATGTCCTAGATGATCACGTACAGATAAGTCCTTATGGAGAGAAACCAGAGCATCAAAATAACCCACATGCTCTAGCCCCCTTTTCAACAGTAAATAAAATCATCAGTAAAGGTTAATTGCTTAATCCATTAATCAAATTACAAGATCATTATTCATAATTAAGCACTAGCAATAGCTATCCAAATGTACAACCCATAGGTGACAAGGAAACAAGATATAAATAGCTAAGTTATAATATCTATGGTTGTCAAGGAGGACATATGCATATGTATGATAATTTCAGTGAATAGGACAATAAGGAAGGTCCCATGTTATACTTGTCTTGATCAGAGCTTTCCTGATGATACTGCTGGTCTGGCTCAAAATAATACTCCTGATCGTCAAGAAACTGCTCACCGTCTATACTCGATCATCAAACATCAACACACAATCATCCGAGCAATCATACACGAAGCAAACAAAGAAAAATAGTTAGAACAGTACACCAATAGTAGCAAAACAGTATAAAAAGTTTGTAAAACTCTTCTACACGTTACTACGATCACACAGACGTAAAGATCATGAAATTCGGATTTAAAACGTGAAAGTTATGAATTTTCTAAGATTTCCTTTAGATAAATAATTACTTTAATATAAACTTGAAAATTAAATTTTCCAAACCTAATGTGCAGCTATACTAACATGTAGAGCTCGCAAATACGAATCTAACGCAACTTGAACGGGTCAAATCGGAGTTAAAACAAAAATTTTATGCTCAAAACAAGTTTAGTGGCAAAACTGTAAATATCAGAAAACGTATTTTTGATTTACTGAGAGGAAATACATTTTTAAAACAAAGAAACATAATTTCTGGATTACGCCAAGGACCGCGGGTTCTAATAAGTAAAAGTGCAGGGGCTCTTTAACAATTTTACCCGCGAAGGGGTATCTTCTAATCTCGACCCTAGATCTAAGATCGGACGGCTGCCATCAATTTCAGCTGAAAGAGAGAGAGGGCGCGGTCATCTTCTCCAGCACCGGCCGGTGGCCGCCACGGACGGCCCCCAAAACTCGCCGGAGAGCTTCGGCTTCCCCATTCCCGACCACTACTCGACCCGCAACCAACACCAATCGAACGAGAAGATCAACGCGAACACATCTACGCGGTTTAGGAAAACTACGACGGATCGAGGATGGGATGCGGTTCGGGAAGGCGGCGGCGCCATTGCTGACTCACTGTAGCTCCCCAAATTCACGATTCAAAGCACCACAAATCTAAAGAAGAGCATGGGGAGGGAGAGAAGGAGATGGCGAACTCACCAAAACGAAGAAGAAATGCTCAATTCAACCCGCAAGCCCCGACAACGAGCAACAGCTAATCCTAGGGTTTCCAACCTTCTACACTCGGTTTCATGTGATTTGGCTTGGGATTTAGATGGAAAAAGGGATGAGGGAACACGCGGCTATCCTTTTATAACTCCACAACAACGTTTTCGGGCAGGAGATCCCGGGATACCCGCTTGGTTTCGGTTGCGGTGGTGTTCGTCTCCGGCTCGGTCACGACGAGAGGAAGAAGGGGCACGACTGACATGCGGGGTCCGCTCGTCAGCGACACAGAAGAGAAAGCGCGCGGCAGCAACGGCTCCTGGGCCTGCCCACGCGGGCGCGGAAGAGAAGCGGGGAAGAAAAAACGGCTTGGCCCAATCCACGAGATGGAGAAGAGCTGGCCGGCTTGGGCAGGCCTCCAAGCCACCGGCTACATAGGTAAGGTTTCTTTTTCCTTTTTCTTTTCTCATTTAAATTTGTTTCCAAAGCCATTTTAAAATAGATTTTGAATTCAAATCAAATAAAAACCAAAACCACACCACACAATAAAACAAATGCAACAGCATGAATGCATCACCAATATTCCACCTAATATTTTAAATTTTAATCCCCATTAAATATTATCTAAATTATTTAAACTCATAACTAAATCTCCTTTAACTTCAAATTTTATCTAATTCAAAATTTTTAAAATTTTTGGGTGTTACACCAACGAGTTCATTGAGGGTGTGCGAGAATTCTGCAGAGTGGCAGAGGAAAACAAGCGGGATGGTTTTATGTGCTGCCCATGTGCCATGTGTATGAATTTTAAAGAATTTTGTAGCTTGAGAAGTATTCAGTTGCACTTGTTCAAGTCGGGTTTCATGTCAAACTATATTTGTTGGACCAAGCACGGAGAGATCAGGGTTATGATGGAAGAAGGTGAAGAAGAACAAGCGGACCCTGACGATGTTTTTGCTCAGTACTGTGACTTCGCGATGGAGGAAGTTGAAGAAGAGGCGGATGCAGAAAACAGTATCGCTGAAGATGACGATGCTCTTGGTGATGTCATTCGTGACGCATAGAGAGATTGTGAAAGTGAAAAGGAGAAGGCTAAGTTTGACTAAATGCTACAGGATCACAAGAAGTTACTCTACCCGTCGATCGAAGATGGGCAGAAAAAGCGAGGCACGACACTAGAGTTGTTACAGTGGAAGGCAGAGAATGGTATATCTGACAAGGCATTTGGGAAATTACTAAAGATCCAAAAAAAGATGCTTTCAAAGTTTAATGAATTGCCTACCACTACATACGAAGTAAAAAAGATCGTCTGCCCTTTAGGATTACAAATTGAGAAGATACATGCATGTCCTAATGACTGCAGCCTGTACCGTGGCGTTCACGAGAATTTAGATGAATGCCCAGTTTGCCATGCGTCACGGTACAAGATCTTGCGAGATGATCCTGGCGATGTTGAGGATGAAGAACGTCCGAAGAAGAGAATTCCTGCCAAGGTTATGTGGTATGCTCCAATAATTTCATGCCTAAAACGACTGTTCAGAAACAAGGAGCACGTAAAGTTGTTGCGATGGCACAAAGAAGACCGTAAGGTGGACAACATGTTGAGACACCCTGCAGATGGGTCCCAGTGGAGAGAAATAGATAGAGAATTCCCAGACTTTACAGATGACGCAAGAAACCTAAGGTTCGCATTGAGTACAGATGGATTTAATCCTTTTGGGGACTAGACCTCTAGTCATAGCACTTGGCCCGTTACTCTATGTATCTACAACCTTCCTCCATGGTTATGCATGAATCAAAAGTTCATTATGATGTCGGTGCTCATCCAAGGCCCTAAGCAACCTGGCAATGATATCGATGTCTACCTGAGGCCATTAGTTGAGGAACTCCAGCTGCTATGGAGCAAACCAGGTGTGCGTGTGTGGGATAAGTACAAACAGGAAGAATTCGACCTGCGAGCATTGTTGTTCGTGACAATCAATGATTGGGCAGCTCTAAGTAATCTTTCAAGATAGACAAATAAGGGATATAATGCATGCACCCATTGTTTTGGTGACCTTGAGGCTGTCTATTTAAAAAAATGTTGAAAGATCGTGTACCTTGGCTATCGTCGATTTCTTGGTAAGAACCACCAGTTAAGAAATAAAGGCAAATATTTTAAAGGTACGACAGAACACCGGTCTAAGCCAGGTAACCGAGATGGGGCAGAGGTATTTAAGATGGTCAAGGATTTGAAAGTAGTGTTTGGAAAGGGACAAGGCAGTGAACATGTTCCAAAAGACACTTCGGGGCGCGCCCCAATGTGGAAAAAGAAGTCAATATTTTGGGAGCTACCATATTAGAAAGACCTTGAGGTCTGCCACTCGATCGACGTGATGCACCTGACAAAGAATCTTTGTGTCAATCTCCTAGGGTTCATGGGTGTGTTTGGAAAGCCTAAGGATACCGTTGAGGCACGAGAGGACTTGAAGCGCATGAAAGAACAAGACAACCTGCATCCAGAGAAGACAGATGATGGACGTCATTACTTAAGACCTGCTAGCTACACTCTTAGCAATGAGGAGAAGGAAAGCATGTTTGAGTGCCTAAGTAGCATCAAAGTCCCATCTAGGTTCTTCTCCAATATAAAGCGTATAATAAATGTGCCGAAGAAGAAATTTGTCAACTTAAAATCGCACGACTGCCACGTGATTATGACACAACTGCTTTCGGTTGCCTTAAGAGGAATTCTACCTCCACATGTACGTCTGGCCACCGTGAAGCTGTGTGCATTCCTCAATGCAATTTCTCAGAAGGCAATCAATCCTTTTGATCTAGCTACTCTACAGAATGATGTGGTTCAATGTCTTATCAGCTTTGAGTTGGTGTTCCCTCCATCCTTCTTTGATATCATGACACATCTCCTAGTTCATCTGGTCAAAGAGATTAATATCCTAGGTCCTGTGTTCCTACACAACATGTTTCTCTTAGAGAGATTTATGGGTGTACTGAAAAAATATGTTCACCAGCGGGGTCAGCCAGAAGGAAGCATTGCCCAGGGATACGGGACAGAGGAGGTCATTGAGTTCTGTGTGGACTTCATTCTTGACCTTGACCCGATTGGTCTTCCTGAATCATGATATGAGGGGAGACTTGGTGGAAAGGGTACACTAGGAAAGAAAACATATATTAGCCAGAGTGATGATTCTTTCAATAAAGCGCACTACACAGTTCTTCGAAACTCCACTGTGGTGGAACCGTATATTGAGAAACACATGAATTTTGTACGATCCGAGAATCCTGGGAAGAATGAGGCTTGGATTACGCATCATCACATGGAGACATTCGGTGATTGGTTGCACAAAAAATGTCAGGGTGATAAAACTATTGAAGATGAATTGTATTTGTTGGCTAGGCAACCAGCATGGCACGTCCTCACGTACAAAGGGTACGAGATAAATGGAAATACATTTTACACCGTATCCCAAGATAAAAAGAGTACCAACCAAAATAGTGGTGTCCGTGTGGATACTACGGAACCGAATGGGAACATAAACACATATTATGGTCGCATAGAGGAGATTTGGGAACTAGACTATGCACATAATTTTAAAGTCCCTCTATTCCGATGCCAATGGGTGAAGATGAATGGAGGGGTATCAATCGATAAGGAGTACGGAATGACAATAGTGGACCTCAACAATATTGGGTATAGAAATGATCCATTTTTCCTTGCTGCTGATGTGAATCAGGTGTTCTATGTGAAAGACATGTCTATAAAACCCAAAGAGGGAAACACGACGAGAAAAAAACTAATGAGCCAAAGAGCCACATAGTTCTTACAGGGAAAAGAAACATCATGGGAATTGAAGACAAGTCAGACGTGTCAGAGGATTATGAAAAAGATGAACGAATCCCACCCTTCTGCGTGGCCAAAGACCCAAGCATCCTACTCGCTGCTGAGGACACTCCATGGTTACAGAATGATCATAACCAAGGGCATTACGTCAAGAAAAAGTTTACCACTGTGCCCACTTGATATAGGTAGTGAACTCAAATTAATAATGTGTATTTGACATCTTATGTAATATAATTGTAACATTATGTGTTGAAAATTCAAATTTGAGTGGTTCAAACTTTGCTATATGTGGGAATTGTGGATTTTCAACTACACTTTGCCAACACTTTGTCAAATGCAAAAATGGTCTATATATGAAATGTATATCTTGATGAGTGGAACAATATTGGTATTCATGACTTTTCCAGTCAAGACCATCCAAGGTTCCGAAAACCGGCGTTTGGCTATGAATTCTTTCAAAATTCAAAATTGAGTGGTTCAAACTTTTACAAATAAAATGTTGACCATTAGACCAAATGTAGGTCTTGATGAGTGGAACAAACTTTGTATTCATGAGTTTTCCATTCGAGACCATCTAGGATTTGGTCAAAGTGTGTGTTTCTAAAAACCAATGTTTTGACTTTGGTCAAATGACCTATTTGATGACTTCAAATGAAAAAATTTTGAATACCAAGTTGTTAGAGCTCATCAAGATCTACATTTGATACATGGACCATATTTTCATCTGGATAAATTTTAGCAAGTCCCAGGCACATGTTTTCAAAATCGAAGACGAGTTTTGGTCAGAATTGGTCAAATGACAGACTAAATGACTTGAAATGAAAAATTTTGGAATACCAAGTTGTTAGAGCTTATCAAGATCCAAACTTTTTATAGACCATTTTTTCTATTTGAAAAAGTTTAAATAAACAATACTCACCAAATCTTAAATCTCACACAAACTATATGAAACTATATGTGGGAATTGTGGATTTTCAACTACACTTTGCCAACACTTTGTCAAATGCAAAAATAGTCTATGTATGAAATGTAGATCTTGATGAGTGGAACAATATTGGTATTCATGACTTTTCCAGTCGAGATCATCCAGGGTTCCGAAAATTGGTGTTTGGCTATGAATTCTTTCAAAATTTAAAATTGAGTGGTTTAAACTTTTACAAATGAAAAGTTAACCATTAGACCAAATGTAGGTCTTGATGAGTGGAACAAACTTTGTATTCATGAGATTTCCATTCGAGACCATCCAAGATTTCAAAAACCGGCGTGTATCTCTGAAAATTTTAAATTTTCAAATTTAGACAATTAATGTCGTGCATTTGGATAATTGTTATTGAAGAAACAAAAGTTTAATGTCCAAATGACCCAAAAACAAATTTTCTGTCGAAAGCCAACAATTTTATATATTTTAATTGCCCATTATATTTTTGCATTAACACAATATTCATTATAAATAACATTTATTTTGGATAATATGAAATATTTGAAAAAAATAGTGTTTATAATTTTTGTAATGCACAATAGAGTCAAACTAAACTAATGTGTATTTTTGAAAAAAATATGATAAATATTTAATTTACTATGCATTTAGAAATATAAAAGGAAAAAAGGGTGAAAAATAAAATTCACCAAATTCTGGCGCCTAAACAAGCGCCAGAATTTGGTGGAAGGACCTTTAGTCCTGGGTCTGGCCATTGCTCGGGACTAAAGCTCCTTTAGTCCTGGGCGGTGGCCAGACCCGGGACTAAAGGTCCCTGGCCTATAAAGGCCCGGCCTTCTTCCTCCTCCCCACCCGCGTGCAGAAATGAACCACCGCCGTCTCCCGAGCACCGCCGCCCGAGCACCGCCGCGCGCCACCCCGAGCGCCGCCCCGAGAACTGCCGCGTGCCACCCTCGTCATCGTCTGCGTCCGCGTCCGCATCAGCAGGTTTTGTCCTCTACTCCTCTCGTGGCAACATTGTGGATCCCAGCCATTCGCCGTGGCAACGTCGTTGGCCTCTGCTCCTCCCTATCCCTCAAAAGTAGGGAGCCCTCAAATAAAAAGGAGGTACCATGTTTTGAGAGCTATTGCAGGAGTAGCTTTTTGTTATTTTTGTACAAGATTTTAGGAGTGTAATAAAATCATGAAAAATTTTATGTAGACTCTCTATGATGTGTAATATCTAGGAAAACTATTAAACCTGAAATTTGAATAGTTTTTCCGTGAGTTAAAATTATCCATTTTAATTAAGAAATACAACTTGTGATAGACTTACTTGTTATTAGATGTATTAAGTTAGTAGGAGTTGGTCGATACCGTTGCTGCACGATTACCTTGATCTACACTTATATCCAGATGATATCCCACTAATATGTGTAAGTCGATCTCTTATGCTTAGTAATGCCTAAACCCTAAACTGTAAACCCTAAACCCTAAACTGTAAACCCTAAGGATGAAAACGGTCGAAAACGGTCGAAAACGGACTTACGATATAGAAAAACGAAAACGGTCGGTTCGGGATATTTCTACATTTAGCAATTAAAGAGTACAAAAAATGGTTGAAAATAGTTGTGAAACCGATTGAAACTGATAATTTTTCATGTTAAAAAACGGTTCATAATATAGAAAACGAAAACGGTCAATTCGGAATATTTCTGTTCCGTTTTCATCTCTAGTAAACCCTAAATATTGTTGAACATGATTCGCGGTAGCGCTGAACAAGGTCGTTATGACGATCGTGAAGGCGATGAGAACCATGAGGGCATCGATGACGGTTCTCAGTACTTGGTCGACCCGAATGACCAAGACAATGTTGGCGAGGTCTGTAATATATGCAGCCTCCTATGTTTATATACATGAAATTTAAAAAAAATTCCTTTATTAATTATCTTGTTTCCGCCACCACAACTGAACCCTAGGTGTGGATGATTGTGAACGCAATTGCTTTTCAATAATTATGTACTGCATTTAATTACGGTTCACTTATGTATATACCTTGTTCATTTTTTTCAAATCCAGGACCTCCCCAAGTCCGTCTATCCATTCACCACATGACCACAGTGCCATGAGACACGACGACGATGACGATTTCATATAAGACAAGGCTGCATCCCCACCGCTGGTCGTATCTCCTCCATGACATACTCCAATGCCACCAATGGCCCAATCTCCTCCACAACAGCAAGCTCCAACCGCGCCGCCGCTGCCTCCGCTAATGCCGACAACGGCCGCCTCATCGGCACCGGCTGGTCCATCGAGGAACAAGAGGCCCGCTGGCCCACATAGATCGGTCCCACCACCTCCGCCAAAGAAACAAGTTGTGGTCACGAAGATCCCAAAGATGACCAAGCTTCCATACGAGAAGACTGATGAAGAACTTAATGCTTCAGTCAAGGCAGAAGTGAAAGCGTTCTTCGAAAAGACCAAAGCTGACGCACGAGCAAAGCAAGAGAAGCCATACCTAATGTATCCTCGTGTAAAGCTACGTCAAGTGGTGCAGGCTATGCAAGACGAGAAGCGTGCCGCTAGTAAAAAACCAGCGCCGCCACTATCAGACTATGAGCGTACTATCACAAAGAAAATTAAGGAGGACAAAAGGAAACAGAAGGCGACCGGGAAAGATGTTGCACAGCTCGGCCAACAAGCGCAGCAATCAGTGCCACCACTAGTGGTTGAGAATCAATATGGTTCCAATATAAACTTGATGCAAATGTCGGTACCTGATGATGTGGACTTAGATGAACTCGCCAAGTGGATGAATGTGACTAGGCTTTCCTTAGAACAACTTCTCGGTCGGGAGGAACTGACAACTGTTAAAGAGGTCGAAGTTGTTGATAAATGGCGAAGGAAGTACGTATATGGCAGGAGTCTATGCGACCCTGCAAAGGTAAAAAATCTTGATACACAAATGTACAAGCTGCATGAGTACTACTTGAGATTCTATGCACAACATCAAAGTGAACAATATTTGGGCGTCCAAGTCAGAGACTGTCACTACTTCCGTGGAGATGACGTCATCTGGGTACAGTTTAGTGAAGTACACCAGCTTCTCTATATAGATGCTCTTTACAAATCTCTCATAAGTTGTTACTGTCTGTAAGTGATTCTTTCTTTTAATCAATAATCCCACTCTAGTATATGTACGTATTCGTAATAAATATGCTCACGATGTGCAGACACATGATGAGAGAACTTAGATTGAAACAAGACGATCGAATTGGTTTTATCGATCCGTATGTCGTGTACAATGACACAAAGACTAAAGATCCATTCAATCTGAAGATCAAGGAAATGGAGAAAAACCTCCGGAGGTTCTTTTATAACCAAAGGCATAAGGAGTTGATACTATTCCCTTACAATATGGGGTAAAGTGTTGTGTTATATCATGTCTTAGTCAATCCAACACACACACACACACACACACACACATATATATATATATATATATATATATATATATATATATATATATATATATATATATATATATATATATATATATATATATATATATATATATATATATATATAGGACTGCGCTAAATAGTACCCGGGGTACTGATTATTATTCAGTACCCGACCCTTCCGAGGCATGCAGCCCACCAGCGCACCCGCAGCCCGCCTCCTGGCCTCCGTTTTTTCCCCACTCCCACGCTGATTTTTCACGCCGTTTTTTTCCTCCCACTGATTTTTTTCATGTCGTTTTTTTTACCCACACGTGCTTAGATGGTGCCTCCGTTCAGGACCCGGTTTTTTCTCCTACGCCGGTTTTTTTCACCCACACGTGCTTAGGTGGTGCCCCCGTTCAGGTAGTTCTCGAAATGCTAAATGCTGATGGCCCATGTCCTCACGCCATGTCCTAAGTCCCCCTTTCACCCCCTTTATTATCTTTGGAATAAGCGTTATGGTCAATCCGATACGCAGCAACAAACGGACAAAATAGCACTTCGTTTTTCAATCTCAGTTAATTTGTAGCCCAAATAATTTTAATTTGTAGCCCAAAGAATTTTAGTTATGATTAAACGTGAAAGATTCTATTTCTAGAGTTCAAATGATCCAAAATTTTATAACCATAAATTACATTTTGTTTTCAAACAAATTTACTTTGTATAAGCAAATTTCAACGAACAAGCAAGACTTGTCCTTGCAATACAAAGCTTTTTGCAAGGTATAAACACTTTTTTTATAAGTGAGTATAAACACTTTCAAAAAAACAAGAGCCATCAAAAGCCCAGAACCACTACATTAACATGACCAATCGTGCATCTCAAACATGCAAACTACGAGGAGCCATGAGGTAGTGCTAGCACCTAGGTGCTCTTGGCACTCGAGGACTCCATGGTGGTGCTCAGCAAACATCTTGCACAAGATCGTCCACTATAGTGCCACACCATCACTCCAGGCATGGGATGCTGAAGAGGTGTTTGCCTCAGCAGCATTAGTATGGCTATAACGTCTTCTAAAACCTGCAAGATGGAGTAATGAGCTTAATAACAAGTGAAATAACCTCTTCTTGACATGATTAATTTTAGAATATAATCTTAAAAATAGGTTTTCTTGTGGGGGTAACATATCCAGTTAATTATCAAGATGATACCACATAAACATTAAAATTTTATAAGTTGTTATGCAAACTATTTCGATTTGAGCATATGACACTCTCCCCCATCTCCCTGTTTCATTGGCATTACCTCATAATCAATATATATGAATATATCTAAATGGATTTCTCTCTTACAAAATCAAAACCAACATAGCAGCATCAGGAAAGGAAAAGATATCAAAGTTTACTGCAACACAGAGGAAAACAGAGTCAATGAGGGGAAGACAGGAGGAAGACACAAACTACCTGGGGCACACAAACATGGAGAAACTTTTGTCTCACTTGGCCATCAGCCCACAACCCCTCCTCATTCAGAACCTGAATTTCACAGCCATCAGCTCCGTCACTATAAAACCCACCAAGCCATGACAAGATGAAAAAAGTGAAGTCTAGCTGCAGTGATGATCAGAAAAGGCATAAGCTGAATAAGTAAAGTCTCCGAGGCATAACTACTTGGATAGCTAGATGTTCAATCAAAATTGACCGAACTCTAGCTGCAGTGCTGATCAAGTTTCAAGTTTAATTTCCATGATTATGCATTGAGCAAAAAATGAGCTGCTAATTAATCCACCACAGTTACTATATCATAGCAGCAACACTTATAATGTCATAAATTAAAATAGTACTAACTCTTGTGTCTTGGCATCAGTAGTTAACTAAATAAGTGATCCACTCAATTACAATTTTATTAATGAATCATACTATGGAACATGTTTCTAAATAATATTTTTATTGTCACGTAGCAGGCTAGGATTTCTATGACCACCTGTTTTCTGGAACAATCCTTGTATCTGTTTCTAGAAATGAATGTTTATGGTCATAGCTAATTGGTTAACCATCAACTATTTATCAAACCGTCTGCAGCTAACATGTTTTGCCCAACATTTCGTTGGTGCCACTTGAGAACCAAAATAGAAGACAGAGCCTGATAGTCTAGAAGAAAATGGTTTCTTCTAAAAATAGTCTACAATAAAATGGCTTCCTGGAGAAACCACAAAATACTCAACTTTAGAGCAATGAAGGGAAGAAGGCACACCAGTTCAACACACAGGTATTGCTCTCTTTCTGCTCGTTCCTGGCTGCATAAACATGACAAGGATGAGACCGACATTGTCAGTTAGACAAATCAATTTTAGCATAGGTGGGCATGACAGGATCAAATCTTGGTCCCACAAGCACATTGCCTGCAATGAAAATACTAATGGCATGGGCACATGGGAGATAAATTTTAGTGTTTCTCTAGCAATTGAACTATTCATAAATCATCAGTCTAACTATACACTCATGCATAAATTATAGAAAAAGCTAATATATCGTTGCTAGGCATTTGAACAAACATTTGACATGCAAGTTGTCAACACAAAACATTTTGCATCCAAGTTGTTGATTTTCACTCAAGCCAGTGTAATTCCTGATATAAAAGGTACCATAGATTCAGTTAAACACTTTAATGAACATTTGACATGCAATCTATAATATACTAATAGAAGAACATTCTAGAAATAATACACACTGACATGAACAGTAAGTTGAAATTGTAATGGTGAAATCTTATTAGACTATGCGTCACTGAGCTAATACTTTTTTAAACCACATGAAACAAAAAAATGTTCAATATGGCATCTTACACATGGTGCCTGTGGTTTGGGCACTAGTCAAAAGAGAGTGGAGAGGGAACCTTACATGCTGAACGCGCACAAAGACTAATACGAAGAAATCCTCACGGACGCACATCATTTTACTTAAAACAAAAAATCAGCTCCAGGTTCAGGATATTCTAAGACTAAAACTTCAATGCATACATTCTCTATTTTCTGCAGAGATGCAAAATGAAGTCACTCAACTATATGGAGGGACGTCTAATCCAATAGTAACCACATTCATGTTATTATTTCAATTGAACCACAAAAATCAACTCAGTTCACAGCTTTTCTTTAAAAAATAAGCAAATTTGTGGAGGTCGAATTTGCCTGAGGCTAGGTTGGCGCCGTCAGAGCAGGAGGGTTGTTATCGACATGCTTCAACATCGGTTGTGCATCGGCAGGAGCCACAGTAGCATCTGGTCGCTCCTCACCACTCGTCCGGCGTACACAGATGTGACTAGCGAAGGAGAACAGCTGCAACTTGGGGAGACCTTGGTGTCAAGAGGGGGGAACGAAATCCGAGAAGGTACTCCATGCGGCAGGACGCCATCAGCCACTGGCCAGCACATCCTGCAAACAAGGAAAAATGTCCATGCCCTTTCAAAACTTGAAAGATTCATATAGCAAAGAAATAACCTTCTGATTATCTAATGTAGCATAATTAGTCACCCAAACAGATCAGATGACTATATTGATATGGCTAATTATCTAACGAAGCATACGTAGTGTCACGAACAAAAAAAATTGACATGATGAAAATTCAAGCATAATAAATCACACCTACAAATCAGGAATATTAGAAAAAAAATGACCTTTGTGACTGATCATGGAGTGTAGCTAGAGGAGGGTGCTTTGATGGAGAACGCTTGTGATCTGCAAACAGAACCTAAGAAAGAATAAATAACACTGATGAAAATATTAGCTCTAACCACAAAGCATGATTAAAGATATTTATAGTAGTGGACTTTAAAATGGCATGTTGACTTCTGGCATCTGACAAAGGATGGGTCAATGAGTTTATAACCAAAAGCTGATCATCATTGAAGTTTGTTGAATCAAGCTGGTAGATAGCAAATACTAACATTTAATATCACAAAAATGCATACAAACAGATGACGCTGCAGGAGCACATTTGATAAATATTGTCATTTCCCAATTTTCTAACCTCAAGGAACTGACATAAGAAATTAAGAAACAAACACATTAAGCAAAAGAGATTTGATAAATTGGAGAGATTAGTTGCACTGTTGCAGATCACAGTAGCACACGAGCGTAGTTCCTCTGGGCCAAAAGTGTAGGCTAAAGGAAATATGACCTGACCACTAAATCATCCAAGGCAAGGCATAAGCAAATCGAAGAAATTTGGTTTCACTGTAGAAGCAAAGAATGCATCTAAATTGCTATCAGCCCACTGTGACCGCTGTTCCCACATAAAGCGCAGGAATGCTAGCGGAGAAACATCGTAACTAGTAGTAGTAGAATTCATGTAAAAACAAATAAACTAAAATGTTCAGACAGTGTAAAAAACAAATTGTAACTGTAAGGTGAAACTAACATGCAGCAACATTGATGCCTTTTCATATGGTACACTGCTACTCACTAAAGGCAATCAATTACTGAAAGTTGCATTGCAATTGAGCACTTTACTCAGGGATGGGTTAACAGAGATACAAACATCGTCCACTCCATCACTTCCAATCACAGACCATCCAGCAACATGAAATGCTTTGCCGCCCATCGAGCAAACAAAATATCATGCTGAAAAGGAAATGGTAAGCAGCAGAAGTTTACCATTAGGAAACTACTACTCCTAGACTCCCAACTCTGATAGGAAATTCTAATCATGAAATGCGTATCAAAGTGATAAGATACAGCGATGCACATATTTAAAGATGAGCATATGAGCAGTATACAAATGGTCTTGCAGGAAGCAAAGTGGCATGCATAATAGGATACGGAAATTTTAGAATACATAAGCATATGGTCAACAATGATCAGCTTTGGGATTCAAGAGCATATGAGCATCAGGTGCTCACACATGCAATTGTCAAAAGCATACCACAATGATTAATAGGCAGAAACCTTAAATCTGTAATATCAACAGGTGCATTCACAGATCAAGATAGATAAATCATAAAATCAATGCCAAGTTTATGACTGGTGGAGACAGTGATAAGTCCAAAAAAGTGTAGAGCATTCTCTAGCATACCTTTTTTGTGCTAGTGGCACGCCACTGTTGCTGATGGAGTGCGCCTGCGCATACTTATTTGGCTAGCTAGCAGGAGACTTTTGATGTAGTTCCGTTAAGCATGACAGACAACTCGGTGCAATTTTCAGATTATATGATGAAAAATGGAACCATGACACATGACCAGGGATTCCTAATTACATGACATAGGTGTTAATAAACAGGGAGGAATCCTGGCAAAGACAGTTGGTACAAAAATCCAGTAGTAAGAGATAATCTCATGCTCTGCTCAGTTCACTAGGATGAAGACAACATAATCCCTTGATGAAGAGCAGCCTAAAAACCAGATAACGAGTCAAATTGGCGATTTATTTTTGGAAAATCAGTAACAATATGAAATACATTGATTTGTCTGAATACCACCCAGTGCAACAATAATAAAGGCAACAACAATGATAGCCGGACAGGGAGCTAGATGACCACAAAAAATTAAAAAATGCAGCAAGACTGTACCTACAGGGTACATGCAATGCAATGATATGTGGCTACAATTGCCATCAATAAGCCTGAAAAATGAATGACAATCAAGTGACTGTTGTTGCATCCATTCATAGGATAATAAATATACAAGCATAAAGCAACAAAAAATTTAGAGATTTAGACCTAGACTCAACCTTGCTGCTAGTGAAGAGGAGCTCCTGGCCGTGGTGGTTCCTGAACGACTGGGCTGACAAACGAACACTCACATAGTCACATCAGACCAAGAGAAGCTCAAGGGAACGCATCCTACACTCGAATCATCAAAACGAATCAAGAAGGGGAAGGGGAAGAGGAAAGGGAAGGAGAAGATGCTGCAAATGAGGAGCTGGGGAAGGGGATCTGGAGGAGGGGCACCTGGATCTGCCACCATTGTTGCGGGAGCACACGCAGGACAGCGGTGGCGGTGGACTGACGGCGTCGCCAGGCGAGTCGCTACTCCTTTCTCTGCCGCGACGGGAGCTGACGATGAGTCACGGGCGAGCACAGGAGGGTGACACGCGGGAGTGGGAGAAAGGAGAAACCACCGATACAGCCGGGTGACGGGGATCAGCTGCTCCCTAGGCCTACTACCCTAGATCCGTTGCTGGCGAGGGGATGAAGGCTCAACTCGTCAAACGCCGGGATGCAGGATGGGGCGGAGGAAAGCTACGGAGGGGCCATGCGGGTAAAACGCCACCGCTACCGCCACCACCGGTGGAGAAGATGGAAGGAGGGAGTAGAAGGTGGATCGAGGATGGGAGTAGGTGGAGCTGGACATCGCCGGCTCACTGCGAGTTGCGGAGGGGCAGAGGGCGCCGTCACACCGCCGAGCAGAGGAGGAACTGCCGCTGCCCACGATAGGAAAAAAGGAGGAGGACGAACAAAAATAAATGGGTGTAAAAAACAGAGAATAAAAAAGCGGTAGGCATCATGGGGGAAAGGAAGTCGGGGTCGGTTGTGCTGGGTGGGTGGGGTGGCTCGGTGGATTGGAATCAGTAGGCGGCGGGGTGACTCGGGTACTGAATATTAATCAGTACCCAGGGTGCAATATAGAAATACTATATATATATATATATAAGTTGACTCTATAAACAAATGCAGGGATCACTGGATACTCATTGATATTAAGATCAAGGAACAAACTATAAATATGTGGGACTCAATGAGAAAAGAGCTGGCAATGTACCAAGACATGATCCAGAGGTAAGTTCTATCATTCGTTAATTATCGTTGCCTGCTCCTTTAATTTACTATGCTATACCTAATCAACGACCGACTTATTAGGCAGGGCTTGGGCTTGGCTACAACAAAGATATCGTACGGATCTGAAAGTGCCACTCCCCCCTCCTATTCTACATAAGTGGGTGTCCAGACAACCGTACAGAACCAATTTATGTGGATACTACGTTTGCGAGTACATGCGGTGTAGCAAATTTACACCTGCTAAAGAGATGCTAAAAGTAAGTAACATGTGTATACAGTAAATTCATATCTTATTTATTTGTTGAAACTAAATAAATCTTATGTATATTAATATCTTTTCCTTTAATTAATGCAAATGGAAGGAGTGGGAATTGAAAGAACAAGTGTTCAAGTGTTCAATAATATATATAGTTTCATACTTTATTTGTGTGCAATAATAACGCTCTCGTATAGGTGCAACGTATACGAATAATAGCAGCGAAGAATAAATTGAAAAACAATATAACTAAAAACCAAAATCAATAATGAATTGGAAAGAAAAAGAAAAAAGAACCTTTAGTCCCGGTTGGTAATACCAACCGGGACTAAAAGGTGCTGCGCCACGTCGACGCCTGGCAGCACCTTTAGTCCCGGTTGGTATTACCAACCGGGACTAAACCGAGACTAAAGGTCTCCCTTTAGTCCTGGGTCTGAGAATCGGGACTAAAGGTAGGACATTTAGTCCCGAAACATTAGTCCCGGCTCGCAGCCCGGGACTAAAGCCCTGTTGTGCAGCAGTGTAATTATGGATTAGTTAAGCTTAATATATTCGTTTCACAAGTTAGACATAGCTTAAGCAATTGATTTTATAATTAGCTTATGTTTAGCTCTCTAATTGACATCAAACATCTAATATGACCCGGATTAAATTTTAGTCTAACGAATCTTCAAAGCCGTTACAGCACCCAGCTGCCTGGCTATGCCTCGGGTGGCGGGCTCACGAACCAACCAATGGACACAAATCTGTATCGTCGGTTGATGGGCCGATATTCCAGCACCGCAGTTCCTCACAATTAATATCGGCAGTCGTGCAGCCAACAGGACTGGCCTGCCTGTTCAGCAAGCTGAGCTGCAGCCGCAACGGCCAGGGCCCTGTTTAGTTTCCAGAAAATTTTGTAAATTTTTTCAGATTCTCCGTCATATCGAATCTTTAGACACATGCATGAAGTATTAAATATAGATAAAAAATAAAACTAATTACACAGTTTAGACGAAATGGACGAGACGAATCTTTTAAGCCTAATTAGACCATGATTAGACAATATTTGCTAAATAACAACGAAAAGTGCTGCAGTGTCATTTTGCCAAAAAAAATTCGCATCCAAACCGGCCCCTGATCAGGAAAGAGCGTGCCTGCGACCGTGGTGGCCACAGAGTGTAGTACGGCCGTCCTGCGACCCCCGTGACCGGTCTTTTTCAAATTTAATTATTGTAGATGCAATTTTTTCAATGAATAAGCCACTTATTAGTGTAGTTAAGTCTTAGAATATCAACCAACGACCAACGACATAGCCTTTTGTCCCAAGCAAATTAGAGTAAGCTAGAGATAAAATTCAAAAGAGACAAGAAACAGAGAGACACATAAAGGGACATAAATAGCACAAGACAGAAAGAGGTCACGGTTCAGGCACGTTGATTGCCAGTCTTCAAGTGCTCCTATCCATAACTAAATCCTTGAAGATATTCTACTCTTTAAGGTCTCTCTTAACGGACTCGTCCCAAATCAATTTAGGTCGACCTCTACCGCTCTTTACATTATCGGCCCGCTTTAGAACCCCACTACGCACCGCACCTCAGGAGGCCTTCGTTGGACATGTCCAAACCATCTCAACCGATGTTGAATCAATTTCTCCTCAATTGGTGCCACCCCAACCCTATCCCGAATATCGTCGTTCTGGACTCTATCCCTCCTTGTGTGCCCATAACACCAACGCAACATATGTATCTCTGCTACACTCAATTGCTGGACATGTCGCCTTTTTTAGGCCAACACTCAGCACCATATAACATCGCCGGATGAATCGCCGTCCTATAGAACTTACCTTTCAGCTTCTGAGGCACCCTTTTGTCACAGAGGACGTCAGAAGCTTGACGCCATTTCACCCAGCCGGCTGAAATTCTATGCCTAACATCTTCATCAATGTCGCCTACTTTTGTAGCATCGATCCTAAATATCGAAAAGTATCCTTCTTGGCCACCACTTGCCATTAGAGGCTAACGTCTCCCTCCTCATGCCTAGTCGCGTTGAAATCACACCTCATGTATTTGGTCTTGGTCCTACTAAGTCTGAACCCTTTCGACTCTAACGTGTGTCTCTATAGTTCTAACTTCCTATTAACCCCTGCCCTATTATTGTCAACTAGCACCACATCATCAGCAAAGAGCATACATCAAGGGATATCACCTTGTATATCCCTTGTGACCTCATCCATCACCAAAGCAAATAAATAAGGGCTCAAAGCTGACCCTTGATGCATACCTATTTTAATTGGAAAGTCACTGGTGTCACCATCACATGTTCGAACAAACGTCACCACATTCCTGTACATATCCTTGATGAGGGTAACGTACTTAGTTGGGACTTTGTGCTTTTTCAAGGCCCACTACATGACATTTCTTGGTACTTTGTCATATGCCTTCTCAAGGTTAATAAAGACCATGTGCAAGTCCTTCTTCTGCTCCCTATATCATTCCATCAATTGTCATAATAAGAAAATCGCCTCCATGGTCGACCTACCAGGCATGAACCCAAACTGATTTTGGGTCACACTTGTCACTCTCCTTAGGTGATGCTCGATAACTCTCTCCTAGAGCTTCATTGTATGGCTCATCAATTTAATCCCATGGTAGTTAGTATAACTTTGAACATCTCCCTTGTTCTTGAAAATAGATACTAATATACTTCTCCTCCATTCTTCAGGCATCTAGTTAGACTAAAAAATAAGGTTAAAAAGCTTAGTTAACCATACTATCGCTCTGGCGCCTAGGCATCTCCACACCTCAATGGGGATACCATCAGGGCCCATTGCTTTACCTTCCTTCATCCTCTTCAAAGCCTCCCTGATCTCTACCTCCTGAATTCTCCTGAAAAAACATCTATTGGTATCATCAAATGAGTCATCCAACCCAAGGGCAGGACCCTCATTCTCCCCATTAAACAACTTATCGAAGTACTCTCTCCATCTGTCCTTAATCTCCTCATCCTTCACCAGAAGTCGATCTTCCTTGATGCATTTTATTTGGTTGATGTATCTTATCTTCCTCTCGCGGATCCTAGCCATCCTATAAATATCCTTATCCCCTTCCTTCGTGCCTAGCCGCTGATAAAGGTCATCATACGCCTAACCTTTTGCTATACTCACAGCTCGCTTTGCAACCTTCTTCGCTATTTTATAGCTCTCGATGTTAGCTGCCCTCTTGTCATGGTGGAGGCGCTTGAAACACTCCTTCTTCTCCCTAATAGCCCTTTGCACCTCGTCATTCCACCACCAGGTGTCTTTCGCTTCCTGTTTGCCTCCCCTACTCATGCCAAACACTTCTGAAGCCACCTTCCGGACACATGTTGCCATCTTTACCCACATGTCATCGACATCTTCTCCCTCTTCCCAAGTGTAACACCCTAGGTGTTTAGCTCCCACAAATTGTATGTTCATTTCATAAACATGTGCATCATCCATCTCATCATGTCATTGTCACTTGAAACATGTGTATGCAACATTCTTGAATTGTGTTTGTTTCATGCATGATTGCTTGTGAATTATGGTTAGTACAACATGTAGATTCAACATAAGTTCTCATACATTGAAACATGGCAACATTGTAGTGTAACATGACAAGCTTAAACTTGCAACAAAGTCATGAAACATGTGAAATATGGTTTTGCAACAAAAGGGTAAATTGAATGTTTTGTTTGTTTCATCACATGTGGTACTTAAGAAGTTTGTGTAACACTTGTGTAGAATGGTTAATTATGGTCTAGTACACCTTAACTACACTTAGGGTAATTGGTGGAACACAGTTCATGTGGACCAAAATGACTGAATTGCCCTCTAGGTGAGGTTTGACCTAGAGATGACCTATAGAGTGCCCTAGTTTGACGGATTAAAAAGTCTAACCTAGATATCTTGCATGGATGTGCACCCTTTACCAAAGTTGTAGCAAATTTATCAAGAAACAAAAGTCTCAATATGGCAATCTCATGAAATTGACTAGAACATGCTCAAACAGGGCCCACAAGTTAGTAGAAGTGTTGTTTGACACTTAGCAAATTTTGGCTAAGTCTTCACTGGATAACAGTTTGAAGTGCCCTACTTTGGGACCTTATAACTTGCAAAATAGACCTAACCAGCCCTAACCCATATTGACATATTTGTAGTGCTCACATAGCTCTATGATTTTGTCAATAGCACAATCACCTAGTTCTCACTGGTTAATAAGGTAGAGGGCGTCGAAAATCAGGTTTCAGTCGGGGTTAACTGAAACTCAGTTTCAGTTTCCATGTGACCCACTTTGGAGAGCTTTAACTTCCTAACTAAGCCGAATCAGTCCAAGCTCCAATTGATAATATTGTAGTACGCCTGTAGCTCTACAAGTTTGCTAATATCACCTACCACTAACTCGAGCTAGATTAGGAGTAATAGGGTTTCAAAATGTCGCTAATAGTCGGCCATCGGAGCTTCGATTTAGTCATGATCAAAGGCTTCAGTCGCTCGACGTGGCCGACCGGTTCAGAAACCGGCCACCGCATGGCATGCATGCCATGCCGGCCTCTCCACGTCGCGCGCGTGTGTTCACTGTGAAAGCCAGGAAAACACCTCGCTCACTCTCTCTCTCTCTCTCTCGCCATTTTCTCTTCACCGTCTCCCTCTCTAAACTGAGCGGTGACCGGAGGTGAACGGTAGCCGTGACCATGAAACCACACAAACCCGAGCGCCATTGTCCGATTCCTCCGAGCCACAGCATTGCCTTGAGCCCCCCACGTCCTCGACCTCACCGAGCAATTGTTCTCGCCCCCAGGTAGAGAATCACCGTGACGGTGGCTCCACCATGTCACCATTTTTTTGGCTGCCGGCCGAGCTCACACGTGGCCGTGCCGCTCGGGCCCCTTACTGCCTCCTCACTCCCTTGCACTATGTCCGACTGGTGATGCTGATGCTAGCGGGGTAGGCCACTAGGGCCGAGATGTCATAGGCTCGTCGGAGCTAGCCAGCCCGCGGTCATGTGCCGCCATTGCCGCCGCCATCCTCCCTAGCCACCGCAATAGCCCCAATTAGTGGCACCCCTAGATGCGCACGGTTGAGGGGAACACACCGGTACCCTAAGCCCCGCCGGAGTCTCCACCAGCGGCGAGCTACTACCATCGCCCTTCTCCCCTCCCCTATTCCCTCTCTGACCCATGGGGTCATGCCGTCAGTGGCCACGCGCGAGCGGAAGCCCGACCGCGGGCCAAGCAGGCCGAGCGGGCCGCACCGTTTGACTGGGCCGCGTTGGTGTGTGAGCACCGTGCCGGGTTAGCGGGCCGTGGAAGCTTCCCGGGCCGGCCCAGTAGCTGGATGGGAGGCCGTTTAGGGTTCCTAATTTGTTTTGTTTTTATTCTTTTTCATAGATTTGTGTATAGATTCAAAAATGCATATCTCTTGATTGGAAGATCCAAATGATGTGGTTCCAATTTTGTTGAGTTCCTAGTAATGTCTAGTTTATATTAAAAATATAATATGTGCCTTGTTCTGTTATGAAAAATAGGGTTACTAATTATCTCTTTTAATCATTTGGGAAATAGGGGTAATTATATATTTTTCTGGGTAGCTCCAAATGCATGATATTTTTATGGTGTACTGTTCATACCATGAATAGATTGTAGTTAAATTTTCATACAATTTGGACACTGTATGTAGGAGTTATGTATTTCTCTTATTTACATGGATGGATCCTGTGTGAATTTTCATAATTTTTCTATAGATCCAGTAATGGTAAATTTTGGTGAGTGTTGTTCTTATGCTTGACATATGCTAGGAAAAATATGAAATCTGTTGTTTGATACTTTCAATAGGGTTTCCTATTTATGCTAGAAATAGATATGCCATCTGTTATTTTTGATACAGCAAGTTCTACTTTTCTAATTGCTTTAAAATTTTTATGGTGATCTAGGTGAAGCATGAGGTAGTTACTGTAATTTTTGTAGATTTTTTTGTATAGTTTTACTATATGTTGCTTAAATCACCTAATTAACTAAATAAATTAGAAAAAGACATTAAATAATTTATTTAGAAGTTGGCACTATACTTCCTGAAGTTCCTTTGATATGCACAACAAGTGGGTAAACTTGGTTTGGTCTGATTATACTTTTGCATCATCACTAAATATTTAATTTAGTAAGCCTGCCACTTCTGGATAGATTCTGTGCTTACTTGAATTCGACTTGGTTAACGTAAGAATCATGCTTTGATGTTTATAAATGATTTGTAGAGAATTTCATAAGCTTTCTAGAATATCCTCTTGTAAGTCATTTAAATTTGTAGAACTCCTGCTATGAGTGATTTCATGAACTATTCTATGCATATGAAGCTTACAACTTTCTGTGATGAATGTCTTTACTATTATAAGCATGTTGTGATGCAAATAAACACTTAAGTTGATTAAGATAAGTTTAGGTGCAGGTGTTAGGCCCTTGACTGAAGATGAACATCTTTATCTTAGGTTATGCAAGTTAGGTAAGTTAATCTTGTGCTTCCAAGTCTAGATAGATACATGTTTAAAGTGATTTGAATAGAGCTATTAGTACTCAGCCAACGAGTGTCTGGTGATGTTCTTGTTAAATACTTGTTGTTATCCATTCATCATGAGCATCATATCATTCATTATGCATCCATGATATTTACCTTGTGCATATGCATGCAATAGGTGTACCGAAAGGAGTGACACTGCTAGAATTCGAGGAACTGAGCAGGGAACAGCAGTAGCCAACACCGGAGGTTCAGGAGGTGCAGCCTTCAGGAGAAGTGCTAGACGAGGTCATCGTTGACTGCCCGGACCATCGTCCGTGCAACTTTGTGAAAGGCAAGCCCCGGAGCATTATAAGCCTCCTAATTTCTAAAATGCAACTAAAGTATTATTGTTATATATTGTTGCATTAAGTTTAGGTGTTGGATGAAAACACTTACTGCATTGGTTATCCAATCCTTGTCCAGATATTGATACCCTGAATCCTAAGTAACTCAGGCTTGTGTAGTTGCTTAGCCCTGCTTTAATGCGGTAGAAGTCAGGTGATTTCCTGTCACCTGCGAGCTATAGGAATATACGTGTGGCACGGTTGGCTATATTTGCTATCGTGGAAAAGAACCTGTCTTAATTTGAATTGAAGACCGGGCGGAGGCTTGCCTGTTTGTAGTGACTCCGTCTATGTCGATTAAGGACCGATTCTTGGAGCCTTTCCTATTCATGTTGAATGCATGCCTCTCTCTTAGTTGGCTAGGTCTAGAGACCGACCACGAAACCGAGTAGCTCAACTCAGGCCGGGAGTCGGCAAGTATAAAGTGCGCCTCGAAAGAGAGCCGTAGGCGTGAGTCCAAGGGCAAGTGATTTAAAAATCCTAATCGTTCTGGCAGAAGGGTAATCCCTAAGAGTGCTGGCGCTGACTGAACCCGCGAAGTTGGTTCCTGAGTTGTACCAAAGGTGACCCACGGCTACCCTTACAAAGTATGCTAGGGTGAGAGTTAGGAATACCGCCTCAGCTGAGTTGTAATTCGATTCGAGTCACCGTTTCTCACCGGTTAGTGAGAACTTGACGGGCTTATCTCCAAAGTAGATACACTAAATAACATGATGGTTCAGGAATGATGATATAATGATGACAATCTTATTATACCTACTATGGTTAATATTGTTTGCTCCTAATAAGTGAGTGCTCTAGTACAGGTGCTAATCTAGTGGATAGGTAAATGATGATAAACTTGATGCTAAGTTTAAATTGGTCATTATATTCATAAGCTCTTTTATGCAATTGTGTCAAGCTAGCCCATCTCATAAGCCTTCCATGATCCTTGGTGTCCTTTATTTCTAGTTTTTGACAGGTAAGTCTAGCTGAGTATATTCTCGTACTCAGGGTTTATTTCTCACCTGTTGCAGATGACCAGTTCTACTTTGGTTGCTATAAATATTGCCTTCTCCCGGGCGGGGATGAAGACTAGACCGTTGGGCGCGGTCTCTACTAGTGTCCTTACCTGAAAATGCTTTTGTGTGACATGACCGTTACACTGACAATGTATTCGAACTTTTAAAATTATGTATTAAACTATGTTGCTTCCGCGAACAAACTGGGTTCGTAATATTTTATTTCGAAATCTGATGGATGTAATCCGTATGCTACTTGTGAAATGTTGTAACGAATAATGTGTTGTGTTGAATCACTACGATCTTGGTTTGTATGTCGAAAGTTGTTTGAAATCCTTCGAGATTTCCGGATTACCGGGGTTATGGGAGCTTAAGTACAAGAATTTCATTACTTCGGTGATTGTTTTTTTACTTATGTTCTTATAATTTGGCCGGTTCTGTTACACCAAGGCCTCTCGCCTAGCATCGGTCTACAACTTTTTTTCCGTTAGACCATACTCCCTCTGTCAAAAAAATATTCTCGCTTTCAAAAAGTTAGCAACTTTTAACTTTGACCAAATATATTTAACAAAATATTAATATTTATGGTATATAATTAGTATCATTAGATAGATCATTGAATATACTTTCATAATAAACTTATTTGAAGATATAAATGTTGCACATATTTTCTATAAACCTAGTCAAATTTGAGAAGTTTGACCAGCACGATTCCCATAGCGACTCTATTTTTGAGATGGAAGGAGTATAACATAGACACTAATAACACATGCGCATTCATCCCTATGAACACACGTGCATAAACCCTACCCCTATGAGCATTTTTGAAAATTCGGTCGATAAATCCTCGATATTGACAAAGTCACAACAAGCGTCTCGTTGCCACCATAAACATCGTCTACACTGAAAGCACAACACGGTTAATAAATCCTGAAAAATTCGCTCTCATAGGGAGTCGAACCCAAGACCTGAGGTGCTATTGAGGCTCTTGTAACCACTAGGCTACAGGTGACTACAACCTAACCAGGATGGCGTATGGATAGGGTCAGCTGAACTATGCCTCAGTTCAGCCAATCTCTACGTGAGGATTTTAAATTAAATACTCTCTCCGTCCCCAAAATAAGTTCATTTTAGACATGAGTTCATATACCAAGGAGTGATTAATTGTCGTCCATTTATAGTTTTTCAACATATCTCATCCAGCTTGATCTGAACATGCTCAGGAACAAGTATAGTCCGTGCCATCCATTTGTAGTTTTTCGACATTAGGGATGTAGATCTCACAATCAAATCTGTCTAGGCCGTCCAAAATCATTGCAGTGTAGCCATAGTCCTCATGAATAGACCACAATGTGCGCACATGCTAGCGAGGCGGCGAGCTAGGCGAAAGGCTTCATCGTCATTGATGTCGTGGGTACGGTCTTGGCGCAGCGGTAAGGAGTTGGGCACAAACTCCTGCTGCATGCTGGAGACGAGGTCGACGTCTTACAACGTCATGGAGTCTAGGTCGACGTCCGGTGCCATCTCCTCCGATGCGACCTCCGGTGCCATATCTTTCAGCGCGACCGACTTTGGTGCCATGGAGTCAGCGCGCGAGCTCCATCTCCTCCATGTCCTTGGGTGTATTGGAGTCAGGTGCGAGCGGCCTCCGGCGCCATGGAGTCAGGCGCGAACTTGATGTCCTTCGGCCTCATGTTATCTGAGGAAGGCATGGCGAGCTTGATGGAGGATGCTAAGGCGACGGGATTTGGAAACGAAGAGGCCAAGCCGCTGTATATGAAGAGGCCGCATTAATGACAGCACTGGAAGCGAAGTGGCCGCGGGGGCAAACTCGACTAATCTCATGGTGGACCAGCTAAAATGAATTGCTTTGTAAAAACTCTCAAAACCTTGGAAACAAACTTATTTAAGGGACAGAGGGAGTACACAGTCTCGACGAGAGAACTATTTATCATATTATAAGGAGGTGTTTGAGACTGCTCCACTCCATGTTTTTCAACTCCGCTCCGTGTTTTCTAGCCGAACAAGTTTAGCTCTATGCACTCTGCTCGAGGAAAAAAGGTGGAGTTGTGAGAGCACCTAAAGGGGTGCTCCACAAACTCTAGGTTTTCTGTGAAGCTTCTCCATAGTGGAGTTTGTGGAGCAGTTCCAAACACGCTCTAAGTATTATAACGTGAGAATAAAGATCAGGTTACTTCCCTCTCGGCCTAGTTGCTAGAACAGAATATAATGCAACACTACTATGTACCACCTTTAATATTAACGTCTACTAGTTTTGCACATGAAAAACGATGTGTGCATGTAGATTGAAGTCATGCTTAATTAGTTGCTGGCCACCGCATGCCTCCATTACACTCTCTTCATCCTAAAATAAGTCTACATCTCATCCCAAACTAGTATTAACTTTGACTAGGTTTAAAAAAATAGAATCAATATTTGTATCTTTAAATAGGTTTAGAGAATTCCTCCAATATTCCTCTTTCTAAAAATAACATGGCTCTTAAAAGCAGCTCAGCCAAATAATTATTTTTTCTCTGAATTATTTTTCTCCTATGTCCAACATGGGCACGACCCGTCCAAACGTAACCCATGCGGGCCAGGCATGGATGGGCCAGGCCCACGCAGGAATAATTATTTATTGGGTTGTGATGAGAGTCTAACATAGGGATATGTGAAGTACCCGGGAAAGAGGAACCCGATCGATAGATCTCCCCGGCTGATCCTATAGATCGCCTGGAGGCTCAGGGGGTTATACCCATCGGGTACACTCGCGCGCACCCTCTGGAAGGAGTCAGGGCAAGGCCATAGGAACCGGTCAAGAACCTGAAGTTTGACGAGTACGAAGATGCCACGTCGTCTACCCGTTCGATAGGCGCGAGGCCTTGTCAGCCACTCTCTCGATAGGGTCACGCAACTAGCGTGACACAACAGGAAAAGGGCTGCACCAACTCTAGGGGTGAAGGGCTCTAGGGCCCACCCATCAACCGCTCCAGGCAAGCGCTCCTTGTAGGCCAAGGAAGCCTCGAGAAGGCTCACCCAGGGGAGGCCACGCCACAATAGGCAACCCCTGACGATCAAGTGTCAGAACGGTGGCAGCGATGTCAGGACGCGGTTGCGGCACTGTCACGTGACAAGGCGACTGTTTGATGATTATTTTTATCAAAAAAAAAAAGAATAATAATGATATATGTCATTTATTTTGAAGCGGCACGCAAGGCACATGTTTATAAAGTTACTAATTATGGAGAAGCCTATGACACATGGGCCATGCATCTTCAACGTACATGGAATTTAATGATATAATAATGGTAAAAAACAGATAGTGTATGTGTACACGCATGTATGCTGATGTGCCTGGAGATAAGTCCCGAATTCCTGATTCATGGCAGATTGGTAGATAGATCTTGCTTTTCCGGTCTAATCTAAACAAACATTATTTGGCGAAGAGGCCAATCGCTTCTTGCTTTCCCCTATATAACCCAGCACCCTGGCCAACGGGAGGCCATTTGGTTGCACGCATTCACGCCGTACCTCTGCCAAACTTTTTCACCCACGCATACGCCGCTGCCGACGCCCTGCTGCCCATCTCGCCGAGAAGCCGCACGCAGAGCGGCCTCAACCAAACGCCAACTCCCCGCCACCTCTGCATCCTACACGCACGTCCTTGTTTGATTGAGATCATGTCGGCCATGCTGGCTGTCATGTTTCCTGGTGAGCAATCAATCTAGATCTGTATTCACGTGAATATTATGATATGGCAAGAGTCAATGGTTTCTTTGATCTACTATCGTGAGAAGGCCAGCAACTCGACGACATCAGAACCCTCGCCGAGCGAGGTTGTAGTCGAGTTGCTGATGACGAAGCCAAGCCATATAAAAGGCAAGATGTGCGAGATGGGAACGCTCCGCTCGTCGCAGCGCGCGAGATGGGAAACTCCCTCTTGTCGCGATGACAAAAATTAAGACGCGCGAGATGGGAACGCTCCGCTCGTCCCAGTGTGCGAGACTGAAAACCCCCGCTCGTCGCGATGACAAAAGACAAGATGCGCGAGACGGGAATGTCCCACTCGTCACAGCGTGCGAGACGGGAAAACCCCACTCATCGCGATAACGAAAAGTTGAGACACACAAAACGAGAATGCCTCGTTTCATTATAAAATGCGGACGCCAGGAGGCTATTGATTTGATCCCATGAGAAAGCATCATCTGAACAATACTCGTACCGCTAATTTGTTGCGGATTTTCTACTATATATTCATCTATGTCGGGTGCTGACGAGGCTAGACGGAACTCTGGCCAAGTGCTGATAAGGCAAGGTCACTACTCCACCGACACGTCCCAATTACGGGATCGGACACATCGTTGCTGGGCACCGATGAGGCAAAGGCAACTCACACATGTCCATGTTAATGAAGGCCGGCGTACATGACTGGGCACCGACGAGGCGAAAGTCATCCCCTTCATTATCAACATATTCCGTTTACTCCAACGTGGCGATGGCAGTGTCACGACCGAGCTTCGACGACGTAAAGCCACCCATATAATTATTACGCCATATATCGCATATGGCTGACGGCGATCAAATATTTAACGACCATAAAAGTGCAGCTTAATTGGAGGTTTTTCGCAAGCTCGTCTTGCGGATGTAATTAACCGGCCGCGCCCAACAGGCCCCGGGAATCGGTGGACTTCGCAATTTTCTTTAAGTCAGACCTCTCCTTAAGCATGACACTGAAGACGGAAGAAGACATTTTTTTTTGTTGATCATGTATTTTGTATATTCAAGAAAGAATTAATGAAATATGTGGTTCTTAAATGTGTGCATGTTTCTTCCTTGCATTGCAATTATTTTATTTATATGTCTTCGTTCGGTTTTCAACAAAGAAAATGGCATGCCCAGTGGGACACGATTCTCCTTCCATCTTCGCTGCGCTTCAATGGTCATCATAAAAAAAATGATCGCTCATTCATGGTCGTCATATATGATTGGACGACGCTTACTCTGAAGACACGCCTCCTGGCTGCACGAAGGAAAAGCAATAATGCTTGTTGCGTGGTTAGAAAAAAGATGTCTGGCATGCTATGCGTTGCAGACTCATGTATACATATACATACAAAAGGGCCGATCAGTGCCTAGTTTACGTGTCTGGGTCACTCCCTATGCCGGTTTCCAAAGGAAAAGAAATTAAGCACGGCTTGCTGATCAAAGCTACCGGAGCCTTAAAAAACAGAGGAGCGCACTGTGTACACGTGAAGCTTTAGAAAATATATGTTCATCCATACAAGTTTAATTGCATGGTGTACTAATCGAAGGATCCCCCTCGCAGGTGAGTCCTTCCCTGCCATCACCATTGAGAAAGCGATGAAGTTCTCTCCTGCTCCATACCTGATTCATTTCGGCACTCACGCTCCCATGGCGGTCTTCACTCACGGAGACAAGAACTACTACCATCCCACACAAGATCCTACACAAACTCAAGCTGCAGAATCGAAGAAAGCGCGCAAGCGTGCGACTGCTAAAGCCAGGAAAGCAAGACAGACTGCTATCACCAACGCTCGAGAACTGCTGAGGAAGCTCGAGGTGCTCTCGGATGCACTGGAGCCGAGCTGTCCAATCACCGACCCCATAGTCCTCGAGGCACTTAACGACGCCTCTTACTCCTTGTCCTGGTCGATGTGCAATGCATGCTCTAGGAACAACAAGAACACTCTTCGCAACTACCGAAGGAAGCGGAGCGACATCGAGAAGCTCCATGTTGAAATAAGCGCTCATGTTGTCAGGAGCACGACACTCAAACAAAAGTCACACGTCTCTAAGTTCATTGACGTTGTGAGAGAGCCTTACATGCTATTTGTAAAGGCCAAGAGGCCTAATGAATTGAAGAAGCTTGTTAGGCAAGCTATTATGAATGAATTCTGGACACACATTAAAATGTTCTGCCAAATTTCCAGGGAGCGGAATTGTAACTCACGCTGAAAATATTCTCCTTCACTCACCAATGATGGTTGCATCATACCATGCCACGACTGATTCTAGCCCCGAGGAAAATAAATTTGCGGCACTAAAGAATGAAGTACCGGCGCCTCATGCAAATACACCACCGGCCAATCAGCTCCAGCAGCAATTTCAGCAGCTGCAAGATCAAATGAAGGAGTTGCAGAAGCAGCTTCAAAGTCGCCAACCAACTGCATATACAGGGGGTGGTCGAAGGCCTGTCTCTCCTATCCATAACTTCCAAGAATCAAGGACATTCGCACGAACTGCTGGCAGGTCTAAGTACCAAGGCCCTAGTCGTTATGGTCATGGTCCTGAATCTTCTCAACAAGCTGGTGGCAGGCACTACGTCACTAGCTATCGTCCTCAAAATGAATGGAAGACGCTAGCACCACGGAGGGATTACCCTCCGCGGCCGTATCACTCGAGACAGGCTCCATTGCCCCCTCGCTGGAATTCATGGGCATGCCAAGAATGGCAACCAAGAGATTTTGAAAGAAACCAATATCATGCGAAAGAGCAACAGCATGAGCACATTACAGGTATACCACCCGCACAACAGAGGCAAGCTTCGCAAGAGGTGCAACGCCCAAAGGACGCACCTACACAGGTGGCGTCTTTGTAGGTCCTCAAGTGAACTCATCACTATTGCCGACTCCGGCAATTCCACCTAGAGCTCCACGGCCTCCTACGGCTAATCAACGCAAACGTGAAAACCATAGGAGGAATCGACATGCCATGTACCAAGAGCTTCAAGATCTAGTACTTGGCAGCATGCATGTTCGGGTTCTCCTCGAAGGGCAAGCTCACCCCTTCTATGACAAGATTACACTCTGCCTCTTGCCTACTTTACTCCAAAATGAGAGATACAAATATCTCGTGGATCGCCTTGTGCCAAGACCACGACAACTACAAGGGGAGGAAAGCCCAAGTGCAGCCAAAGAAGAGAGCCCTTCGCTCCAACCCTCCACAAAGGGACCCTTGGAGGAATCAAAGCAAAATGATATCACTATGAAAGAGCCCCGTAAAGATGTCCCGCAAGAAAATACACGCTCACCATCTTCAATGAAGGGGACCGAGCAAGCTATGTTGACTGCTCCCCAATCAGGAGAGCAGTCCAAAAAATGCAAATGGAAGATAGGGAACACGGTTCTACCTCCCCTATTCATATGGCCTTGTGTGGCACTATGACCGTACATTCTAAACATGAAGATGACCTAACATGGGTGCCTCCACAAGTTACTCATGATCTCTCATATGCTTCGGATGAAGAGATCGTGCCTAACCACAAAGCAGCCTTTTTAATGGGTTGCTCCCAAAAGTACGCCACGGGTATAAAGGATCCGATAATCGAGAATGGGAAGACATCTCATCAGCTCCATGCTTCCCTATTACTTCTGGTGGCTCTAAGTTTGAGGGAGAATTATCCCCACATGCTTACAATGACTTGCAATCGCAACTCCCTCAAAATCTTGCCTCTTTAGAGAGGGTGGCACGGCGTCCGAGTGCCTTAACTCGCTTAAAAGGCATTGCTATGCAAAAAATTGAAGGCACTATGAATCCAGTTGATCGAGACATCAAAGATGGAGAGTCGGATGGCGAATCCAGTGTATCTCTGGAGCAGCATACGAGTTCTCCTCGTTATTCTGAACTCGCTCATTCTATAGCTTCGGACGAGGAGAGTGAAGATGAAGTTCAGAACATCGTCCCGGCGCATATGGTCACGAGCAAGGTGATCTAGTTGATCCCAATGGGAAGGATGATACAGGCCATGCTGCACAGTCAGATCCCAAAAAAAAGATGAGACACATCCTAAGGATCCACAATATGGAATGCCTCGGCACCATTGGCCGGGGACGAGTGACCAGGGAGCCCATGATGGGTCAGTTGATGAGAAGTTGCGTATTCAACAGCAGCAAATAAATAATAGGTCCCTAAAATTTGATCAACTTTTTGAAATCCTGATGGGTACTGGGTAGGGGTACCCCAAACTCCGAAGGTTGCGGTTGACCCACAAATAGAAGAACTAGAAGATGCAGGGCACGCGCCCAAAACTAATGAAGTGCCCAAACCTCCGCCCCAATTAATGTTCACCTCACAGGGTGCGACAGCTAATGTTGCGCCTCCCCCGAACACTTTGAAGAATTTTCACACTATCATCGAAGACCTAACAAATAAGAAGATGAGACAAGTGAATGCTGATCAATCCCCGCAATCTTCTGATTATGAGCTTGATAAGCCTTATGAGGCGTGGCATGATTTAGTGCCATTCCCAGTTGGCTGGAATCCACCAAAGTTTCGTCAATTTGACGGAACGGGATACACATGGGAACACTTGTCATACTTTGAGGCAATGTGCGGCGACACTGCTTGTAGCCCGTCTCTCTTGTTACGACAATTTTCTAGCTCATTAACAGGCGCAACCTTTCATTGGTATAGTCGATTGAGAGTTGGCACCATATCTGACTGGAAAACTATGAAGGTGCTATTCAAGGTGCACTTTATATCAATGAAGAAAGATTTCTCAATAATTGAGTTAGCGCAAGTTCGCCAAAGACATGATGAAAAAATTGATGACTACATAGTCCGTTTTCGTAGCAGCTATGTACGCCTTGCACGCGAGATGAATCCAGAAGATGCAATTGAGATGTGCGTCTACGACATGCAACAACACTGGTCACTTGAAGTATCTCGGCGTGAGCCCAAAACATTTAGTGCTTTCAGCTCAGCAGTAGCTGCAACAAAATTGGAGTTCAAAAAATAGCCTAAGATTATGGAACTCTACAAGAATGCTAGCACTTCTGATAATGCCAAGAGGTTTAATTCAACCTTCAAGAATAATAATAATAATGGTGGCAAACAGAAGGCTCCAGCCGAGACTAACATAGCAAGAGTAGAAGCCTCGACACATCAAAGGAGTGTGCCTGTATTGGGCATGTGAAATAATAATAATGGGGGAAAGACAAGACCATCTATTCAAGAGCTCCTTCAAAAGCAATACATTTTTCGTTGAGACGTGGTGAAAGCTTTCTTCCAACAGGTTATGGAGCATGAGTACCTCACCCTACCTGATCCTAAGAGGCTGGAACAAGTTAAGATGGTGGACAATCCTTTGTATTGCCCCTACCATCAGTATGTTGGGCATGTCATTGAAGATTGTGTCGCTTTTAAAGAATGGCTACAAAGGGCCATCGACAAAAAGAGGTTGCCCATCCCACCTGATGCTGTCAATCTAGATTTTCATGTGGTAAACACGATAACTGCAAAGATGGATAGTGCAAATTAAAAAGATGATGGCTGGGTTCCATTGGCTCAGGTTGAGCATCGTTTAGAAAATTTGGAGCTCTCTCAAGAAATAACTGGGCGAAATCCCAATACTTGGCAAACAGTTGCACGTCACAAACTATTGCTAAGACATATGCATCAACATGATTCAGGATGTAGAATTTTACATTCTATAGATGTGCCTTTGTATAGGTGGATGACCCGAGTCGTCATCATATGCCGCCCAGATTTGTGCCTAAGACGCAAGGAAATGAATTGTTCCCCCGACGAGGCCGAACTTTGCCTACGCTAGGACATTTCATACCCTGTAATTGGGGGCAGCAACCTGAAGCTCCAAACAATGAACAACAGGGTAAAAAGAAGGGTACTATACTGCATCCATAGTCTGATATGGCTATATGTAATGTGATCCTTAAATATAATGACACAACCAATTCTGAAGCAGATGACGCGCTTACACCTCGTGAGCGCCAAATGCTTATGGATGAAGGGTCATCATAATGTTCTGAAGTATAAGTTAAGATGAATTGGTGGAGTGGGAAGAACTTGCCGGAGCTTCAAAAGCCTCAACCAAAAAGGGGTGCCAAGGAAGATGCTCCTCATACAAAGGATGTGACCGCTCAAGGAAACAAACAAGATACTCCAGTCAATAGTGGGGGAGAGTCTCATAAAATTGATTACAATGTTGTAGCACACCTAATAAAGCGCATCCCAGCATTGTTCAGCGTCTATGATGCATTGCTATTAATTCCAGAGCTGCGTCAAGCCCTCATCAAAGAACTAGAAGCTCTAGAAGTCTATGAAGTCACTATGGCTAAACATCGGCTTCTTTGCAATGCAAGCGAAGTTAATGAAATCACCTTTTCAGAGGAAGATAAGCTGGTGTAGGATGATAATCATAATCACCCACTTTACATCAAGGGAAATATAGGCACCACTCATTTGTGTCGAGTGCTCATTGATCCTAGCTCCGTGGTGAATATTTTGCCAGTTCGAAGCCTTACACGCGCTGGATTTACGATGGATGACCTTGAACCAACTGAGGTGGTGATCTGTGGGTTCAATAACCAGGGGACTTTAGCCCTGGGTTCTATCACCATGAAGATTCAAACGTCCACTTTCAGCTTTAAGGTGCGATTCTTTGTTATTGAAGCAAATACATCATACTCGGCGCTCTTGGGTAGACCATGGATACATAAATACCAAGTAGTCCCCTCGACGCTCCACCAATGCCTAAAATTCCTTGATAATAAAGGAATGCAGCATCGGATCACTGCTAATGAGTCCCCTTATACCATTCATGAGTCGCATCATGCTGACGCAAAATATTATTTTTCAGGTGGGGAGTTAAGTAAACATCAGGGGCGTGTCGCACCAACTGCTGACATAATTATTATCCCTGGCTCGACTACACCTTCTGAGCCAGATGCCTTCGGCACCCCACATTCTGGCAAAAGAAATCAAAGGAAAGAACAAGCTAGAAGGCACGGGAAATCTCTTATGGTTACACCATCCAGTAACACTCAAAATGCTCTATCAGCACCAAGTTCAGGAGCTTCAGCTACACCTATCCACTTGAGGTCTGTTCTAGGGCCCCAGTTGACTCTCGGGGCTAAAGTAAAAGATCCTTCAATGATAAAGTCGTTAAAATCTGATGACTTGACCCATCTTAATTCTGCAGGCGCTCAAGGAGTCCCTCAGCTTCTCACATCAAAAAATGACATGCCACCTCCCTTGATGCTACGCACTGGTATCATAGAGAGCACGGTTCCTCCAGAAGGGATGGTGCGCAAAAGAGTGGCGAAAATAGAGAATCAACGGAAGGACGGGCTGAAATAGCCTCTGTCAATGTACACGTCCATTACGATGCCATTAGATGTGTGACTGGTTCCTGGCCAAGCAGGCTGCAAACCTCCAATGCTTTTCTACAAAGCACCACATGCATTGTCTTGTGATTTTGTCATTAAATTACCGAAAGCCTGTGTAGAAACAGAAGAAACTGCTACTACTACAAAAGCCGAACCAAGGATGGTTCACTTACTCGAGAGGTCTAGGATTAATCTCTGACAAAATTGCAAGCTACCACCACCACCCGCCATATGCGTAGAGTGGTGGGAGGAAATAGAAAAGATTGCTAAGAAGGCTCAAAAGAGGACAAACCAGACTCCACCGAAATATGGTTTGGGTTATGTTCACTCAGACTCGGCAGAAAGTGAAGGAGATAAAAATAATGATCCATGACGAGTGATGCGTAGTATGACGTCCATCATACTAGATAAAAATGATATGGATGATGCAACCTCCGGCAAGAAGGATTGTAGCCCATACTTGTTGACGGTAGTTAACTATCATTTTTAACCGTCAACTTAATTAAAAGAATGCTATAAAGTCAATTACCACCTAGACTAGGTGTTTAACTGACAGAATTCCATGAGTTTTGGTGAATATCTATTTCTGCAGGGTGTTAGCTGAAAATAATCAAAGATGGTCCACATGTCAAGTTTACAAAGAGAGAAAGGACCACGTATGGAAAAAGTATACTCTAGAAGGTTTAAGAAGCCAACCCCTGGGAGGTGGGACCAACCTGTCACAGTGACAGGGGCGGGCGCCCAGCCCCAGGGGCGGCCGCCCAGCTCTAGGAGCCAATCACATTCCACCTCGCGGATCCTATCTCCACCGCCTTTGAGGATGAATAAAAATCGTTGATCAAGGTCTGTTTGATCCAAGGGCTGTGGTGCTTCCTAGAGGGCTATATAAGCAAGGGCCCTGGCCCCTGGAGGAGGGAGTTCAAAAACTCTAATTCATATTTTTCCAGAGAGAATTCGTCTGAGAAGGATCCCTTGAATGGATCTGTCTCTAGGGCACATACAAGAGAGTTTAGCTTTGTAGTCTCTATGTGAGATTAGAGTTATTCTTCTAGATTGAGAGAGTTAGAGTGGAGATATAAGATTGGAGGAAGCCCGACCTATCGGTGTCTCCTCTCCAAGCTTGTATCTACGAGGTCAAGTCTCCTAACCCGAGGCTTGGTTCTAGGATTCTTCGGCAATTCAACTTCTAATACTAAGTAAGTACGTTGTTATTATTGTTCTTTGGTTTACGGGTTTACTTTATTCGCTTTGCGTAGGGAATAGAGTAATCATTCATAGCGTAAGCATGGTGCTTGGGCTAGGAATACTCATATTTATCCCCTATCTGGCCGGATTAGTGAGTAGTAGCGTGGGACGTGACAATCCCATTGTTACCTTTGGAGTCTCCTCCCGTCAGAGGGTTTGGTAGGATTAAGTACCCTGGTTAAGCATCCTCTGTGGTGTCTCTTTTCCATCGGTATTTCCCCTAAGATCAATAGTATCATAGCTTACCATAGGTTGGAACTAGACTATCGTCGTAGTTCTCTCTAATCGCTTATATCTTCATCACCTTGTAGTGTGGCCCAGGGGCAATAGTAAAGACTAGGTTAGTCATCGCACGCTTTCTCCTTGCGGATAAAACAAATACGATACTCTAGACTTATCTCCCGGGTGAAGTGCTCACCGATATCCGTGCGCTTGCGGATTATTTCTCTTGAATTTCTTCGTGTGCGTATCTAGTATCAACAAGCATTTCTGGCGCCATTGCCGGGGAGAAAGACGTCAGCTGAGTTAATCTTAAGTCTTGTTTTACATTTACCTATACTTTTATCTTTTCCTTTTTATTTCTTACCTTATTCTTCTTGCCTTTTTCTATCCTTATGGATAACATAAATTCAATTCCTATCTTTCAATTTTCTGCACCCACAGAGACCAGCCTAGTGCCATGGGAGTCATCACAACCTATCCAAATCCCTAACTATAGGCTGAGTCCGTGGTTGATTGCAATGATCCAAAGCCTATCCTTTTCAGGAGGAGTAGACGAAAACCCTTACCTTCATATTAGAGACTTTGAGCAAACATGTGATTGTCTTCGCATAGAGGGCATGTCTGATCAAACTTTACATTGAAAGCTATTTCCTTTCTCTTTAAAGGAAAAAGCTAGACAATGGTATGATAAAGTCGTAAGTAAGCAACAAGGAGATTAGGGATCCTTACGTTCTAATTTTTGTCTAGATTTTTACCCTATCTCTCAAATCATCGACCTTAGAGTCAAGGTTCTGACTTTTAAGCAAGAACCTAATGAATATTTGGCCTCATCCTAGAATCATTTCACTACTCTTTTAGCATCTGGCCCAGATCTTAGTTTACAAGACCCTATTCTTCTTCAACATTTTTATAAAGGTCTTCATAAAAACAGTAAGCAATTGCTCGATACAACTTATGGAGGATCATTCTTGCATGTTTTGTCAGAAAAAGCAAGATTAATCTTAGATCAAATCCTATCCTCTGAATTAGATAATCTCCTAGAAGAAGAACCTCAAATGGATGAAGAAAATTCTTTACCAGATATACCATCTACTTCAGCTATTCCAAGTTCTGAGCAAGAAGAAGAAGAAATTCCGTTTCCTGATTTTATGCTTGATATCAAACCTGATCTTTTTCTGATTTTGGAAATGTTATGAATTATTATTCTATAAAGAAACCATAGAATCATCATAATCACCTTAGAGAGCTAGTGTCGGTCATAAGCAGTGAATGGTTAGAGGAATCAAAGCTTTCCTCTGATGTGATCTGTTTGGATACACCCTCTTTACCAATACGGTGCTCATTTAATTCCGATCACATAGATGCCCTCTATAATCTAGTTGTGGGCATTAATATCATGTCTGTTTCACTTGCACAACATTTAATGAGGCACATGACATTAACCCCAACTACAAAATTGATAGAGTCTTTTAGGACACATTGTCCCCAGTTTATGAATTTTACATATCCAACCAATCCAGGTAGAAGGAACCTTGGTTCATTTGAGCTTTTATGTCTTCCCCATATGGGACTTCGACCTGTTAATAGGACAACCTTTTAGAAGACTCCTTTATGAAGGACAAACAGAGAAAATAAATATTTGTTTTGGAAAGAAACTTCAATTCCCAATGTCCATATCTCATTCTCTAAGTACTAGGACCGAATCTTATCTAGAATCTGACCCGCTGGAGGAATTTAAGGCTGCTTCTCTAGAGTTCTTAGTTGACTCAGGTCTAGAGGATGATGCTCAATTCTTCATAGAAGACGAGGCTGATTACTCTGAGCCTGAATCTTTAGATGAATTTGTAGAGCCATCTAGACCTCCTATAGAACTTAAACTTCTACTAACCGGTCTTAAATATACTTTTCTAAATGATGATCCAGAGTTTCCTATGATCATAAGTGATAAACTCACTTTGGAACAAACTTTTTGCTTAATGGTTGTCTTAGAGAAACATCGATCAGCTTTTGGCTACTCACTCCAAGATCTTAAAGGAATTAGTCCTGCCCTTTGCACCCATCGCATTCCCACAGATCCTACTATTTTCACCTTCTAGAGAGCCACAATGTAGACTCAATAATGCGATGAGGGAGGTTGTTATAAAGGAAGTTTTGAAACTTTTGCACGCCGGGATTATTTATCATGTGCCACACAGTGAGTGGGTAAGCCCTATTCAAGTTGTGCCTAAAAAGGGAGGCATGACTGTTGTTAAGAATGAGAAGAATGAGTTGATCCCTCAACATACCGTCACAGGATGGCGGATGTGCATAGACTATAGAAAACTTAATAAAGCTACTAAGAAGGATCATTTTCTGTTGCCTTTTATTGATGAGATGTTAGAACGGTTAGTTAATCATTCTTTCTTTTGTTTTCTTGATGGATATTCTAGGTATCACCAAATCCCTATCCATCATGATGATCAAAGCAAAACTACCTTTACATGCCCCTATGGAACTTATGCTTATCGTAGAATGTCTTTTGGGTTATGTAATGCTCCAGCTTCTTTTCAAAGATGTATGATGTCTATATTTTCTGAAATGATTGAAGAGATTATGGAAGTTTTCATGGATGACTTTTCTATTTATGGAAAAACTTTTGATGATTGTCTTGAAAACTTAGATAGAGTTTTATAAAGATGTGAAGAAAAGCACTTAGTCCTCAATTGGGAGAAATGTTATTTTATGGTTAGAGAAGGAATAGTGCTAGGACACTTAGTGTCTGAAAGAGGTATAGAGGTAGATAGGGCTAAAATCGAAGTAATTGAACAGCTACCGCCGCTTGCGAATATAAAAGGAATTAGAAGTTTTCTTGGCCATGCTGAATTTTATCGTAGATTTATAAAAGATTTCTCATTTATTGCTAGACCTCTTACTCGTTTGCTAGCAAAGGATGTTCCTTTTGAATTTGATGATGAATGTTTAAGATCTTTTGAAATTTTAAAGAAAGCGCTCATCTCAGCACCAATCATTCAACCCCCTGATTGGTCTTTACCTTTTGAAATTATGTGTGATGCAAGTGATTATGCTGTGGAGGCAGTTTTAGGACAAACTAAAGATAAAAAGCATCATACAATAGCCTATGCTAGCAAAACTTTAACAGGACCTCAACTTAATTATGCAACTACTGAAAAAGAGCTCCTTGCTGTTGTTTTTGCTATCGATAAGTTTAGATCTTACTTAGTGGGAGCTAAAGTAATTATTTATTCTGATTATGCTGCTCTAAAATATTTGCTCACTAAGAAAGATGCTAAACTATGTTTAATACAATGGATTTTGTTACTCCAAGAATTTGTCTTAGAAATAAAATATAAAAAGGGAGTAGAAAATTCTGTTGCCGATCACTTGTCTAGAATGCAGTTTGAGAATTCACAGGAAATGCTCATCGACGATTCACTTCGGGACGACATGCTCTATGGAATCAACAGATCTAACCCCTGGTACGCAGATATTGTTAATTTTATGGTTTCAGGATATGTACCACCAGGAGCAAACAAAAGGAAACTCGTCCAGGAAAGTCGTACTCACATATGGGATGAACCATACCTCTTCCGAGTCTGCTCAGATGGCCTACTCAGGAGATGTGTACCTATTGAGGAAGGAATAAAAATTATTGAAAGATGCCATTCATCACCATATGGAGGACATTATGGGGCATTCCGCACACATGCAAAGATTTGGCAATGCGGATTCTTTTGGCCAATAATGTATGAAGACACAAGAGAATTCATCCGAAGATGTGGACCATGTTAGAGGCATGGCAATATCAATACAAGAGATGCCATGCCACTCATCAACAACCTTCAGACTGAACTCTTTGATGTCTGGGGAATCGACTATATGGGACCATTCCCACCATCGAGGAAATGCAAGTATATTTTGGTGGCAGTAGATTATGTCTCCAAATGGGTTGAAGCCCTACCATGCAAGAAGGCTAATAACATAAATTCTAAGAAGATGTTTGAAGAGATAATATTTCCTAGATTTGGAGTCCCGAGGATAGTGATAAGTGACGGAGGATCACACTTTATCGACAAGCGCTTTGAGAACTACTTGTCTAAGCATGGAATACGTCACAACGTCGCTATCCCCTATCATCCTCAGACAAGTGGGCAAGCAGAAACATCAAATAAGCAAATCAAAAACATTCTGCAGAAGACAGTAAATGAGATGGGTACTGGATGGAAGGACAAGCTTCCTGAAGCACTCTGGGCATACCAAACAACATACAAGACACCTATTGGGATGTCTCCTTATCAGTTGGTGTATGAGAAGACTTGCCACCTACCAGTTGAGTTAGAATTTAAATCTCACTGGGCTATCAAGAAATGGAACATGGACCTTGATGCTACCGAAATAAGGAGGAAAATGCAACTCTCAGAGTTAGATGAATGGAGAGAAAAAACATATCACAATTCAAAGATTTATAAAGAGAGAGTTAAGAGATGGCATGATAAAAGAATTAAGAAGGAATTCACCCCAGGAGATAAGGTATTACTTTTTAATTCTAGGGTGAAACTTTTCGGACATGGAAAGCTACGAAGTAAGTGGGAAGGACCATTTAAAGTGGTACACGCATCATCACATGGCGCGGTCACGCTTCAAAATGATGAAGGTACGTTATTCAAGGTAAATGGTCAACTCCTTAAATTATTTTTAGAGCCCAATAAAGAATTAGAAGAATTAGATGTTATTAACTTCTTTATTACTTAAGTATTGTTGGGCCTGACCTTTTTAGTTTTTGTTTTTCGGGGTCCAACATATTTTTCGAAATAACAAAAATATTTAGAAAATTTTGCAAAAAGTAGACCGAAGTCGAGCTTGTAGGCCGGGCGCCCGCCCCTAGGTCTGGGCGGCTGCCCCATCCCCTACGCCGTTTCACCGCCGCCTTTTGCCTTCATGATTCTTCTACATTCTTCTTTTAGAAAAAGTTTATTCCTAGTTTATTCGGACGTTTTTATCACGAAATACCATTTAGATGCCGTTTTGATCCTCTGAACCCTCCAATATAAATGCCCTGTGACATCAGCCATCCTCATTCCATCAGATTATTCCTTTTAGAAGTTTGCTAGCTCTCTCTCCCAAGCTCCAATGGCCAACCACGACAAGAGAATCATCCCCTACGGTCTTGACCTAAATTCCATCCCCAAGGAAGATCCAAATTGCAAAGCTCTTATCCCAGTTAGCAATGCTCAACCCCTTGCTGCCATTCCACCAAGACCTCATAGCTATAGCCAATCTTACTTCATCCAGCCAGTTCTCACAGCACCTCCACAGCCCCTCTTGTTAGAAGATAAACTGTCGAAGGGGCCTGTCGTCAAGCTACCTGCTGGAACAAAGCTTTTGCCGCCGAAGTATAATGAGACGCTTGTTGGTGTGAAGACCAACAAGAAAGGAGAGATCGTCTGCGCCAAGTACAGCACTGGGGAACGCACCTACTTCGAAGGAGTTCACGCTCATCCAAGCAAAGTCAAATTTCTTCCACCCGAAGAAGCCCCTAAGCACGCCCTTGCTAAGGCTGAAGCTCCGCGCAAGTGTCACAAGACTTTAGCTGATTTAGAAAAGCTGATAGAGGCTCAGCAAGCTACTATCTCCTCTATAGAATCCACTCTACGCCTTCAGAATAGATGTTTTCTTCATACGCACGAGAAAGTAGAAGACATAGAGAAGAACAATAAGGAACTAGAAAAGCGCGTAAGTGCTTTAGAGCCTCCTAAGCCGAAGAAGTAGATTGAGTCTGTTTAGCAGTTGATAAGGCATTTTCAAGATTAGTTGCGAGATTGCTTGAATTCTTTTATTAATTCTTTCATTTATTTGTAAACAAAGTGCCTTACATGATATTGAATAAAGTGTTGGTTTATTATTATTGGATATATTTTGCTTGTGCTTTTGTATCCACCATGCTTTGTATAAAGGAAAATAGGAAATAAGTATGGAGGAAAGCACCCGATGATTTAATAAACATATTTTACCGCATGAAAGAAAAATCTTGAAGAAACATAACACAAGGACCCTGCATGTCGAAGCGAGCTTTAGAGATCCACCCCAAGTGGGGTAGGCGCCCAAGAGGTAAGCCCTCCTCGCTCCATCCTTTGACTATGGTCAGGTATGTTCCCCACATGTTCCAATTTCTATATATACACTTTCTGTTACGTTTCCCATTATGAATTCTTAAGTATAACCTATTTAATGCTGAAATTAAAAAGATAGATTATCTTAGTCATGATCTCTTTATAGACTCACACCATGATTCTTTCCTGGGAGTCCTGTTACTGTTGGGAACTTAACTTTTAGGGACCCCATATCATTTAAGTTGTTGTGGAGTGAGAGATAGTAGAATCATGAGAACCTGATTTCTAATACTTTGTCACTTGGAGGATTTCTTTTACAAAAATGTTAAAAATTCTAGCTATGCTTCTCCTCTATGGTAAGAATAAATGCCTAATAGAGCCTTATATGTATAAAACTAGCACATAAGCTATTTACTTTGTGTTGAGTTTGGTCAAACCATGTTAGACCCTTGTTGAGAGGTGGGCCATGCTCTCAAGATCAGGATTCACACTAATTTTTGCAACCCTTGCTACTTCTACCCTAGAAGTACGCACCACCATATTACCTATTTAGATCCACTCAGAAATTTGTTCTGCTCCTACCCTAGGAGTAAACTATCAAAATATATCTCCTATATGTTTTTCTTGATTGCTAGCCATGATTCTAAAATGCTCCAGGATGTTATCATTTTCTCACAATGTTTCATCAAAGTTCAGTGTATCTCATTGAAAAGAAAAAAAAGAAAAGAAAAAAAAGAAAAAGAAGAGAAGAGAGAAGAAAGAAAAAGAAAGTATTGATTTTGCCTTTTGTGAAGTACAAATTTCAAGTTGCAATTTCTCAAATCAAAGTTGAATAAGTATATCTTTTGTAAAGGAGCATTATAGAATTATCTTGCACCCCCTCTACCTTCCACAAATATTTCCTATTATGTTTATTCTTTTGAAACCACACCATATGCATGTCCTGATCTAGGGGTATGTCACTCCCCTCCTTGGATCCCATTTTGACTGGGCAATATATACAAAGTAAGTATGCTACATCCTTGAAATATTATCAACTCCAGATAAGCTTTTGTAGAATAGGATGTGCTATATGGCATTTGTCATACATACCTCAAAGAGGTCTACAAATACCACATATCTTGAGTGACTTGAGAGTACCACATGAGGTAGAAGATAAGCTATGTTTTTATTTCAAATACATACAAAACACCAAGTGACAGGTTGAAAGGAAAAAGGGGCTCAGTTTCATGCTGTTCCATTCTTTAACTTCCCATGGTATGGTAGACACTTTGAATCCCGCAATATAGGTATGACTAAGGAATAAATCTATTGTTGATGTCTTGGCTAGAGATTATACTTAAAGGTAATCTATTCTTTTCTCGAGGATGAGTAAAAGTCCAAGTGTGGGGGAGTTTGTTGACGGTAGTTAACTATCATTTTTAACCGTCAACTTACTTAAAAGAATGCTATAAAGTCAATTACCACCATTGACTAGGTGTTTAACTGATAGAATTCCATGAGTTTTGGTGAATATCTATTTCTGCAGGGTGTTAGCTGAAAATAATCAAAGATGGCCTACATGTTAGGTTTACATAGAGAGAAATGACCACGTATGGAAAAAGTATACTCTAGAAGGTTCAAGAAGCCAAACCCTGGGAGGTGGGACCCACTTGTCACTATGACAGAGGTGAGAGCCTAGCCCCAGGGGCAGCCGCCCAGCTCTGAGAGCCAATCACCTTCCACCTCGCGGATCCTGCCTCCACCGCCTTTGAGGATGAATAAAAATCATTGATCAAGGTCGGTTTGATCTCAGGGATGTGGTGCTTCCTAGAGGGCTATATAAGCAAGGCCCTTGGCCCCTGGAGGAGGGAGTTCTGAAACCCTAATTTATATTTTCCAAAGAGAATTCACCTGAGAAGGGTCCCTTGAATGGATCTGTCTCTAGGGCACATACAAGAGAGTTTAGCTTTGTAGTCTCTATATGAGATTAGAGTTATTCTTCTAAATTGAGAGAGTTAGAGTGGAGGTAGAAGATTGGAGGAAGCCCGGCCTGTTGGTGTCTCGTCTCCAAGCTTGTATCTACAGGGTCAAGTCTCCTAACCCGAGGCTTGGTTCTAGGATTCTTCAGCAATTCAACTTCTAATACTAAGTAAGTACGTTGTTATTATTGTTCTTTGGTTTACGGGTTTACTTTATTCACTTCGCGTAGGGAATAGAGTAACCATTCGTAGCGTAAGCGTGGTGCTTGGGCTAGGAATACTCGTATTTATCCCCTATCTGGCCAGATTAGTGAGTAGTAGCGTGGGACGTGACAATCCCATTGTTACCTTTGGAGTCTCCTCTTGTCAGAAGGTTTGGTAGGATTAAGTACCCTGGTTAAGCATCCTCTGTGGTGTCTCTTTTCCATCGATATTTCCCCAAAGATCAATAGTATCATAGCTTGCCATAGGTTGGAACCAGACTGTCGTCGTAGTTCTCTCTAATCGCTTATATCTTCACCACCTTGTAGTGTGGCCTAGGGGTAATAGTAAAGAATAGGTTAGTCATCGCACGCTTTCTCGTTGCGGATAAAACAAATACGATACTCTGGACTTATCTCCCGGGTGAAGTGCTCACCAATATTCGTGCGCTTGCGGATTATTTCTCTTAAATTCCTTTGTGTGCGTATCTAGTATCAACAATACTCTACACCTCACCAACCACGTTCCTTCTAAGCTGCTGCTAATGCTCATCAAGGGCTGAGAGATGAACAAAACCTTCTGAATCGAGTCTACAAAAAAATGAATGTGGAACAAGATGAAGTTCTTGGTGCTTCTCCCGCTCCTCAACAACTCAAAGATGGGGGCCAGTTGACTGTTGACGAGCTAGTCAAGATCAACCTTGGAACTGACGATGACCCACGCCCTACTTTTGTGAGCGCAACCCTCACATTAGAGGAACGTGAAAGTTATCGAACCTTCTTAATGGAGTTCTGGGACTGTTTTGCATGGAGCTACAAAGAGATGCCTGGGCTTGACCCTCGTGTCACCACTCACAAGCTTGCCATCGACCCTCGGTTTCGGCCAGTCAAGCAGCAACCTCGCTATGTCTGCCCCAAGCTGCAAAATGATATAATCGCTGAAGTTGATAAATTAATTGTTGTGGGCTTTATAAAAGAGGCGCAGTATCCCCGTTGGTTATCCAGCATTGTTCCTGTTGAGAAAAAGAATGGTTAGCTTCGGATTTGCGTTGATTTTCGTGATCTGGACCGCGCTTGTCCTAAGGATGATTTTCCAATTCCCATCACAGAGATGGTAGTCGATGCTACCACAGGTTATGCTACTTTGTCCTTCATGGATGGTTCGTCATGTTATAACCAAATTAAGATGGACCCACAAGATGCGTTTGATATGGCATTTCAAACGCCCAAAGGAAATTTTCTACTACACTGTCATGACATTTGGTTTAAAAAATGTGGGCGCGACTTATCAACGTGCTATGACTGTGGCCTTTGACAGCCTCATCCACAAGACGGTCGAGTGTTACATTGATGATCTGGTCGTGAAAACAAAAGATCGGCAAAACCATCAGGATGATCTACGTATTGTCTTCAATAGGCTACGGAAGTATTAACTAAAAATGAATCCGCTTAAATGTGCCTTTGCGGTGCAATCAGGTGTGTTCTTGGGCTTTATTGTTCGCCATCAAGGCATCAAAATTGAGCCAACAAAAATTAAGGCTATTTTTTATTTGCCGACCCCTCAAAATTTGGGTGACCTTAAATCTTTGCAGGGTCACCTAGCGTATATTTGACGCTTCATATCTAATCTCTCGGAGCGCACTCAGTCATTTTCAAGACTAATGAAAAAGGATATGTCATTCCATTGGGACGAGCAGTGCCAAAATGCACTCGATAGCCTTAACAGGTATTTGCTTAACCCTCCAGTCCTAGCGGCACCCGTAAGAGGATGCCCACTAATTCTTTATATTGCTACGCAACCCTCTTCGGTGGGCACGCTGCTCGCACAACATAATGATGAAGGAAAGGAGGTAGCCTGTTACTATTTGAGCCGCACCATGGTAGGTGCCGAACATAACTACTCACCTATAGAGAAATTGTGCTTGGCCCTCATCTTCGCGCTGATGAAGTTGAGGCACTACAAGCTGGCACACGAAATTTAGCTCATAGCAAGGGCGGACCCGGTAAGGTACGTGCTAAACCAACCGGCCTTAATGGGATGTCTTGGTAAATGGGCTGTGTTTATGATGGAATTTGATATTACTTATGTCCCACAAAAAGCAGTTAAAGGCCAAGCTTTGGCTCATTTTCTTGCAGCATATCCCGTGCCAGATGATTCGCCACTAGTGACTGATTTACCTGATGAAGAGGTATTTTCAGTTGGTGTCGAATCACCATGGGAATTATACTTTGATGGTGCATCTCGTGCCGAAATAAATCTTGACGGCACGCTCAGCAAAAGAGCTGGAACCGGACTTGTATCCAAGACACCGCAAGGTGAGACCCTCTACCACTCTTTCTCCCTCCTTAAAGAAGAGTGTTCAAATAATGAAGCTGAATATGAGACTCTCATCTTTGGCCTCTTACTTGCACTTTCTATGGATATTCAGAATTTGCACGCATGTGGTGACTCTCAACTTGTTGTTCGCCAAATTAACAATATTTATGAGGTACGCAAACCTGAGCTGGTGCCATATTACATGGCAGCACGCAAGCTCATGGAGAAATTTCAAAATATTCAAGTTTTACATGTTCCGCGAGGCAAAAATGTCTCACCTGATGCATTGGCTAAACTTGCAGCAGCGCTTGTGCTCCCTAGTGCCGAGCCTGCTCAAATAAAAGTAGAAGAGAGATGGCTACTCCCTGCTATCCTAGAACTCATCCCTGATGAGTATGAAGTCAACCAGGTGACGACAATGATTGTGGAACAAGATGATTGGCGTAAGCCATTCATTGATTATTTTAATCATGACACTTGGTCGGATGATCTGGTGGAAAGACGTCGCCTGCAACAGCACCTACCATCATATATCTACAAGGTTGGGATCTTGTACTGACGATCATTTGGCCAAGAAATACTTCTACGGTGTGTCTCTTGAAAAGAAACTGATCAGATATTACAAGAGATGCACCATGGAGTGTGCGGTGGCCATCAAGGTGGTGCCAAGATGTGTCACAGGATGAGGTTGGCTAGATACTATTGGCCAAAAATCATGGCTGATTGCCTCAAAACTGCTAAGACTTGTCACAACTGTCAAATTCATGGTGACTTCAAGCATCAACCACCGGTTCTGCTTCACCCTACTGTTCCCTCATGGCCATTCAATGCATGGGGAATTGATGTTATTGGCTCCATCGAGCCTCCCTCATCTAAGGGGCATCACTACATTCTAGCCGCAACTGACTACTTTTCCAAGTGGGCTGAGGCCATACCTCTACGAGAAGGGAAGATAGACAACGTCATCAACTTCCTGGAGCGACATATTATATATCATTTTAGGGTCCCACGGAGTATTACATCCGACAATGCTAAGGCGTTCACATCCACTAAGATGCAAAGGTTCATCGTAAAGTATAACATTGTGTGGAATTATTCCACGGGATATTATCCTCAAGCAGTGGCGGATGCAGGATGAGAATCAAGGGGGGCTAAAACAATGGAGATGTTGATTTGCATGAAGATTTAACGGTGATTTGATGTTTTTGCTACAGTGTTTTTAGTGGTAAATCCAGTCATTAGGGGGGGCTGGAGCCCACCCAGCCCCCCTGTAGATCCGCCGCTGTCCTCAAGCTAATGGACTTGCTGAGGCATTCAATAAGACCTTTGAAAAAATACTTAAAAAGACCATGACAAAATATAAAAGAGATTGGCATGATTGTCTCTTCGAGGCCTTATGGGTGTATCGAGTTACTACTCATACTCCGACACAAGCAACGCCGTACTCCTTCGTTTATGGAAGTGAGGCGGTCTTGCCACTTGAAGTGCAGCTCCCATCATTACTGGTGGTTGTCCAAGATGAACTCACGAACGATGAACAGATCCGGCTTCACTTTCAGGAGCTGGATGCTTTGGAGGAGGGTCGTCTCAACACACTCCAAAATTTAGAGCTATATCGCCAGAACATGGTGAGAGCCTATGATAAACTTGTCAAGCAACGAGTTTTCCGCAAACGCGAACTTGTTCTTTTTCTTTGACGCCCTATCGTCGTTACACACAGGACGAAGGGGAAATTCGAGCCAAAGTGGGAAGGGCCATTTGTCATTGAGCAAGTCTATGACAGTGGTGCATATTAGCTGATAGATTACCAAGGACTCCATCCTATGCTGCCCATCAACGGCAGATATTTGAAGAAATATTTCGCGTGACCAACGGTCGTGCGATCCTCACCCCTTTTGCTGTTTTATTTATTTATTTTTTTTGTTAAAGAAAAAATAACACGTTTTCTCTCATTATAGAAAATGTGTTTTAAACTGAATGGACATCACGTCCAACAACAAAAGGCTTTTCCTATATATATCATCAAGCTCAATCCTCTGGTGGCTGTCATTCAAGGTGTGTCCCTAGTCAGGGAATGTCCCAACCAACTTATATTTGGGGTAAAGCGACCTCAACACAAGCACAAGGTTGGCACCAATAAGGGATAAAGTGGGCGGATGGATTTCAATTCGTGCTGACCCTAGAAGTCATGGGTTCGCCAAATCCTTCACCTACATCCAGTTAGAAGGGAATACCAAGCCTCTAGGGAGACTAGGGAAAAGAGCATGAAAGGGCTACCTGACTCGACAAAAGTCCAGATCAAGTGTGAAGCCACGTGCCACCCTAAGAGGAGCTAATAAGGACCAAAAAAAAGTAAGCCTTGGAGGATTATTAGTTACACAAAGATGAAGAGCTGCTCTCTGAATTCATTGAACACAAAATCCAAGAAGCAAAACAAAAAGAGAAAACAAGAGATGCAATCAAAAGTCTCAAATCTCTCAATTGTCAAATGAAGTCAAGATATCAAGTGAAACAAAGGAAGGAGGAGGGTAGACATTCATCATCCTCGGCAAAAAAAAAGGCAAGAAAAAATCGCCTCAACTAGTTTTCCCCAAACCGATTCCAAAAAAAGAAATAGCCATATCCTATATTCCCTACTGGATAAAGGTAAAAGGTGTGAGACACATGACTGAAGGGAGGCTCGGAGAGAGTTTCTCTGACCCTGAGAGGTCCTAATGAAGTGCTAATCTTTTAACACGGTTATAACGAGGAAACTTAACCTCATGTGAAAGTTGTGTTGTTGACCTTGTTATGTCAAAATACATCCTTGAATGACGTCGCTGGAAGATGCTTCATAGCTTAGTGACTCATGGAAAAGCCGATTTTTTAAAAAAAAGAAGAAGAAAAATGATCAGCAAGTCATCATTTTTTCCTTTTTCCCTCTCCTTTTGAGAACAACATCCTCGTCCCTTGGAATACAAGAGGAACTATATGGCTGGCTTATGTGCCAAGATGGCTCAACACCCACAAATTGGCCTTTACAACTATATGGCTGGATTATATTCTCACAGTGCATCTATGAATTTTCGGATCTATGCTATTTATTTGGGAGCAGTGAAACAAGTCAGTGCGCCGATTGTGGAGCTGTGAAACCCTTCCAGATGGATCGGTGGCTCCGTTGTATTTAAATGGTCTAATCCACCTTGATAAATTTCATCAAGAATTCAATATTCTATTGGCGGTCACCAGTATGTTTGGTCACGATGGAACCAAAAGGTTTATTCAGGATATGGTATGATCTTCGCTATATCCTGCTTATTGCTATTACTCAAAGGGTGGCATGCATTTTTTTTGCCATATTTTCTAAATACTTGCCAGGCTACGACCATGCGGCCAGGGCGTTCATCGAAGTTGTATTTCCCCGAGTCAAGCCTCTGCTGCTTCACGCATAGACTTGACTCGGCAGGTGGCATCTGTTTGATGATTATTTTTATCAAAAAAAGAATAATAATGATATATGTCATTTATTTTGAAGCGGTACACAAGGCACATGTTTATAAAGTTGCTAATTATGGAGAAGCCTATGACACATGGGCCATGCATCTTCAACGTACATGGAATTTAATAATATAATAATGGTCAAAAAACAGATAGTGTATGTGTACATGCACGTATGCTGATGTGCCTGGAGATAAGTCCCGAATTCCTGATTCATGGCAGATTGGTTAGATAGATCTTGCTTTTCCGGTCTAATCTAAATAAACATTATTTGGCGAAGAGGCCAATCGCTTCTTGCTTTCCCCTATATAACCCAGCACCCTGGCCAACGGGAGGCCATTCGGTTGCACGCATTCACGCCGTACCTCTGCCAAACTTCCTCACCCACGCATACACCGCTGCCGACGCCCTGCTGCCCATCTCGCCGAGAAGCCGCACGCAGAGCGGCCTCAACCAGACGCCAACTCCCCGCCGCCTCTGCATCCTACACACACGTCCTCGTTCGATTGAGACCATGTCGGCCACGCTGGCTGTCACGTTTCCTAGTGAGCAATCAATCTAGATGTGTATTCACGTGAATATTATGATATGGCAAGAGTCATTGGTTCCTTTGATCTACTATTGTGAGAAGGCCAGCAACTTGACGACATCAGAACCCTCGCCGAGCAAGGTCGTAGTCGAGTTGCTGATGACGAAGCCAAGCCATATAAAAGGCAAGATGCGCGAGATGGGAACGTCCCGCTCATCGCAGCGCGCGAGACGGGAAACTCCCGCTCATCGCGATGACAAAAATCAAGACGTGCGAGATGGAAATGCCCCGCTCGTCGCAGCGCGCAAGACGGGAAACCCCCGCTCGTCGCGATGACAAAAGACAAGATGCGCGAGACGGGAACGCTCCACTCGTCGCAGTGTGTGAGACGGGAAAACCCCACTCGTCGCGATAACGAAAAGTTGAGACACACGAAACGAGAATGTCTCGTTTCATTATAAAATGCGGACGTCGGGAGGCTGTCGATTTGATCCCATGAGAAAGCATCATCCGAACAATACTCGTACCGCTAATTGGTTGCAGATTTTCTACTATATATCCATCTACGTCTAGTGCTGATGAGGCTAGACGAAACTCTGGTCAAGTGCCGATAAGGCGAGGTCACTACTCCACCGACACGTCCTAATTACAGGATCGGACACATCGTTGCTGGGCACCGACGAGGCAAAGGCAACTCACACACGTCCGTGTTAATGAAGGCCGGCGTATATGACTGGGCACCGACGAGGCGAAAGTCATCCCCTTCATTATCAACATATTCCGTTTACTCCGACATAGCGATGGCGGTGTCACGACTGAGCTTCGACGACATAAAGCCACCCATATAATTATTACGCCATATATCACATATGGCTAACGACGATCAAATATTTGACGACCATAAAAGCGCAGCTTAATCAGAGGTTTTCCGCAAGCTCGTCTTGCAGATGTAATTAACCGGCCGTGCCCAACATGCCCCGGGAATCGGCGAACTACATAATTTTCTTTAAGTCAGACCTCTCCTTAAGCATGACGCTGAAGACGGAAGAAGACATTTTTTTCATTGATCATGTATTTTGTATATTCAAGAAAGAATTAATGAAATATGTGGTTCTCGAATGTGTGCATGTGTCTCCCTTGCATTACAATTATTTTATTTATATGTCTTCGTTCGGTTTTCGACCAAAACAGCGACGTCTATGCAACATCTAGAGGACTCATGCACCCGGTGCATATGCCAAAGACTAGAGCTAAACCAACTTTGTACACCATGCCCTCCTCAGAATACGAGGGGAGGCATGACTCCCTATAGAGGGGATAAAACCCCAACTCAGTTAGAGGAGGCCGGATTCTTGCTTACTTCCGAAGGAGGAAGATGAATGAGCCCTGGATAGCACCGAGCGATCCCTAACTGATTTCTCTCGCATCTCCACCTTTTTGTAATGCTCCGATTGGCATTCCTAACACGAAGATCACCGTACTGCTAGATCTGGGGCTTAGAAGCTTGAACCAGAATAAATCGTTATGTCCCTTCCGTGTTTTGAGTGTTCGAGCCACCAAAGACCCACACATCGACTTCCGACGAATAACCATGATGCTCGCCGCGGTTACGAACCCGCAACAGGTTGCTTTGAGATCCATACTATTTCTAGAAAGAGTACATAGGTTTTTTATGAAAATATATAACACATGATTAATCTAATAGTATTTATCTACGATCACAAATATTGGTATTTTTATATACATTTGGTCAAACTTGAGATTGTTTGGCTCATTGAAATACGAGATAATACTCGTGGATGAAGGGATCGAGTATTCATTGTTGCTGATATTTGGTTCGTTACATAGCTTCGGTAGCAACAATGTTTACAGTATTTTTGCCGCAGCTGTGCCGCTGCCATGGTTTGTAGTAGTAACGTGGTGGACAGCGGCCGGAAACCAGCACACTCTAAGGTCGCGTTTGGCTCCCGCCATAGCCGCACACAGCCTCAGCTATGGCCGTGGCATGGGAACAAAATTGGATGCAGGCTGTGAAGGCCTACTGAGATGGAAGCCACGTGTCCCAAGAGATCCATCGCCCGACCAGAGGTGGTGCGGCTCCTCCTGCGGTTCATGCATGGTGAACTCCTCAGGATACTAAGGCTGTGTTCAGTTCCGAAATATTTGGCGGAAATATTCTTGTAGCACTTTCGTTGTTATTTGGCAAAATTTATCTAACCATGAATTAATTAGGTTTAAAAGATTCATCTCGACCTTTACAGACAAAATGTACAATTAGTTATTTTTTTTACCTACATTTAATACTCCATGCATGGGTTTAAAGATTCGATGTGACGGGTGACAGAGGAAATATTTTGGGAAGTGAACGGGCCTAAGAGGCTGTTTAGTTGGCAAAATTTTTTGCGAAACGTTACTGTAGTAGTTTCGTTGTTATTTGGCAAATATTGTCCAATCATAGTCTAATTAGGATTAAAAGATTTGTCTCGTCCATTTCGTCTAAACTGTGTAATTAGTTTTATTTTTTATCTATATTTAAAACTTCATGCATGCGTTCAAAGATTCGATGTGACAGGGAATCTAAAAATTTTAGCAAAATTTTTGGCATCTAAACGGTGCCTAAAAGTAGGCAAATGAAAACTTTACCATACCTGACTATACGATGAGATCTCCTGTGACACATGGCTTTCATGTGAGTGGGTCTCCATGAAGACTTGGATGCAGACAGCCTGCATCCAATTTTTTTCCCTGGCATGAGTATGGTGGACGAATCGTCTCTCAGACAGTTGGCGAGCCACGGCAAAAAAATGAACTAGCACTTGCAGCGGCTGCCAAACCTCTAGCGAACAGCGGCGCCGGTGTTTGGCCGATGCGACGTGCCACACTTGCGGCCCGGCGATATGTGGCGCGTTGAAACACGAACCAAACAGAGCCTAAATCCATGATTCTTAGGGCTTATTTGGTTTCAATGCGTTAAAGTTTAACTCCCATCACATCAATGTTCCCTCAAATGAATGGAGTACTAAATGTAGACTAATTGCATACATGTCGGCACAGATTAGGAGTAATTTACAAGACGAATCTATTAAGCCTAATTAGTTCAAAATTAGAAACTTTTTGTCAAATAAGACGAAAGTGCTACAGTGTTTATTAAACTTTAACAACTCAAACCAAACACCCCCTTCGCTTCTGCACAACCACAAAAGGAGAGTGAGAGACCACATAATATACTCCCTCCGTCCCTAAATATCTGTCGTTTGCGCTTCTCAAGAAATAACTTTGACTAAATATATATTAAAAAATATTAATATTTATGGTACATAATTAGTATAGTTGAAAAAGTCTTTGAATCTAGTTTTTTAATAAATTTATTTGGAGATACAAATATTGCATGTATTTTTTATAAATCGAGTCAAACTCACCGGCAAACGGATAATAAGGGACGGAGGTAATATATCCGATCACTCATTTGTGGGTGTAGAGCATATGGCGGCAACGAAAAGCACGGCCACCAGATAAAAATAATGTGCTGTGTGCACATCATCCGGCATGCTGCGTTCGTTTATGCCTCATCGGTCGCTGCCATGCATCGGCAGACGACGGCAGGCACTGGCACACCTCAGTGCCCACAGCGGCACAGCCCACTGGCTATTGGCCACTGCGCAGTGGGCACTGCCCAGCCACCGAGCCCTCGTGATTTCCTTTCCTGAAGTAGTGAACAGTACTATCTCATCGATCTGAGGAATCCTGCGGTCTTGCCCAAAAAATGCATGGTCACCACGCCAGGGCTATGTCGAAAATGGCAGATTTCGACCTCTGTCTGCTGGGGACAGAACAGTGCGCTTGGACCAGCAGCTCATAAACTCAACTCAGCCATACGATGACTTCATTAATTCTTGAATGGATCGACAAGTGTAGGGTGTGGCTCCCGGCCTGAGACTGAGAGGAAGCGCCGGCGGCCGGCGCTCTATCCTCGCCGCCGAACGCCATGCGCGCGGCTCGTCGCCATGCGCGCATCAAGCAGCGGGGCATGCAGATTTGGTGCAGTATCCAGGCCCAGCCCAGCAAAACGCGGGCCGGCATCATGGAACGAGATGGGCCGTACATTGTAGAGGCCCGCTTGGAAAATATTCATTCAATCTCTCTCAGCTTTTGCCAAAATCCGATTTGTCTCTTCACATCGAAAAACCTTCTTTCACTACTTGAAAAAATTCAGGAAACAACCTACCTCCAAAACTAAACCATTAATACTGATCATTTTGTAGAGACGGACGAGCTACCAACCTCTCGGAATGGAAAACAACATCCTCTGTAATATAGTTTTGGTAGTGCTTTTACCTCCTCAAACTTATGAAACAATTCCATTTTTTTTGGTGACAACGAAACCATTCCAATTTGCTCCGTGAAAGTGGTTCGGTCCAACATGACACCATATCAACAATGTTATGTGGCATCACGTCTGCATCAAGGAAGATATATCAGGCTGTATTGATAGCTCGGAAGGTTAAAATAGTCTTTATCATAGAAGGTTATACAAATTATTTTTCAAAAACACCATCCAAATATTTTTTCCTAAAAAAATTATGCAATTAAAAATCCTAAAATCTTATTTAATCTTAGAAAAACTATTGAATATTTGCTTTAGCTCAGAAAAATATTAAAACCAGTTTTAGATTTAAGTCATTCTCTATATTGTGGTTCCAAGCTTGAATATTTGATATGATCTCCTTTTGGTGCTTATTATTTGTTAGTAGTTGCTCTTGTTATCTTTTATAGTTAGTCTATATATTGGCCAGTGGCGGATCCAAGAATCAAAACCTGTGGGGCCAGCCAACAGAAGCTATGGGACCAAACCATATATGCTACAGTAAAATTGCACTAGATTCGTCAAAACCTGTGGGGCCAGGTGGCCCCACAGGTTCTACCTACATCCGCCACTGATATTGGCGACCCAGATTAACATGTTTTCCTTTTGTTTTACTTTGTAGCAATTTTTAATTAGCCTATTCAATCCACCTCTAACATCCAAAGATCCCTTTTAAAACCCTTCTCTGATACCTGCCACGTCCCTGGTTTTGAGAACCAAAACCAGCATACCCTCATGCACACCTTGTTAGGTGTGACTAACTGATGTTGATGTGTGTCTAACCTCTGCCAAGCTCTAAAACCTTTGCCTTCTTTCTTGACTTAACCAATGCCATCTCCATCACTAGTGTCATCTTCATCATCCTTGTACTCTAGCGATGTAGATGTGTGTCCGGTCTCCTTCAAGTACCATGACACCATCGTCCTCCTCCTTGGTCCACGCCGTCTTCATCACTCGTGCATTCTTGCTTTCGTGTGCCCAATCAAAGGCGGAACCAGGGGGCTAGCAGGGGCCGTGCCCCCCCAAGCACAGTAAATTTATTTAAATACCTATATAAATATTTATATTTATAGCACAAAAAATATTAATTTCACCCTTTTTTACTAAAATATGATGATTTTGGTTAGAAACAGTGTAGATTTTTTTGAAAATTTGTTGAAACATATAATTATGTATATTTTATCACACTAAAAAATACGATCACATTTGTCCGGGCCCCTTAATCAAAATCGTTGGTTCCGCCTCTGTGCCCAATTTGACCAGCACATGATACGTTCTCTGGCCAATGGTCCCTCGGTCCAAGCCTTTTCGTTCGCTTTTCACTGCTCCTAATCCATCTATCACGCACATATTCGCTTGACCTTCTTCATCACCATTGAGCGTCTTGGCGTACCCAACACCGCTGCACACTCTCAAGGCAAGAGACATGTTGCAGGCACAACACACTCAACGCAACACAACATGACACCTCCGGTTAGCCATTAGCATAATCAAGCACATATCAATTAAGAACTAAACTAGAAAAGCCTAAAACATCTGTCAATCATTCATCACACATGGATGACATCAAGACACTTCTCAACCTTGGTCTCTCGGGACAATCAGAGGCCGATCGCAGGCCACCGATGAAGTGGATGTAGGGCAAGGGTGGCAGAGGAATATGAGAAAATCTCAATAGAATTAATGGTTGTTATGGGGCAACCGTGGTCACCTGTTGTGGATTCATGACATGTTTCTATGTGTAGACATCCAACGTAATATATCTGTATAAATTTAGAACAACCAGATGAAAAAAGAACTATTGCATAGATTTAGGAGGATTACGGCTCCTTTTAGGGGTGCTGTAAAGAATGAGCAGATGTATGCCGTCGGGTCATGGCCAAAAGATCTACCAAAGAATGCGATTGTTGAGAGGACAGACCCAATCATTTATCGACTGTACTTTTGTGCGCCAGTCACCTGATGAAAGACTGCAGTCTGCTGATACGTTACACACCAAGACACCACCGGCCTGCTGATCGTTGAGGCCGGTTATTATTCGATTATTTTGCACACGAATAGCAGCATCATGAGCAGATTAAAGCATTTGACTATGTAGCTAGATATAGTATTAAGATATACAGATCAACACACGGACGTTGATTAATTGTTGATCCACTGATTGAGCGTGTAGTAGGCTATTAGCTTGCATTGCTACTGCTAGGCGCTCATCTCGTCCTGCTGCAGGACGTGGAGCAGCGCGGCGCGGAGGCAGCCTTCGTCCTGCAGCGTGGCGGGCACGTCGACCACGGCGTCCTGCACCGTGGCTGAGCCTCCCACGCGACTCACGCACGCATTCTGCACGGGCAGGTCCAGCGACCGCAGCGCGCCCATGAGGAGCGCGGGGGCGTGGCGTGTCGACGCCGTCGTCAGGCGCACCGCCGCCCCATGGCGCCCGACCATCCGCACCTCCAGCTTCTCTTCGAGGCCCAGCTTCCTCGCCGCGACCTGCTGCTTGGCCTCGGCCTCCAGCTGCTCCACGCGACCGCGCAGCTCGGCGATGTAGGCGGCGGCGTCGGCGAGCAGGGACGCCTTGTCCATCCGGGACACCGTGGGCACCGCGGCCCGGAGGTCACAGAACCGGCGGTTGAGCTTCTCCCGCCGCTGCCGCTCGGCCTCCACGTGGCTGATTCCGGGGTTGTCGGACCGGGGCCTGGGCTTCCTGCCCCGGCTCCTCGCCGTGCGCTCGGACAGGCCGACCACCGCAGCCGCCGGCGGGTTGCTGGACAGGTCGGAGGCCGCCGAGTCATGCGAGCCTCCGGCCACCCACTCAGAGCCATCATGCATGGGCTTATCGAGTGCTTCTTCGCCCAGTAGCCATTGCTCGGGTACCCCGCAGGACACGAACTCGAGGACTGAGTGGTGGCCTGCCGCCGTGGAGAAGAAGGACGGCGGGGAGGCAGGGGAGAATAAGGATGCCTGGGAGACGAGCTCATTCATGGCACCCTGACCCTGTTGCATTTGTGATTTTTCGTGTAGCAAGCTTCGCAGAAATGGCAGCTTCAACTATAACCCTAGCCTTGTGTCCTTGAGGTGGTAGCACTCGTAGTAAGACTAGCCCATTTATAGCCAATAATACATTTGCAAATAAGCACCTCTGGTAGCTTCATATCACTTCATTTTCAACAAAATTTCAATCAACTTTGCTAAAATTTTAATATGCAAATGCAAGCTTTTAGTTGGAGGGTTTGCCGTTTAAGTTTTGAAATGGGACCCACATGTTAGTCCTGCCACGTAGAGTAGTTTCATATCACTTTGAATCATTTAAAAAAAAATCAGTCAATTTTGTTTAAATTTTAAGATGTAAATGTGAGCTTTTAGTTTGAGGATCTGGCTTTTGACGTGGGTCTACATGTAGATCTTGCTACGCTAATTAGCACTAGGCCTGAGCATCTTAGCTGGTTAGGTCAAACTAGAACGGCAAAATGGTCGATTGAGTTCAGAGTTCAGACCTAAAATTTATGCTCAATAGCGTCGGACGAACCGCTTTGGGCTAGGACGGGTTTGGACCTGGGTCTGGGCAAGCCACCTGCTATTTTTCAATACAAAATAAATAAAAGAAATGTTTTTTTTATCTAGAGTTACGTTGACCCGAGCCAATTTTTTTCAATGCAAAGACAAATCTATCAGGCCCTATCCAATAAGGTTCACGAACTAGGTCAAGTTTGGCAGGCTCGGGTTAGGCCAAGGTCGATTCTACTCCCTCCGTTCCAAATTATAAGACGGTTTGGCTTTTCTAAATTCATAATGTCGGATGTTGATATTGAGTACCCAAAGAAGGGGAACTGATGGTCATCAACGATCAATTCGTCCGGGCGATTAAAGAACGTGACCATGGCTTCGCCCGACCCCAAGGGAGCGGGCTCTGTCTCGCCCGAACCCTTGGGCGCGAGCTCCGCCTCGCCCGATCCTTGGAAGCGCATCCGGCCTCGGGCGGGAACACAAGCCCCCGTGGGGGAGACCACACTATCTCCTACCACTACGGGTGTGACGACGTGGGCCCGTAGCCACACTCCTAACGTTGTGGGGGGAGCGGGCACGCCTCGACGTGACCCGTGGCCTCGACGGGACATACTAGGGCACCCACGTCATCTACAGCACCGGACAGACCAGCACTGTGCTACCAAATTCTCATACGGCCCTAGTCAAGGGAGCTTGTTGACCATGCTGTGCACAGGGACAGAATGGGGCGCCACGACGAGCAGATGATGCCCGCCTACAGCGCCAGTGACGAACAGGACCGCGAAGTGGAGTCGCCTCCACCATGACCTACAGGACCATCGGGGCCTGCCTATCGGGGAAGAAGAGCGACGTAGCTCTAGGGCTTCCTTCTTCCCTGCTTTTTCTATTTCTTCTTTTCCTTCCTTCTCTCCTTCTCTCTCTCGTGTACCCCTGGCCTTTCTGTTGACCTATAAAAGGGAAGGCCAGGCGCCCCATCAGGGGTAGAAGATTTTGAAGCCTTCCCAATGCTCTCAAGTCATGGGAAAGCAACTCAACCCCATTCGATACACTCACTAGAGACTTGGGATCTCTTCCCTCTCTCTCTCCCATTTATAACCCCTACTGCAAACACAAAGCCGGTAACACGAGCAGCATTGCACTAGACGTAGGGACGTTCTGCTCGAACAAGTATAATTCCTTGCGTCCTCCACGCTCACCATCCGAGCCAAATGCGCAGATATAAATTTACTCATCGGTGGTTCGAAACACCGATAGTTAGCGCGCCAGGTAGGGGCCTTTTGCGTGTTTTGACATCCTCATTAGGCCGCGGATAGCTAGCCATGGCGTCAGCTGGGTCCCGGGCACACACATGCGTTTCGAGGACCTAGATTTCTTCGTCACCATGGAGGGGGAGCTGGCGCTGGCTCCTGCCCTCGTCCAACCTCCTCGCTCCACCGGCATCGGCACCGTCATCGAGGCCCTCGAGGAGCCACATCTGCGTGCCCTGGAGGTTCATGCCCCTGGGAGCAGCCAGCTCCCCGACTTCAATTACGAGAGGCTAGAGTGTCAGCTCAGCATCTTCATGGGACCCCAGCCGTCCTGGGAGGACTTGCGCAGCCTCACTTTTTCTTTTGTCAATGTTATGATGCAACTTGCCAGATGAGAACCGCTCTCCCTGGCACACCTCACCCGAAACGCCCCGACGGCGTTTTCGTTCGGTCTGCGTAATGTTGCGGGGATGATTGGTCACCTCACGGCGTAGCGCATGCGTCTGCCTCCCACGAACGACGAGTTCGTTGGGATGGCGGATTATGTCACGGAGTCCTTCTATGATCTCCTCGTGGGAGATTCTGAGGGGATCTCCGACTCTGATTCTAGCAGGGGAAGCCATCACACCTCGCGCGAGTGCTTCATGGCACTCACCGTGTGAAAACCCACGAGGGGCATGTCACCAACGTTCACGAGGGGGAAGTTACCCCTCCATCTAACCCCGACAATGAAGTCGAGGCAAGTGGGTGGGTCTCGCCTAACCCACGGCTAGAGCAACTGAGGGCACGACAGCAGGAGCTCGAGGATGCACGACTCTAGCTAGAGGAGGAGCGCATAGAAGTCGAGCGTGAAATCGCTCGTCATGCGAACGACGGGCGTGCACGCGCCAGGGCTCGTGACGTGAACCGAAGGATAGTTAAAGACGACGATGGCCTCCCGCACTTTGCCCGAGCAAGCCAGAACATAGCCGCTGTCGCGGCCCTGCTCCGAGGGCTCTCGGAGCTCGTGACACTCGAGGATCATCAGGCTCAATGCAAGATCCGCACGCTACTCGAGCACACGACGATGCAACAGGCGAAGAGCTCAATGTCCAAGCGACGTGGGCTCAACGCTAGCCAACATGCGCCCTCGGGGCGACACGACAAGGACATATCTGTCCACCAGCCACCGCGTGACAACGAGAATCGCGTCGCGGTCCCGATACACGAGCGTGTCTGAAGGGTCAAGATGGTGGACTAGATGGGGGTGAATAGTCCTTTCTAAAACTAGATTGTGCCGGCTAACTAAAACAAGTGCGGAATTAAAACTATCGGTCTAGCCAAGACTACACCCCTCTATCTAAGTTCTCTAGCACCTTGCAAAGATCCTAATTAAGCAACTAAGGTGTCAAGCATAGCAAGAGCTCACCTAATCAATTCTAGAGCAAGGTCACAAACCTATGCACTAGTACTTTGCCAACCGATGGAGTTCCTACACAACTAGTGAAGCAAAAGCACAAATCCCCTTAAGATCACTAGCAATGCTCAGTAACAAGGCAACCAATGCCAAATTAGAGAGCGCAAATTACTTAGCTACACAAACTAAGCAATGTGACTAACAAGATTACACAAACTAAATTAGCCATGCAAAGAGGATACTTCTAGCTACACAGGCAAGAAGGTAGCTAGCTAGCTACACAAGCAAACTAGTTACAAGAGCAATTATACAAGCACTATGTATATAATGTAAATACAAGCTTGCGTAGAGAGGATGCAAACCACTTTAAAGAAATACACAAAGTTGACATGATAATTTTTTACCAAGGTTCACTTGGTTGCCACCAAGCTAGTCCCCGTTGTGTCGACCAACACCTCGTGGTTCAGTGGCTAATCGGTATCCACAACCGAGCCTCCCAAAGGCGCCACAAGAACCTACCGCAAGTGTTGTACCTCAATGACGCGCTCTACTAGAGTTGCTCTTCATGATCCCCGCGGGGTGAGTACAATCTCCCTCACAAAGCTTCTCCGGAGCCTCGCACAATCTTCTTGTGAGCTTCGATGAAGCCACAAGCTACCAAGACGTCTAGGAGGTGGCAACCTCAAAGAGTAACAAGCACCACTGGCTTGCAACATGAACACCTAGTACCACTCGATGCAATCGCACTAGAATCACTCACACGCTTATTGATTCACAATCTAGCAAGCACAAGTGAGTTGGAGGCTTTTCAAACCAAGCACACACAAGGGCAACACATCCCCAAGGTGCTCAACACCAGCCAAGGCCGGCCACCACTTCTATTTATAACCCCATGGTCAAATATAGCCGTTACCCCTTCACTAGGCATTCTTCACAGCGACCGGACGCGCCGATCGATATGACCGGACGCGCTGCACAATGTCTGATTGCTCTGGTTTGTCCACTTGTCACCATGGATTCAACTGCGACCGCTCAATCCTCCAACGGTCACCACACACCAACGGTCACCAAGCGAGCGAGCGAGCGATCAGACGCGCTGCAAGACGAACCGGACGCCACGGTGCCAGCATCCAGTCATTTCCAGTAAGCACCCACTCAATTACCAAAACCAAATAAGGACCTTTTAGTGTTGGCCCCATCCGCGATGCGCGTAATACCCTGAATGCCCGTAGACGCGGATGGGGAGATGAGAGAGGGGGGGCCACCCACGGCTACCACCCTCATCACGATGAATGCTACAATAGCGCCAAGGACCGGAGCCTAAGCCCCACTCTGTCGGGCCCTCAAGTTTTCGGCCGATACATCCTCAACTCTCCTTTCCCGTCGCGGTACCGATTGCCGACGAACGTCCCGAAATACTTCGGGGAAATGAACCCCAGACTATGGCTTGAGGATTACTAGCTCACATGTCAATCCGGTGGCACGGATACTGACTCCTTCATTATCCACAACCTCCCCTTGTTTCTAGCTGACTCGGCCCAAACCTGGCTGGAGCACCTTTCGCCCAATAAGATTCAAAGTTGGGCAGACCTAAAAGAAATCTATGTGAAAAACTTTCAGGGCACGTACACATGCCCCAGGAACCCCTGGGATCTAAAGAACTGTCATCAGGAGTCAGGAGAAACTCTTCATGAGTACATTCGACGCTTCTCCAGGCAGTGCAACGAGTTGTCCGATGTTGCCGACGCCAACGTCATCGGGGCATTCCTGTCTGGGACCACCTGTGAGTCCCTGGTCCATAAGCTAGGAAGCAAGGGTCCACGTACCACCAAGTAGCTCCTTGACATCGCCACCAGCCACGCCTCATATGAGGAGGCGGTCGGGGCAAACTTCGACCGTTCCCTAGGCAAGGCCAAGTGAGACGAGGGCGCTGAAGAAGGCACCTCTGATCACTCGGGTAAGAAGAAGAGGAACAAGCAGTGGCATGAGGCCTCGCTCATGGCTGCTATCGAGCAAAATGGCAAGGCACCCGCTAAGGGCACCCCTGACCACTTTGTGAAGCTGCTCGAAGGGCCATGCCCGAACGCCTACCTAGTCAAGCACCTGTACAAGGACTGCTCCCTCATGAAGCGGTTCCTGTCTGGGGTTCCAAGAGAGGGGATCAGAAGAGGAAGCCCGACCCCCCGGAGGACGACACTAAGGAGAAGGAGGGTGCCTTTCTAGAGATGATGGGCTACCTCATGATCTTCGGTGGGACAACGGCTTATGATTCTAAGCGCCGCCAAAAGCTCGCGCGCTGTGAGGTTTATGCGACCGAGCTAGCCACCCCTGCCTTCCTCCGATGGTCGAGGTCCCCATCACCTTTGACCGATCCGATCACCTAGAAAGCATCCCACATCTGGGCCAATATCCGCTTGTGGTTGACCCGATCGCCGGCATGAAATGGCTCACCAAGGTCCTGATGGACGAAGGCAGTGACCTCAACATCATGTACACTGAGACGCTTGGCGCCATGGGCATTGACCGATCACGCATCCGACGACTGGAGCTCCTTTCCATGGCATCGTGTCGGGGAAGCAGGCCAAGCCACTTGGGCAGATTGACCTACCCGTTACCTTTGCGGATCCATCCAACTTTAGGACAGAGACCCTCACCTTCGAAGTGGTCAGATTCCACGGAACCTACCATGCCATCCTAGGATGCCCATGCTACACGAAGTTTGTGGCCATCCCCAACTACACCTACCTCAAGCTTAAGATGTTAGGCCCACGAGGGGTCATCACCATCGGCACCTCCTTCTAGCGCACTTATGAGTGCAAGGTGGAGTGCTACGAGCTCGCCATGGAGACTATCTCCTCCAAGGAGCTCATGGTCATCAAGGAGGGGATCGCTAAAGAAGCGCCTGACTCCAAGCCATCAACTGGGTCTTTTGAGCCCACAGACAGCACCAAGGAGGTCCTCATAGACCCTAGCAGCACCGAGGGCAAGGTGGTGCGCATTGGCACCTCACTCTCCCCTAAATAGAAAAGTGCGCTCGTCAACTTCCTCCGCACAAACAGAGACATCTTTGCGTGGAAACCCTCGGACATGCCATGCATTCTGAGGGAAGTCACCGAGCATGCCTTGAAGATTAGGCCAGGCTCCAAGCCGGCCAAGCAGCACTTGCGCCGCTTCGACAAGGAGAAGCACAAGGCCATTGGTGAGGACATTGCAAAACTTTTGATGGCCGGGTTCATTCAAGAAGTTAATCAACCCTAGTGGTTACATAATCCTGTTCTTGTACGAAAAAAGAGTGAGAAATGGAAAATGTGTGTTGATTACACGAGTCTCAATAAGGTGTGTCCAAAGGATCCGTTTCCTTTATCGTGTATAGACCAAGTAGTCAACTGGACCTCGAGGTGCGAAACCCTCTGCTTCCTTGATGCATACTCCGGGTACCATCAGATCACGATGAAGGAGTCTGACCAGCTTGTGACCTCCTTCATCATCCTGTTTAGATCATTCAGTTACGTCATGATGCCATTTGGGCTCAAAAACGTGAGGGCTACATACCAATGTTGTATGCTCAAGTGTTTTGGGAACCTCATCAGGAAAACCGTTGAGGCCTATGTGGATGACATCATAGTCAAGTCCAAACAAGCTAACCAACTCGTGGCGGACCTAGAAAAAACTTTCAAAAAACTTCGAGCAGACAGCATCAAACTCAACCCCGAGAAGTGCATTTTCAGGGTCTCGAGGGGTATGCTTCTTGGGTTCATCGTCTCCAAGCATGGCATCGAAGCCAACCCAGAGAAGATCTTAGCCATCATGAGGATGGGTCTGATCCAGAATGTAAAGGTGGTGGAACGGATTATAGGGTGCCTCACGGCACTCAACCGCTTCATCGACTTCTAAAGAAAACTGACCTATTTGCGTGGACACTTAAGGCCCAAGAGGCACTTGACAAGGTCAAGAAGCTCCTAATGAAGGCCCTGATCTTAGTCCCACCAGCCGAGAAGGAACCACTCCTGCTCTACATCGTGGCCACCACGCAAGTGGTCAGTGCCGCCCTGGTGGTACAGCGGGAAGAAGAGGGGCACATCCTCAAGGTGCAACACACTGTATACTTCATTAGCGAAGTCTTGTCTTATTCCAAGACTCGCTATCCCTAGATCTAGAAGCTCCTATCCACCATCTTAATCACCAAGAGGAAGCTGTGTCACTACTTCGAGTCACATCCGGTGACGATCGTGGCATCGTTCCCCCTCAGCGAGGTCATCCAAAACTAGGATGCCACAGGGAGAATCATGAAGTGGGCGCTCGAGCTGATGGGTCAGGGCATTTCGTACGCTCCTCAAACAGCCATCAAGTCCCAGATGTTGGTGAATTTCATTACAAAATGGACCGAGATCCAAATGCCTCCAGCGGTCATCGACCAGGAGTAATGGACGATGTACTTCGACAGATCACTGATGAAGAAGGGAGCTGGCATAGGACTAGTGTTTGTTTCCCCCTCAGGGTACGCATGAAGTACATGATCCGCCTTCATTTCCCTACCTCTAACAATGTGGTTGAGTATGAAGCACTTATCAATGGCCTACGCATCACCATCGAGCTGGGAATCTAACGGCTCGACATTTAGGGCGACTCGTAGCTTGTCATTGATCAGGTCATGAAGTAGTCAAGCTATCGCAATGCCAAGATGGCTGCGTATTGCCAAGAAGTCCGCTAGCTTGAGGACAAGTCCGATGGCCTTGTGCTCAATCACATCCTAAGATGGCTCAATTAGGTGGCCGACACGCTAGAAAGCAGCATCTGGTCGAGAGCCGGTCCCAACTGGCATCTTCGCTAGCGATTAGCACATGCCTTCGATCCGCTACGAGGAGCCAGAGCAGGCTGGCAACGAGCCACCTACCCCGGGCTGGAGGGCTGAGAACCGGCAGCTCTTTCTAACCCCTCTGCCTCAGGCTCGGGGGCTGACCTGCCGTCAACCCTTTCTGACCTCGAAGTAAAAGAAATTGACGAACATTCAGTGACAGAGCCTAACCCTTTGCCCGATTGGAGAATACCTTACCTCAATTACCTCATCTGTGAGATGCTCACAGCCAATAAGATGGAGGCTCGATGGCTCACGAGGCACGCTAAGTCCTTCATCATCATTGAGGGAGAACTCTATAGAAAGAGTCATTCCAAGGTCCTGCAGCATTGCATCCCCACTGAGCAAGGACAACGGCTGCTGAGGAACATCCACGATGGGATATGTGGACACCATGTTGCACCTAGGACCCTCCTCAAAAATATGTTTTGACAGGGCTTCTACTAGCCAATCGCAGTGGCTGACGCCGAAAAGATAGTACGCACCCGCGAAGGATGTCAATACTACGCTCGACAGACCCACCTGCCAGCCCAAGCACTCCAGACGATCCCCATCACGTGGACATTCGTGGTCTAGCGACTCGATCTGGTTGGGCCCCTCAAGAAGGCGCCCAGAGGCTACATGCACCTACTTGTTGCCATGGACAAGTTCTCGAAATGGATAGAGGCTCGGCCGATCACAAAGATCAAATCCGAGCAAGCCATGATATTCTTCTGTGACATCATCCATCGCTTTGGAGTCCCGAACTCCATCATCACAGACAACGGCACGTAGTTCACGGGGAAAATTCCTAAGGTTCTGCGATGACTACCACATCTATGTTGATTGGGCTGCCATGGTGCAACCCGCACGAATGGACAAGTTGAGCACATGAATGGCATGGTTTTGCAGGGCATCAAGTCTAGAATCTTCAACAAGCTCAACAAGTTTGGCCGCTAATGGTTTGCGGAGCTCCCCGCAGTGCTCTGGAGTTTGAGAACAACCCCCAACCGGGTGATAGGCTACACACCATTCTTCATGGTCTATGGCACTGAGGTGGTCCTCCCGACTAACCTTGACTACAGAGCGTCGAGGGTCATAATGTACAAGGAGCAGGAGGCCAAGGCATTCCTTGAGGGCACCATGGATCAACTTGATGAAGCATGTGACGTCGCCCTCCTCCACTCGGCCAAGTACCAGCAGGCGTTGGGTTGATACCACAGCCGACGTATGCAGGGTTGGGCTTTCAACGTCGGTGATCTGGTACTCCGCCTCGTCTAGAGCAACAAGGACTACCACAAGCTCACCTTGCCATGGGAAGGACCGTATATCATTGCGGAAGTGCTCCGACTCGGCACCTACAAGCTCAAGACCACTAACAGCAAAGTCTTCACCAACACGTGGAATATCGAATAGCTACATCGCTTTTACCTTTAGTTTTTCCAAGTTGACAACATTCTTGTGTAAAATCATGTTTTTGAAATAAAAAACACTTTCCCTTATCGGTTTCATTATCACCTCCTCGGTTTTTCATGACACCCAACCCCTGCAACAGCCAAGGGTCAGGCCTCACTTGGGGGTTGATAGGGGCATCTATATGTTCAGAAACACTTTTCTCACCTGACCCCTTCTTATGTTGAGACTTAGAAGTAAGAATTACGGGAACAAACACTAAGTAAAGCTGGTCAAAATGCAAGAAGCCTACGCCCCAACGGCTACGGTGCCCTTGCTCACCAGTGTGATCAGAGTTTTTCACCTGTATCTCAAACTTTCTAAACCTTAGCATTAGAAGGGATCGTACGAGTATACATACTCAGAAACACCCTTTGCATCCGACCCCTTCTCGTGTTAGGACCTAGAAGTAAGAGGTTGTAGAAACTAACGCTGAGTGAAACTGGGCAGACTGCAAAAAACCTATGCCTCAGTGGCTATGACTCTTTTGCTCCCTAGCGTGATCAGAGTTTTTCGTCCATGCCTCGACCTTTGCAAACTTAGCGATGGAACGGGTCGGATCACATCAAACCTTTTTACATGAAAAAGGACTGGTGTTTAAACGACAAAGGCTAAAAACTTGTTCATTCATTACAAGTTCTTGGGCACCACGTCCCGATTCATCTGACTAGCTAACCCCTCCGAGGGATAACCTCACCTTCTATCTGATCAGTCAAGTTTCGAGGAGGGACGACCACCGTTTTCACGATTTCATCTAGCTCGGCGTTGTTGACGGTCGCTAATTTCAATTATAAACCATCAACATAATCTGTATATGTACTTAATTCCATCACCAAACATAAGTATAGGAGTTTAAACTAATAAATTCCATGAGTTTTGGTGAATCTATGTTTTTAGCAGGGTTTAATCAGAAAACCAGCAAGGCGGACCTACATGTCAGAGATAATTATGCAATTCCACCGTGAAACCAACGTGAGAATGTTCTAGAGGACTCCAGAGAACACCACGCCAAGGCAGAGGCTGCCAGGTGGGGCCGGGAGGCCCACCTGCAGGACGGTCGGCCCCTAGGTCCCACATGTCAGCCTCCCCTTCGAACGTCAGTTCCCTACCACCTCCTAGGTTGCATCTACGCCATTCCTTAAGTTGGTTTGATCCAAGGGCTCATGTTGCAAGCTCCGGCCTATATAAGCAGCCTTGTACCCCCTCCCTGAGTCATCCCCAAAACCCTAATTCATATCTCTAATTCAGAGATCAGGGTACACCAGGAGGATTCGGTCTAGACTCTCCAATGTAGTAGATTAATAACTTGGGAGCGAGGGTCGAGGTGAGTTCTTGCTCAAGTTTCGGATCTAGTCTTAGAGGCTCGGCGAAGCCTTGTATCTTCACTTCTACATCTTGTAAGACTTATTATTATTTTATCATACTCTTATCTATATGACTATGCATACTTTGAATATATATCTTGCTTAATTATGGTTAACATTACTTTTGTATGCGGGTTCATAGAGTTCTTAGCTTGCTATAGTTTACTGGTTAGGCTAAGTAGGCGAGTCTCATGTAAGCGTGGTGCTTATACGATGCTCTACCTATGAGTACACCCTATTCTCTGGTTATGTGGTAGCAGCGGGTGGTGATAGCGCCATCTATCCTTTGTAGTCTATGCCAAATTGAGAAGGTTCTTAAATTATAGGACCATAGTCGCGTTAGTAAAGTTATCTATATTGGGTGCTCTGTTATCTAAGTGGTGTCCCGAAGTGCACAAGAGTAGAGTTAGTTTTAGTTATAGTTGGATCTATATATATACTTTGACCATGTAATAAGAATGTCATAGGAATCTACTTCACCCAAGTTAACTAGTTTACATTATCTTAGTGACCTATCCCCTGAGTGTCATTATGATTAATTCCAATCATTACCTTTACCCCTTGCTCTAGCTATGTTGGTATGTTGACTGATAGATATTCCTTTACTACTCAATAAGTCTTTACTCCATTGTTTCCCTGTGGTAAATTATAAATAACGATACATGGAATACTTCCGGTAAAATGCTACAATGGTATTCTATGCGCTTGCAGAATTCTTCATATTCTATTTGCATTAATAAATACCAACAAACATTTTTAGCATTGTTACCGGGGAAACAATTAGCATAAAGATTTAGATCATTAAACATACCGCTAGCTTTAGTAGGATTACCCCTGTTCTGTTAAATTGTGGAATAAGATAGGACAACAGATGCCATTTCGACATTTCGGCAAACTTCCATAAGAAAATAAGAAAGACATTGAAGAACCCTAGGGTGCCTGAACATTAAAGACCCATCAACATTGGAACCCTACCATCTCATAGGTTCGTATAGATATATATATTATTCTAATGGTGCGTAGATTAGAGAAAAAGGTCGATGTCATGAGAATTCAAATCACATCTCAAGTGACGAATACAGACACTGCACTACTCATAAATTCCATCATGTGAGTTGTGGTAAGTATGATCAAGAAAGGTGAGATAGTCTTGCTCATGGACTTTAAACTTAATGAGTAGTTATCTTTAAATTTCTGCATTCCACTGCATGTTTACTTAGAATAATCCATGCATCCACTTTGTTTTGTTTGAATTCTCTCATATCAAATCCACAACATGTTTAGTTCCATGCATATATCCATGCCACTTGCATCCTTTATCTTAAAAAATCACTCACCATGATCATGTTGTTTCATCTTTGTTTGAGTACATCTCTGTAGTGCTTTCATGCTACCTTTGTCTACTATAGTATGCTTTGGTTTTGAAGTATTTGACACACTTCCATAGGCTTTTAAATTAAGCGTGGTGCTTAGGTTGAAATGCCTTCCTTAATCAAAATTAGACAGAGTCTAGTTTGGTTATTGAACTAAAAATTGCTTGTGTAGACATTGGATATTTTGTTGGACTAACCCTTGTAGAAAACTCTAAAAATCAATTGGGATAAGTCAAAGAAATGAATTCACATCAGAGATGAATCAAGTCATACGATGAACTCCAACAACTTTACGCAAAAGAGGGCCCAGTTCATTCTTCATGAAAGGAAGATCTATGAGTATTAAGGTTTATTCATTTATCTTTTGTTGCAAGTTACCTTAGCCTTGAACCATGCTAGAATACAGCCAACACATAAAATTTGTTAATAAAAAAAATCTATGCTAAGATAATTAAAAAACATCTTTTCATTAGCATAGAAGAAAATTACAAAAGTTATGGACAACAATCCTATTTCAAATTCGTTGTATTCCCTCGGGTATGTGTCCACTAACATTTTGCAGAAAAGAATGAATAGAAGCTATGCTTGTTCATGGTTTGGTATGAACCTACAAATCCAAACCAAACCACCACTTTAGTTTTGGAATGAAGAGGAAATAAGACTAGTGCCACAAAAAGGATCTACAATAAAAGCAATCACCCATAGGAAGTGGACGAACAAATCAACGGGTCCCAAGTGACGTTGAGAGCAACCTAGCATTGAACCTTCCTAGGACTCAAGCTAGGAGGCTGATGAGAAGCAAGGTGCAACCCACCTCGTATTAGCCAGAATACGCCTCCTTCTATCATCTTCAAAAAGACCAGCTCGCTCGTCGGCAATAAGGACCAAAACAATAAGATGCCATCCAACATCATTAACCGATGGTGGACTACTGACGGTGTCTCATAAGGACCAAAGACACCCGTGGTCAAGCATGAAATCCCCTAAGTCATTGGAGATGAAGCTTTCATGCAAATTCCAAAGAAGTTGCTTCCTTAACCATCGATACGGCTAGCGTAGCACTAACAAACAAAGAAGAGCAACTCTCTGCCATGCCACTAGAAGGTAAAGACAATCAAGGATAAACTTGAGTTTGCATCTCCAATGAACCCTAGCTCATCAACCAAGGATCATCAAAAATCAAGAAAGGTTGATGGAAGAAGAGCATGCAATTGTCTGTAACCTCAGCTCCAGGATTGAAAGGTGCAAAGAAAAGCTAAAGGCAAGAAGAGGTCCTGCTCAATGGACCTAAAACCATGAAGCCCTCACTAATAGGTACATTGGACAAGTTTCCTTCAGGTATGTTTTTCACTACTCATTTCAACAAAAGAAGGAAACATAAGGTATATACAACCAAGCATTATGCAACATAGAATCACATTCACAGGAGAATTCTATCAACCAAACTTGATTCTGCATTCTACAAAATTCAAGTGTGGGGGATAGAGTTCTCCAAAAATATCTCATGACATGTTGTTAATTTGTCTTGGGTATCTCTACCTTTATGCCATGCTCAACCTGCTAAATCATAAACAAATTTTAATGATCATGCTCATTGGTTCACCATACATATTTGGTCGACTTGAATAAATCCCTTTAGTCTTTTAAGCTTCCTTGTTCTGTAATAAGTATGCTTTGAAATACTATTCAAATATAATTATTGAATCAAAACATACTTATATAGAATTCGGTTGTATATGTGGACTAACCCTTGTAGGAAAATATTCAAATTTTATTAGGAATATTTGGAGATCATTCGTAGAAACAAATCAAGGCTAGAGGTATTCTTCAAAATGATTTCACATATCTTTACCTTAGCCTTGTTGAAAGATTGAAGTAGTTGTGAATAATAAAGGCACAATATTTAAAACATGGGATACAGATGACCTTTAGCTCTATGACAACACTATCCTCATTTTGAATTATTTGTATACTCCTTCGGGTATGTATTGTCCACTAATCATTTGTAAAGAAAAAACAATAAGTAGAGCAGAAGGTCCAACAGAATGACAAGATCCATAAAGGAAAGAACAAAAAGATGGCATGATAAAAGAATAAGAAAGAAGGAATGTAACATAGGAGACAAGTGCTTATAAACAGCTCAAGCAAAGAAAGCTTCAAGCAGGAAGAGAAGACCACCACAAGTCATCTACCCTTCATCATAGTATCATCATGCTCCAATAATAAAGATAACATCTTAAGGTTGTCATTAAAGTTTGGCTTCAAAACGCTCAGAAAGGAAGAAGGTGGCACCACCATTGGAAGCGCCACTAATGGAGGCACCGCCCCAAGAATTTTCATCCTTAAGAGCAAACTGAGGTACTCGATCAGTGAACCATTGCAAGGAGAAGTCCCATTCGGAGGACTCAAAACACCAAACCCTCGCCGGAAGGTAAAATCGGTAGTTATGCATGTTTACTCCCTAGCATTGCATGAATTATTTTTTCCTTTAGCATATTTACTTTTCTGCATTAGCATAACATTAGAAAATAAAAACAAAAAATTTATTGCATCATAAACCTTAAGCCCCATATGAATGATTTTCACGGTGTGTAAAAACCCGTAAGAGTATTCATTGTGGTGCCACAAAAATAAAAATACCATGTATACATCTAGTTATATTTCATTTTCATATATTTCCTTTTCTACATTATAAAACAGAAAATTCAAAATTATTAGACAGACATCCTGCTAAAAACATTATCAATTAAAAAAATATGTCCTTAACCTCACAAGAACAACCGAACTCCAAATGGCTAACTGCTAATCTCTTATCATAATCCAAGCCTCGAGGTTTTGGTGTTCTTGTTGAAATATTTTTGCAGGATGATACATATGATCAAGAGTAGGTTTACCCAGTTGACCTCATCTCACTCCACCAATGGATGAGAAGCACATCTACTGGCAAAACATGCTCTGAGTAGGATCACTCAACTTTCCACATTCGACCATGATAAAATCTAGCTTAGGGGAGGTGCATCCGTCATGTACCTAGCTAAGTATTTCTTTCCTTTATCTTTATTATTTTTGAGTTTGGTTTTTAGTTAAAGAAATAAAAAGACGCATTACAAACAAAACACAATAAAAATTTATATTAGCTAGCTATATATAAGGTGTGATCATAAATTTTAAAAACAAAATAAAAAGTGTGTGTCTAATTTTCTGTTTTTAAGAGTTGAGTAAGTAATGGAGTATGAGAATAATCTCTTGCAATGAAAATGATGAATAGTTGCTCTATTGTAATTCCTCTCAAGTACCTAGTTTTTAGCCTTGAATTCTCCTGAGTTTTGGATGAAATTGTTTTGATATAAGAATTTACTCTGAACTTGAAACTCGTGGATAGCATATGCTTGATCTAAGTCTAGGTAATTAACGAATATGATATGAGAAGGTCTGAGCTGTTGTTTATCTTGTTCCAAGTGACACTAAAGTTCTAGGGACTTTTTTTGAAAAACAGAAAAATGCTACATAATGAGTTCCTGTATGACAAAGTTTGAATTCTTACTAGAGCCATACATGTTATTTAGGTTAGGAAAACTTTTACATATATGTTGCTTGCTTTTGCATTGAGTTTTGTCAAGCTTTGTTGACCCTTATAAGAGGTTTGTCATGCTCTTAAAATCAAGATCACGTACACACCACCCACATATGCACTACTTCTATATTGAGAGTAGGCGCAAAAACATGTCATTCCATATAGATCCACCTAAAAATATTCTACTCCTACACTAAGGGTGAACACAAAAATATGCTTGATAGGTCTTTCCATCCACCAAATATGTGCTCCAAGTTTTTATTGCAGAAAAGAAGCACGAGACTATGCAAAAGTTATTCGTAAAAAAAGAAGAAAAAGAGTTGAGAAAAAATGGACAGGTGTCTGAGATTTTGAAAACAATGGGTACTCATATGCCCACTTGAAAAGAATAAAATAGAAAAGATGAATAAGATAGCCCTTGTTCTCTTGAAAAATATTTTCTGTAACACCCGAAATTTTGTAACATTTTAAAATAGGTGAAATTAGATTTGATTTTGTATTTTGTGACCATGTAAACCTAGAAAAGTAAATAAATTTTATTAACTTAAAATAAAATATAAGAGTAGGAACGTGATTGTGCACTCATGCTGGTACATTGGATTTTTGTATTGAGTTGTTTGATTCAAATTCAAAAGAGAATTCAAATTCCATTTGAAAATAGCTTTGAAAAATTGGAAAAAGAAGAAAACATGTTCTTCTTCATTCTTAGCTTTGGGCCCATCGGCCTACCTGCCTCCTGCTTTCTCCCCCGCCTCATCTCGGTTGGCCGCTCAGCCTTCCCGAGCCGATGGTCAGCGCGCGGCCTGTTCGCTTCATCCCCGCCCCGCCTTGGGCTGAGCCACCGCAGGCCCAGCTCACGTGCGCAAGCGACCGCTTCCCCTCTCCTCTCTGCCTCTCACTAACGTCACGGGCCCGCGTGTCAGGGCTGCCTCCCTCCTCAAGCCGTCGGCAACGACGCCTTCCAAAGCTACCACCGATCGAATCCATCCCATCAATCTCTTCCTTCCTTATTTGGAGCACCTCCAGGCTATATAATCCGAGCTCATGCACCCCTCCGCTCCATCTTGCCCTGAAGCAGAGGTCATCGTCGTCCCGAGGCGGCCACACCCGAGACGCAGCCCTAGCCGCCCGCCATCTCAAACCGTGGTTCGCACTAGGACTATTCTCGGCTTCACTTTTGCCCTAGGTGAGCTCGCCATATCCCGCTCTTCCTCCCTGTACCTTTCGTTTGTCGAATGATGCCCGGAGACGCCGTATCAATGAACTCCGGTGAGCTCGGGCTAAGTCTGGCCATGGCGTCACCGTAGAGCTACTCTAGATGGCCGGCACAGCCTTTCCTCTCTCGCTGGTTGAGATCTAAGCCGTCCAAATTGAATCCAACAGCCAAAATTAGAAGATACCACTTCGCCTGTACATTTTGCTAAAGAGTCCCTGTGGTTTTGTGTTTTATAACTTGCAGTCCAAAAACATAAAACCTGAATCCCTTTTGTTCTTTTGAAAGCGTATTTGATCTTGGTAATTCAAAAATATGTTTTTTGATATTTACAGTTTTGCAACTAATCTTGTTTTAGCTATAAAATTTCCGTTTTAACTCCGATTTGACCTGTTCAAATTGCGTTAGGTTCGTATTCGCGTGCTCTACATGATAGTGTTATTGTACAGTAGGTTTGTAACATTTTAATTTCAAGTTTGTATTAAAGTAATTATTTATCTATAGGAAATCTTAGTAAATTCATAACTTCATCGTTTTAGCTCCGTTTTCCGTGGTCTTCGCGTCTGTGTGATCCTAGCGAGTTGTAGATTCATTTTAAAAACTTTTTTATCTTATTTTTATTACTGTTGGTGTACTGTTCTAATTATAGTCTTGGTTGTTTTGCATTATTACTTTTGGATGAATGTTGTTGCTATGTTGATCGAGTATAGACGGTGAGCAATTCGTTAGTGACCAAGAGTTTCTTCGAGCAGGATTATCAGGACTAGTTTGATCAAGGCAAGTATAGCATGAGATTATCCTTGTTGTCCTATTCACTAAAAGCAATTACATTCATTATGCATGTATTACCATGACAAGGATGACTTAGTTTTGATCCATTACCTTGGCACCTATTATATTGCATTGAGTAGCTTTGCTAGTGCTTAACATGAACTATGATCATATAATTTGATTAATGGAATATGCAATGAACACTAAAAGATGACTTTTAGTAACATGCTAAAAGGGGGCTAGAGCATTGGACTATCTTTTAGTGCTCTAGTTGCTCTCCCTAAGGACTCACCTGTAAGCGAACATCCGGGACTTACAGTACAACTGTGAGGGCTATATGGCTCTGGCTTTAGTCATATAGAAGGACCTTTTCTAGCTTATTAGTGGTTACCTTTATGGCATAAGAATGGCTTCCCACGATGGATGTATGACAGCCTCTAGTCTTATGAGTATAGCCAGGATGGAATTGTGCCATTTAAAAAGGAGGTTCCTACATCTGCTTGCCGAGTGAATCTAATGGCCCTAACTTGTTAGATGAATATTTGAAAGACTTCATAGTGTTCCCCTGCCTGCTCACCTTGGAAGTGTTTTGGGAGTAATTAACCCGGGCATATGGGCTATATGACTCATAGTGAAAGTGTACAACCTCTGCAGAGTGTAAAACTGTTATAACAGTCGTACTCATGGTCACGAGTGGCCTTGGGCCCTTATGGAATAATTGATCACTAATGTTAAATAAGTTTTTGCTATTTGTTATTTATTTTACATTGATCATATGTTTATTGCAAGTAGAGACACATTGATGCTATACATATGCTAAAATTGTGCCAAATAAAAGCTACATGCTGTTAAACCAATATTATGCCTTTGAGCCTCATGAGCCCCATGTTACACTTATTGAGTACGAGATGTACTTACGCTTGTTTATTTTTCTTACTTGGATAAAAATTCCGGATGGGTAACAGATGGTGCAAATAGTGACTACTGCTCCTACTTCCCTGAGGATTACTAGACTTGCAGTCAACCAGTCAAGGTGCCTGTGCATGGAGCTACCACGAGAGATATATCTTTTTATTTTCTTCTATATTTGTGTAAAGACTATGTGATAATAATCGTGATGTAATAACATTTGTGATGATACTCCCTTTATAATTTATCAGCTTATGTGTGATTGATCGCTGGGCGCACATAAGATTATGCATTCCATTTGGTCTTAAAAATGGATGTGACAAATTGGTATCAAAGCTTTGTTAACTGTAGGACGCAAGCCTAGCTAGAAATGGTTGATTTAGTATCTTCTTATTTTATGCTTATTGTAACACCCCTGGGTGTCAAGCATGCATTAGCATTTCAAAGCATAAAGCATTCAGCATCATTTCATGACTAGCATTGCATGAAATATAGCTCTTTTAAATTTAAACTTGAAAAGCATATAATTAGAACCCTAACTTTGATGTAAGTGCCAAAAAGGTAGTATACTTTTGGGTATTAGCAATTTTAAATAATCTAGAATAAATTAACATGATTTTTGGAGCAATTCTTAAATTCAAGTTTTTCTCAAATTTTGTTTTAAAAATATTCTAAACAAATAAATTTTTGATTAATAATTTAGCTTTAAATCCTAAATTCAAAATCTATTGAGAATTTTGAAAAATGCCCTACATGAAAGTTGTAGAGAATAAAATTTTGAACAACTTTTATTTTGGGCCAGAATTCTGAAAACCTCTTTTTCATCGTCAAATTCAAATTTAAAACAAATATAGAAATCTGAAAATTTTATTTATAAAAGAAAAATCGGTTTTTCACTTTAGTGGGCCGCGGCCTCCCTTTCGGCCCAGTAGCGCTGGCAGCCCGGCCCGCACCCCGCGCCGGCTTCCTCCCGCGCGCGACGCCGTGGCGCCGCGGCAGAGCTCGGTCGAAGCGTGGCCGGACGCCGACGACGCCGCACGACACGCGCCCTTGTGGCCCCCGCAGCACCGCGCTCGCTTACCCCCCTCCGCGCGCTCGTTCGCCTCGGCTGCTCCCTCCATTTCCTCCTCTCGCCCCGCCAGCAGCAGCAGTAGCGCACCGCCGCGCCATCACTGGCTCCCGGAGCTCCGCCACCGCCGTTCACGCTCGTGGCTGCTTCTCCGGCCGATTCCTCCCGGCCTCAGCTCCGCCCCGCTTCCATCCACCGCGTGCGCGCCTCCACTCCGCCGCTCGAGCTCAGGTGAGGGCCAATTGGCCGCCCCCCCCCTCCTCCACTGCTGCCATGGCCGCCGTTGGCCGGCGCGCATGGCCGGAGCTCCCTGGCCCTTCATGCCTCCTCCGGTCTCGAGCATCCGCTTCCCCTTCGTCTAGCGGTGCTCGTGCTCGCCTTCTCGGCCGCCCCCGTGGCCTGCATTGGCCGGCCGACGAGCTCCAGCGCCGCCGTGCCGCCATCTCCGCCGGCGAGCCTCCTCTAGAGCTCCCGCGCCGCTCGGAGTTGGTGTGCTGGGTGCGTCTCGGTGCGGGGAGCACGTTGGTGCCCTCCCCGTCGCCGGAGACCTCACTGGCGGCGAGTTCGCCACCGGTCAGCGCCTCCCCCGCGCTGCTCTGGCTGGCCGGTGGGTCCTGCGTGTCAGCACGTGTGGGTGCACGGAACCGGGTGTATTCAGCGTTTTCACCGGCGAATTTTTAAAAGAATTAAGGAAAATGATTTCTCAGAATTATGAAACAGCTTTGAAAAATCATATCTTAAGATTTATAGCTCCAAAAATGATGAAACAAATTTTGAAATGTTCCTCTTGAATAGATCTACAGTTTAAAAATATCTTATATTATTTTTGTAACACTTTACTGTGCAAATTTATTTAATTGCTATAAATGCTGATATCTTAGAAAATATGTAGTAAATAAAATAATGAAGGGAAAAATGTGATTCTTGTTGCTTTAATCTTTGTTAGTGATGTACTTTCTAGGAAAAATATTAGTGAAGCATGTTCTGTGAGAAATTTTTGAGGTGTAGTACAAATGCTTTTAATTGATAATCTTTGTTATTTTTAGTAGAGAGCTAAATTTGTATAGAACATACATGTGATAATTTTTGTAGTATGATAGTTTACTGTTAGTAACATAGGAAAAATGTGAAATCTGTTGTTTGATACTTTTTCTAGTACAAAATAATTTCATGCTCATATTTAGGCTATAACTTGTTTATTTTGTACAGGTAGTTTTACATACGCAATTCTCATGAAAATTTAGTAATAGGTTAGTTAGGGTAAGAGTAATCTACTGTAATTTTTGTAGATTTTTAGCTATACCAGGGATATGTGTTGCTGTGTAACCCTAGTTAAATAGGGAATAAAAGATTATTCTTTATGAGAAATTAAGAGTAATAAAATATGTTTGGTGTATCTTTGAAGCATCAACATGTCTTGCTGATGTTGTTTGATGAGTTAGGTTGGTGAGCTTTGGTAGCTTAGGTTCACTTGTTTGTGTAAATAATAGGCTAGCTAATAGAAGAATAAGGTGCATGTTTTAGGGTATATGTTCTTGGATGACGTTGACTACCTTGTAGAAGAAATAGTTATATTCAAACTGCTCATTCCATGTGCTCATCTGCATCTCATATCATCAAAGCACTCCACCACAATCCGATGCATCATTCGCATGATTACTTATGCACTTGCATCATACAGGATCGCAGGAAGAGTCGCAGGTAGCAGTACAGGAGGAGCAAGTTTGGACGGATCAGCAGGAGCCCTAGGCACAGGAGGTGCCCGAGGAGGAAGAGTCAGGCGAGGAGCTGCCAGAGTGCGTCGACCACCATCCTAGCTCGTTCGAAAAAGGCAAGCCCCGGAGCATTTTAAGTCTCCTATTTTATAAAAGTTGTTCCTTACTACATGAACTATAGTTATATATATAGTTGCATTAAGTTATAGGAGTTGAGTGAAACCGTTGTTGCATTATTACCTTGGCCACCGGATTATCTTTCACCCTGTTAGGTCAGGATCGAGTGAATTACTTAGCCATGCTTAGACCGGTAGAAGTCGGGTGATTTCCTGTCACCTGCGAGTTATAGGTGGATACCGGGTTATGGTTAACTGTAATTGTGATCATAAAAAGTAACCAAGTGTTGATGGATAAATGAAGACCGAGCGGAGTCTTATAGGGTTTTGGACTATAGTGATTTCGTCTGTGTCGATTAAGGACTGATCGTTGCTCGTCCCTCTTGTCATGTTGAACGCATGCCTCACATTTAGCTGGCCGAATAAAGTACCTTTCGACCGCGAAGCTAGTGACACTTTTCGAGCCGGGATAAACTCGGGTTGGCAGACTGGTGTTGAAGTGGGTGTAACGGGGACGCGAAGAGTGAGCCCAAGGTGCGTCCTGGCAGTCGGGCGGTCCCTGGGTAGTGTGATCCATGATTGTTATCCCGCGGCTTCTTGGAAAGTGTCATTGGTGATCTACGCGACCCTGACGGGGGAAGCAGGGTTTGTGTGAGGAATAAATCTCCAGCTGGATAGGAATTCGATTCGAATCGCCGTCGCTCCCGGTTAGTGAGCACTTGACTCGAGCTATGGCATCATAGTAACATTAATGGAACACTGATGGTTAAGTGAATGATGTTGGAAATGCTAAACCTGATATGGTAATCTAGATTGCTAATGATGAATCAAGTGATTGTTCTAGCAATAGCTGCTTACCTAGCTTGAATAGGTTATACTAAAAGTGATACAAAAAAATACTGGTATAGTTTTTCATAACAACTTATGCTTTTCGCAAATGAGTCAAGCCAGTCCAATCTATAAAGCCTTGCATGATCCTTGGTGTCCTTTATTTCTGGTTTATGACGGGTAAGTCTAGCTGAGTACATTCTCGTACTCAGGGCGTTGTTCCCATTGTTGTTGCAGATGGTCAGATGTACTATGGGTACTGCTCCAACTGTCTGTATTCGGCGATGGGCGACAACTAGGACCTTGGGCAAGGGTCACTCTGTTCATCTTATCTACTGCTTTTGTGGACCATGACTATCTACTGGCACTGTATTTGAACTAAGGGTGTGTGTAAAACTACTTGCTTCCGCTATAGTATTTGAACTATGTTGTAATAACTTTTATTCCGAACTCCGATGTACTCCACTTTTATTATGAACTCTATGTATCATGTGAACTGTGGCTGCTAAATCAGTACGATCTTGATTGTATGTTGTTTGGTTTGAAATCCCTCGTGATTTCACGGAATCTCGGGTTATACGGGTTTAAGTTTGATAAATTAACCGCCTTGGTGGAAGATTTTCTTACTTAACCTCGTATAATTACGTTGATCCGTTACACTTATCATCTTACTCTTGTTATTTGATAAATTTTTATGCTTCTTATGTCTCATTCTATTATGAAATTTTGCATCTATTCTAACTACTTCTAAAAAACTCTATAGATGGTTCGTGCACATAAGACCGCCTGTATCACCACTGGAGGCCACTACCCACCTCATGCCCTGCTTGCACCAGAGAAGCCACAAGAGAAAGCACCCCAGGAACAGGAGCAGGCCCCTAAAGCACCATTCCAAGCGCCAGCCCCTTCCCAGGAAGAACCCGAGCCTGAAGAAGATCCTGAGATCATTGTGATTGAAGATGATGAAGAGGAGGAAGCTAATGGAGAAGAGCAACCCTCGTCTCCATCATAGAATAAAGCTATTGATGAGGTGCCACCTCCTCTAATGGGATGGATTGTGAAGATCTACCACAAGGCTGGGGGAGACTCTATCTCTCACCATCGACTGGTGGGGATGCTCGCTGCATACTTCGCTGATTGGCACCCAGCTGTGGAGTATGTTTGTTGGGAGTATACGCATCCACTGGAGGACACCTACTGGAAGTCAAGAGCAAGTATTTTTCCTAAGGATGAAGAAAAAGGGGCATACCAGCTGGACAGGATGTATTCTCACACTGGTCGTCGAGCTACTATGGAAGCCAGCATTGAAGATGCCGCCTTTGAAGCAAGTATGGGTCTCCACTACCTTCACTTTGATAGTATGAAGCATGATGTCCATCGTTACTTCCCTTGTGCACAACCTATCCTTGGATGGGCCATGATGGACCCAGTGCATTTGGAACCACTTCCTCGGGTGATGGTGAACCTTGTCTATGATATGATGGAAAGAAAGCTGCAGTTAGAGGAAATGGTGAAAGCAGAGGGAAAGACCATCAAAAGATGCCAGGAGATTATTGATGAACTCAGAGCACATCAAGGCATGGCCAAGATTTATGAGACATTTGAGCATGAACCACGTCCATAGAGAATAGGAGTCCTTTATGTAATAAGAACGTTCTTAGTAACGTCAGCTGAGTCTTCGAGTCTATCGTGTGGTTTCAACTTTGGTGTGATAGTTGCTTTGTCATTATGTTTATGTGTGAGTTGAATTTTGTTATGAGTGTTGGGACTTGTAGGCATGTCTACAAGTTCTATTTTTAAGAATTATAAGTTTTATAGTCGAGAATTAATAGTTGGGTTTGGTATTTCTTGTCTCTGTCCTTGCTGTTTTCTGGAGCGGTCTGTAATGTTTCTGCTATGGCTCAAAAACGGTTCGTGCAACATTTATGAAATTTTTATGAGAGAAACTAGACTTAAGGACCTTTCAAATGCCACTAGAATCACCTTTTTATTTAATTTTGTTCGAGAGATATAATTATTACAAGTTAAAATTTATGCACAGTCTGAAATCTGGAACAGTTTCTATTGCGCCCTATTTTCATTAACTTAACGATAGAATCTGGGCTTGGGATCTTAATAAAAGTTTTATATAACTTTATAAGCTTTCCAACCATATAAAGTACGCCTCTACTGGACTTCTGTAGCTCAAGATATGATTGATTTACCAAACTATTAATGATGATACTCGCCCAGAAAATTCTCAGATTGCATTATTTAACTTTATAAGTGGTTGATAACTTGGAAATCTTAAAGTTTGCATGTTTGTGTTAGATGGCAGATGGCCAGGAGAAAAAGAGGCAGGGGTCAGGGAGGTGTTCCCCTGAATCCACCACCACCACCGCCAACAACTATTGAACAATTGTTGGTGGTGCAGACGCAGCTTATGCAACAACTGATGCAGAACCAACAGAATCAGCCAGTTGCTGGGGCACCACCATGTGATAAGCGTGGTGAATTTATGAAGGGCCATCCCCCAGTGTTCATGCAAGCCGCTGATCCTTTGGAAGCCGATGATTGGCTTCGGGCCGTGGAGAAGCAGCTAAACATTGCACAATGTGATGACCGGCAGAAAGTATTGTTTGCTTCTGGACAACTCCAAGGAGAAGCTCAGGACTGGTGGGAGACATATGAGTACGGACGACCTGCTAATGCTCCCGCCATTACTTGGCAGGAGTTTAGAGAGAGTTTCAGATCCTACCACATACCCGAGGGAATGATAGCGCTGAAGGCGGAGGAATTCCAAAATTTAACATAGGGATCTATGACTGTAGCTGAGTATCATGACAAGTTTGCTCAATTGTCACGTTATGCTCCGAATGAGGTGGCTAACGATGTTGATAAGCAGCATCTCTTCCTGAAGGGTCTGTATGACGGTCTACAATTGCAGCTGATGTCCAATACCTACCCCAATTTTCAGACGCTTGTGAATCGCGCAATTGTGGTGGACAACAAGCGCAAGGAGATGGATGCTAAAAGGAAGAGGCTTCACGGATAGGCCTCTGATAGCAACACACATCAACGTACTGGTTTCTAGCAAGGTAATCAGCAGAGGTATCCACCTGGTCAGTGGAATCGTGGTCAGTTCCCTTCCCGTAATCAGTTTCCGCAGCATCCCCCGTTTCAGCCGCAGAATGGCAACCAACGCCGACAACAGCAGAATGGAAGTCAGACTTAGAGCTAGGGCACCCCCAACAACACTCCTATGAAGAACAGTGCGCCTAGCACCCCCAACACATGCTATCGCTGTGAAGAAGTTGGACATTATGCTAATCATTGTCCCAAGAAGCAGAATCAGCAACCACCGTAGAGTCAAAATAATAGCAACAAGAAGGTGTACCCACGGCCAACCCACACTGGGAAGGTGAACCATGTGTCTCAAGAGACAGAAATGGAGGAACCAGAAGTAATGCTCAGTACGTTTGATGTCCATTCCACACCTGCCACTATTCTTTTTGATTTTGGGGCTTCGCATTCATTCATATCACAAATATTTGTTAAGACACATAGCATACCTTTATGTGCCATGAAAAACCCCATACTAGTAAACTCACCAGGGGGAAGTATGCAAGCTTCTTATCAATGCCTCCCTACTAGTCTAATTTTAAGGGGGGTAGAGTTCAAAGTGAGCCCTATAGTGTTGAGAACGGTTGTGATTGATCTTATTCTAGGAAATGGATTGGATGAAGCAAAATCAGACAGTAATTCAGTGTAAGGAAAAGGCATTAGCTCTGACAACACCAATGAGAGACCGGATCAGTGTGGAGGTGATAGTGCAGAAGCAGCAGACGGCTATGGTAAACCAGCTTAATGATGGTGCCAACAAGGAGGACCTGATCGTGGAAGAGTTCCTCGATGTGTTTCCCGATGAATTGCTAGGTATGCCACCTGATCGTGATATTGAATTTATTATTGAATTATTACCTAGAACAGCACCCATAGCTAAGCGTCCATATAGAATGGGGGTAGATGAATTAGAGGAACTTAAGAAACAAATTAAGGAGTTGCCGTATAACGGTTTCATTCGTCCTAGTTCTTCCTCTTGGGGACCACCAGTGATTTTTGTAGACAAGAAAGATGGAACCCAGAGGATATGTGTGGATTATCGGTCTCTCAATGAGGTTACTATCAAGAATAAGTATCTGTTGCCTAGAATCGATGACTTGTTTGATCAGTTGAGAGGTGCTTGTGTATTCTCCAAGATTGATCTTCGTTCTGGTTATCACCAGTGAAGATTCGTGCTAGTGATATACCAAAGACAGCCTTTACCACACGGTATGGTTTATATGAGTACACAGTGATGTCTTTTGGTTTGAATAATGCCCCTGCATACTTCATGTACTTGATGAATAAAGTTTGTAGTGGTATTCATTGATGACATCCTAGTATTCTCCAAGACTGAGGAAGAACATGCTAAACATTTGAGGTTGGTCTTGCAGAAGCTCAGAGAACACAAGCTATATGCTAAGCGAATCAAGTGTGAGTTTTGGTTGAAGGAAGTTTCTTTCCTAGGCCATGTTGTCTCAAATGGAGGAATATCAGTAGATCCTAGCAAAGTGAGGGATGTGTTGAACTAAAAGCCACCAACAAATGTGAGTGAGATCTGCAGTTTCTTGAGATTAGCTAGAATTACAGGAGATTCATAGAAGGGTTCTCTAAGCTTGCTAAGCCAATGACAGCCCTATTGGAGAAGAATGCCAAGTTTGTGTGGTCTGAAAAGTGTCAGGCTAACTTTGAGGAGTTGAAGAAAATATTGACTACAACACCTATATTGGTCTTGCAAGATCTGAGTAAAAACTTCTCTATCTATTGTGATGCATCTCATTTGGGCCTGGGATGTGTTCTTATGCAAGAAGGTAGAGTTGTGGCATATGCATCGAGACAGTTGAGAAAGCATGAATTAAATTATCCTAGTCATGACTTGGAGTTAGCTACAGTGGTTCACGCACTAAAAATATGGAGACATTATTTGATTGGACATAAGAGTGATATATACACCGATCACAAGAGTCTGAAGTATATCTTCACTCAATCAGATATGAACTTGAGACAGCGTAGATGGTTGGAGTTGATAAAGGACTATGATTGGAGGTACATTATCACCCAGAAAAGGCCAACGTCGTTGCTGATGCTCTTAGTAGGAAAAGCTACGCTAATGAGGTGCAGATAATGCCTATGTCGAGGGAGCTGTGTGCTGAATGTGAGCATCTGAACTTGGGTTTTACCACCAATGTAGTACAATTGGTACTAGAACCTACTCTGGAACAAGAAATACGCAAGGGTCAGTTGAAAGATGAAAAGTTGAGAGAGATAGTGGAGAATATAGCGAAGGGTAAGTCACCAGGATTCCATAAGGATGATAATGGTACTCTATGGTTTGGAAAAAGGTTGTGTGTGCCTGAGGATAGGACTATAAGAGAGGCAATTCTGTGTGAAGCTCATGAGTCAGCTTATTCCATACATCCTGGAAGTACCAAGATGTATTTGGATCTTAAGGAGAAATATTGGTGGTATCGTTTGAAGAGAGATGTTACTGAATATGTTGCTTTGTGCGACACTTGTCAAAGGGTGAAAGTTGAGCATCAGAGACCTGCAAGATTGTTACAGCCTATGCAGATACTCGAATGGAAATGGGAAGAAGTTGGTATGTATTTCATTGTTGGTTTGCCACGTACTCAGAGGGGGTATGATTCAATTTGGGTAATAGTAGATCATCTAACAAAGGTTGCTCATTTTCTGCCAGTTAAGACTACATATAGCAGTGCCAAGTTGGCTGAATTGTATATGGAAAGAATAGTGAGTCTACATGGAGTTCCAAAGAAAATTGTGTCTGATCGGGGTACTCAGTTTACATCTCATTATTGGCAGAAGATACATGAATCACTATGAACCAAGCTGAACTTTAGTACAGCCTACCATCCATAGACAGATGGATAGATAGAGAGAATTAACCAGATATTGGAAGATATGTTGAGAGCTTGTGCATTACAATATGGTACTAGTTGGGATAAGAGTTTGCCTTACTCGGAGTTCTCTTATAACAATAGTTATCAAAAGAGTCTTCAGATGGTACCATTTGAGGCTCTGTATGGACGGAAATGTAGAACCCCATTATTCTGGAATCAGATGGGGGAAAGTCAAGTGTTTGGACCTGATGTACTCAAGGATGCTAAAAAAAGTAAGGATGATTAGAGATAATCTAAAGATAGCTCAGTCCTGATAGAAAAGTTATGCTGATACTCGAAGGAGAGAGTTGACTTTTGAAGTAGGAGATTATATCTACTTGAAAGTATCACCGATGAGGAGTGTGAAAAGGTTCAACATGAAGGGAAAATTGGCACCAAGGTATATTGGGCCTTTCAAGATTATAGAGAGACGTGGTGAGGTAGCGTATCAGTTGGAACTGCCTGAGAGTTTGGCAGGTGTACATGATGTGTTTCATGTGTCTCAACTTAAGAAATGTTTGTGAGTACCAGAGGAGCAGATTCCGTTAGAGGAGCTCACGGTTAAGGAGGATCTTACATATGAAGAGTTTTCGATTAGAATTTTAGAGACTGCTGAAAGCGTCACGAGGAGTCGGATTATCAAGATATGCAAAGTTCAGTGGAATCGATATTCGGAAGTTGAGGCAACATGGGAGAGAGAAGAGGATCTGAGAAAAACCTACCCACAGTTGTTCAAGTAAGCAAGGTCTAATCTTGAGGATGAGATTCCTTTAATGGGGGTAGAATTGTAACACCCTAAATTTTGTAACATTTCAAAATAGGTGAAATTGGATTTGATTTTGTATTTTGTGACCATGTAAACCTAGAAAAGTAAATAAATTTTATTAACTTAAAATCAAATATAAGGGTGGGAACATGATTGTGCACTCATGTTGCTGCATTGGATTTTTGTATTGAGTGGTTTCATTCAAATTCAAAAGAGAATTCAAATTCCATTTGAAAATAGCTTTGGAAAATTGGAAAAAAAAAGAAAAAAAGAAAATGTGTTCTTCATTCTTAGCTTCTGGCCCATCAGCCTAGCTGCCTCCTGCTTTCTCCCCCGCCTCCTCTTGGTTGGCCGCTCGGCCTTCCCGAGCCGATGGTCAGCGCACGGCCCGTTCGCTTCATCCCCGCCCCGCCTTGGGCCGAGCCGCCGCAAGCCCAGCTCGTGCGCGCAAGCGACCACTTCCCCTCTCCTCTCTGCCTCTCGTGCAAGCAACCACTTCCTCAAGCCGTCGGCAACGACGCCTTCCAAAGCTTCCACCGATCGAATCCATCCCCTCAATCTCTTCCTTCCTTATTTGGAGCACCTCTAGGCTATATAATCCGAGCTCGCGCACCCCTCTGCTCCATCTTGCCCCGAAGCAGAGGTCATCATCGTCCCGAGGCAACCACAACTGAGACGTAGCCCTAGCCACCCGCCATCTCAAGCCGTGGTTTGCACTGGGACTATTCTTGGCTCCACTTTTGCCCTAGGTGAGCTCGCCATGTCTCGCTCTTCCACCATGTACCTTCCATTTGTCGAATGATGCCCGGAGATGCTGTATCGACCAACTCCGGTGAGTTCGGGCCAATTCCGGCCATGGCGCCGTCGTAGAGCTACTGTAGATGGCTGGTGGAGCCTTTCCTATCTCATTGGTTGAGATCTGAGCCATCCAAATTGAATCCAACAGCCGAAATTAGAAGATACCGCTTCGCCTGTATATTTTGCTAAAGAGTCCCTATGGTTTTGTGTTTTATAACCCACAGTCCAAAAATGTAAAACCCAAATCTGTTTTATTCTTTCGAAAGCGTATTTGATCTTGGTAATTCAAAATTATGTTTTCTGATATTTACAGTTTTGCCACTAATCTTGTTTTAGCTATAAAATCTCTGTTTTAACTCCGATTTGACCTGTTCAAATTGCGTTAGGTTCATATTCGCATGCTCTACATGATAGTGTTACTGTACAGTAGGTTTGTAACATTTTAATTTTGAGTTTGTATTAAAGTAATTTTTTATCTATAGGAAATCTTAGTAAATTCATAACTTCGTCGTTTTAGCTCCGTTTTCCGTGGTCTTCGTGTCTGTATGATCCTAGCGAGATCTAGATTCGTTTTGAAAACTTTTTAATCTTATTTTATTACTATTAGTGTATTGTTCTAATTATAGTCTTGGTTGTTTTGCATGATTGCTTTTGGATGAATGTTGTTGCTATGTTGATCGAGTATAGATGGTGAGCAATTCGTTGGTGACCAAGAGTTTTTTCTTCGAGCAGGATCATCAAGACCAGTTTGATCAAGGCAAGTATAGCATGGGATTGTCCTTGTTGTCCTATTCACTAAAAGCAATTACATTCGTTATGCATGTATTACCTTGATAAGGATGACTTAGTTTTGATCCATTACCTTGGCACCTATTATATTGCATTGAGTAGCTTTGCTAGTGCTTAACATGAACTATGGTCATGTAATTTGATTAATGGAATATGCAATGAACACTAAAAGGTGACTTTTTAGTAACATGCTAAAAGGGGGCTAGAGCATTGGACTATATTTTGGTGCTCTAGTTGCTCTCCAAAAGGACTCACATGTAAGCGAATATCCGGGACTTACAGTACAATTGTAACACCCTAAAATTTTGAAAAGAAGAAAAATAGGAGAAATATGATTTTTGTATATTTTTGTGAGCATGCAAACTTAGAATGATAATATTTTTTATAAATTTAAAAATCAAATATAAGGGTAGAAACATGATTGAGCATTCATGCTGCTGCATTTGAAATTTTGTGTTGAGTGGTTTTAGTCAAATTCAAATTGGATTTAAAAATCTTTTGAAAAATGGCTTTGAAAAATTAGAAAAAGAAAAAGAAAAGGAATTTTTCTTCTCTCGGGCCGCTTTCCTCCCGCAGTCCATCACTTCGGCCTGCAGCGGCGGCCCGTTTCCTCTCTTCCCCCCCCCCCCCCCCCCCCCGCGCCGCATTCTCCTTCTTGGGCCGAGCCCAAGTCGCGGCCTGCTAGCCCATCTTCACGTGCGCAGCCGCGTCCCACACCGAGCCACCGACATGCGGGACCCACCTGTCAGCGTCCGTTTCCCTTTCCTTTCTTCTTCCTCCGGCTCTTTCCATCGACGAAGACTGCCTTCGGTGATCCGAATCCCCTTCGAAATCTTCCTCCTTTCCATAACCGGTGACGCCTATGAGCTATAAAACGGAACCCCGTGCCTCCCCGCTTCTCATTGAGCCCCTAAAACCCTAGCCTCGACATCCCGAAAAGGCCACCATCGAAGCTCCACCTCCACCGCCGCCTTTCCGAGTTAGCCACCGCCCTCCGGTTGTTCTTCGGCTTTGTTCTCGCGCGGGGTAAGGTCGTCGTGATGCGCTCGTTCTTTTGGTGTATTTGGTTTGGCGAATGGTGCTCGGGATGGTCATCTTCTCAAGCTCCGGTGAGCTCGGGCCGTTTCCGGCCATGGCGCCGCCGCGGGATGTCGCTGTCGGGGCCGTTGCCGGCCGGAGCGCCGTCCGGATCTTCCCCGATCCGATCGGAACCGTCCGTTTTAAATCGGACGACTGCTATTTGACGATACCGGTTCGGCCGACAAATTTGCTAAAGAGTCCCTGTGATTTTTAAGTATAGAACCCGCAGTCCAAGGCGTATTTCCGGTTTGCGTTTTCCTTTCTGTAAAGCGTATTTTGATCGCGTAACTTCAGAAAATACGTTTTCACTTATTTACAGAATTTCCATTATTTAAAATTGTGCGTAGAATCTCCGTTTTAACTCCGATTTGACCCGTTCAAATTGCGTTAGGTTCATATTTGCGAGCTCTACATGATGATAGAACTGTACAGTAGGTTTGAGATAATTTATTTTTGAGTTTATATTAAAGTAATTATTTATCTATAGGAAATCTTAGAAAACTCATAACTTTTACGTTTTAAATCCAAATTTCGCGATCTTTACGTCTATGTGATCGTAGTAACGTGTAGAAGAGTTTTACAAACTTTTTATACTGTTAGTGCTACTGTTGGTTAGGTTTTCTACCTTTAAGATTCGATGTTAGATTTAATCTATTATTTTACTAAAGAAAATCTCATTTAATTCATTGTTTTAATTCTGAATTAGTCCGTTCAAATTGCAATGGATTTATAAAAACATGAACTACGTACTAGTATTAATGTTTTCTTTATCAAAATCTCTGGAATTTCATAGTTTAGATCTAACTTGATTAATAACTGTGCAACTAGATTTATAAATAAAATATTATTGATTTCTCCTTTAGTTTTCTAAATTTAAATATAATTTAGCCTAAGTCACTTTTGAATATCTATAAAAAGTATTTTATCCTATATATATGATTTTATATAGTTAAAACAAATGAAACCTATAATTTTCCGTTTTATATAACAAAATCTTTCGGTAGTCGTTTCTTTCACCGTAGCTCCAATTAGCGTGTTTTTCGCGTCTGTGTGTTCGTAGCAATGCGTAGAACATCTTTAAAACCTTTTTACTTGTTTCACTTGTGTTGGTGTACTGTTCTAATTATTATTCATTGTTTGCTTCGTGTATGATTGCTCGATGTGTGTGTGGTGATTTATTGATCAAGTCCAGTCGGTGAGATTTACGTGGAGATTCAAGAAGCTATTAATTGAAGATTTGGATCAGAAGAAGGATCTTGATTTAAGGCAAGTATAGCATGGGATTATCCTTGTTTCCTATTCACCTTTAATATATTTAATTCATGTGCATGTGTCTACCTTGTTACCCCTAAGGATATCCTAGTTTTTGTATCTTGTACCTTGACACCTATGGAACATTGCATTGGGTAGTATTATGCTAGCGCTCAAGATAAATAACCATGATCTGTAACTTGACTAATGGTATATGCAATAAACGTTTAAAAGATGATTTATAGAAACATGGCTCAAGAGGGCTAGAGCATATTTGGTTGTTTTTATGGTGCTCTAGTTTCTCTCCATAAGGACCTATCTGTAAGCGAAAATCCGGGATTTACAGTACAACTGTGAGGGCTAAAATGGCTCTGGCTTTAGCTCAGTATGAGGACCTTTTCTAGCTTGTTAGAGGTATTCCTTTATGGCGTAAGAATGGCTTGACGAATCGGGTATAGTGCGGCCTCTGTCCTCATGTGTATAGGCTGCGTGTTATTGTGCCATCAGGAAGGGGGGCTCTACATCTGTTTGCCAAGTGAAATCTAATGGCCCTAACTTGTTAGACGAACATTTGAAAGGCTTCATAGTGTTTCCCTGCCTGCTCACCTTGGAACTGTTTTGGGAGTCGCGATCCCGGGCATATGGGTAAACATGACTCGCAGTGAAAGTGTACAACCTCTGCAGAGTGTAAAACTGTTATAACAACCGTGCTCACGGTCACGAGTGGCCTTGGACCCTTACAGAATAAATGATGAACACTGATGATAATGATAACACTGATGATTTTAATGCTCATTAATGATTATTGTTTCTTGCTATACATTATTCTCGTATACAAGATCATGAGGTTATTTGGGCTTATGGTAAACTTGTTGCTACTCAATTGCTAAAAGATGACTTAATAAAAGCTATCGCAGTAAACTCGTGTCAAACCTTTTGAGCCTCATGAACCCTATGATATATTTGCTGAGTTCGACATGGACTCACTCTTGCTATTTCCCCATCTCAGGAAGGGTACCAGATTTCTAGATTCTGGACTTTGTTAGGCTTGTGATCAACCAGTCAGTTTGATCCTGGAGTGAAGGTTACACCCGGTGATCGGAGTTGTCTTTCCGCTGTGTTGTTCTCTAAGGTATATTTTATACTATTGCGTTATGTTAAATAAGCATTTGTCTTTTGATATTACACTTATCTGCGGCAATATGTGAGATTTGACTTCTTTATTTCACATATAATGTATATCTGGTTTTGTCCTTAAAACCGGGTGTGACAGAGTGGTATCAGAGCAATGCTAACTGTAGGATGCAAGCCTAGTTAGAAATTGGCCGTGTTAAGGTTTTGAAACTGTTATAACAATCCTTGTTCTATAAAACCTTGATATTTTCTTCTATACTATATCCTTACCTTGTTATTCATCTCCACCTTGTTGCTTATTTTAAAAGTCTTCATTCTCATCTTCACTCCTTGATTTGGTATGCTTTTAGAACCTCATCTTACCATCTTCTTGCGTTATCAGAAGAGGAGCATTAGGATCTTTGCCTTTAATATGAAGGAAACGATAGCACCATAAGTTGAGTCAATGCGTGATGTGTGAACCAATGTGTTAGTTGGATTGTCATTATGCTTGTGCTTATTTTGGATCTTTGTAATGATTGCAATGATCTTGTGGAGTATTCCTATAATTTCATTTAGATATAGGATTAAGGTATAAGGATTAATGAAGTAAATAGCTGGGTTTTGGCTATCTCCTGTTTTCTATATCTTGTCTTTCGGAGCAGCCTGTCTTTATCAACTTATATCTCTATTCTTGAATGACCAAAAATCATGAGAAAATTTTGGACAATAGTAGACTTCAATGCCTTTCTCTAAATGCAAGAATCACCCTTATAGCTATTTTGGATTGGGAGATACAAAAATCACAAGACGATGCAACTGTGCTGTCTAAAAATTGGAACAGAGTCTGTTATGTGCTGTTTTCGACCAAGTTATCTACAGAATTTGGAAAAGTGTTCTATAAAAAAGTTTCAGGAAATTTCATAAGCTTTCCAACGGTATAAGGTGGAACTTCATTGGAATTACAAAACAAGAGTTGTGGCAGTTTTACCGCGTTGCTGATTTTCTGCTCGCGAGAAACTTCAGATTTCTTGTTTCTACCTATGCACAAAAGAATCATTAGGATATTAGAACGTATGGATGCTAGTTAACTCATCTAGAAGAAAAAGGTTCAAAGCTACCTTATTTGGTGTCCCTTATTTTAAGGGGGGTAGCCAATGCAAAGAAGGTTTATTAAGTTTTAATTCTTTATTTGGAAGTATTGTTTAGTCTTCATGATTGAGTTGCCACTCTCAAGCAAGAAATGTCTGTATACAAGGTTGATAATTCTGGATCCATTGAGGCGAGAGTTGTCCCTTTAGATAGCTCATGAGTATGATCATCTATACTTGCTCGTGATTGCTGATGTTGGTCACTTGATAACAGGAAGTGTCGTGTCTCATGACTCAGGAGTCCTATTACGTCTAGCACTGATATGTGGGAAAAGGCTGATGTTTCTGCCATTGAAGGATGTTATGGGTATGATGAAGCTGAGCACTATCAAAACAACAATGTTGCAGAGCAAGTTGGGAGTGAACTAAGTCAGAATCCACAACGACGAAAGCGAAAAAAAAGAAAGTCCATAAGAAGCCTGCTCAAGGAAGCAAAGCCAGCTAAACTATGTCAATGGAAGACTGAGCAATGTGGATATGGATAAAATTCATGGAGTTACCAATGTGGTGGGAGGTTATATTCAAGTAAGTTCAGTACAAGTTTTTGCTTTATTTGACCCTAGTGCTTCGCATTCTTTCATTTCCGCCGACATGGTAGAGACGTGCAAGAGGGTGAAGTGTCCAATGAGGAGGTCTTTGCTAGTTTAAACCCCAGTGGGAGAAATGCAGACAAATCAGATATGTCCAGACGTTAGTCTTGTCATAAATAAGGAAAAATTCACCGCAACACTCATTGTGTTGGAGTCACTTAAAATTCGCGTGGTTCTTGGTAATGGATGGTTCTGTGCACATAAAGGAGTGATTCATGGTACTCGGTGCACAATGCTCTTAACAACACCGTCAGGGAAAAGAATTGAGTATCAAGGGGGTCGACTCTTACCTGAGGAAAACGAGAATGACCAATTAGAAGATAGGTATACTGAGGGATAGCAAAGTGGACCGTGAGTTTACAGAAGTCATAGCAGAGGAACAAATAACTTTGGAGGAGCTCAATTGGAGAGATGATCATGTTTAGGCAGATTAGTCAGTCAGGATATGAGAAAATATCTCATGACTCTGCACGAAAGATGTAATTTGGAAAATGAGGATCAAATAAAGACAAAGTGTCATTATCTCTTTTATCATCATCTTCCAAATCTCGGGACGAGATTCATCTTAAGGGGGGTAGAATTGTAACACCCTAAAATTTTGAAAAGAAGAAAAATAGAAGAAATATGATTTTTGTATATTTTTGTGAGCATGCAAACTTAGAATGATAATAATTTTTATAAATTTAAAAATCAAATATAAGGGTAGAAACATGATTGAGCATTCATGCTGCTGCATTTGAAATTTTGTGTTGAGTGGTTTTAGTCAAATTCAAATTGGATTTAAAAATCTTTTGAAAAATGGCTTTGAAAAATTAGAAAAAGAAAAAGAAAAGGAAGTTTTCTTCTCTCGGGCCGCTTTCCTCCCGCAGTCCATCACTTCGGCCTACAGCGGCGGCCCGTTTCCTCTCTTTTTCCCCCCCGCGCCGCATTCTCCTTCTTGGGCCGAGCCCAAGTCGCGGCCTGCTGGCCCATCTTCACGTGCGCAGCCGCGTCCCGCACCGAGCCACCGACATGCGGGACCCACCTGTCAGCGTCTGTTTCCCTTTCCTTTCTTCTTCCTCCGGCTCTTTCCATCGACGAACACCGCCTTCGGTGATCCGAATCCCCTTTGAAATCTTCCTCCTTTCCATAACCGGTGACGCCTATGAGCTATAAAACGGAACCCCGTGCCTCCCCGCTTCTCATTGAGCCCCTAAAACCCTAGCCTCGACATCCCGAAAAGGCCACCGTCGAAGCTCCGCCTCCACCGCCGCCTTTCCGAGTTAGCCACCGCCCTCCGGTTGTTCTTCGGCTTTGTTCTCGCGCGGGGTAAGGTCGTCGTGATGCGCTCGTTCTTTTGGTGTATTTGGTTTGGCGAATGGTGCTCGGGATGGTCATCTTCTCAAGCTCCGGCGAGCTCGGGCCGTTTCCGGCCATGGCGCCGCCACGGGATGTCGCCGTCGGGGCCGTTGCCGGCCGGAGCGCCGTCCGGATCTTCCCCGATCCGATCGGAACCGTCCGTTTTAAATCGGACGACTGCTATTTGACGATACCGGTTCGGCCGACAAATTTGCTAAAGAGTCCCTATGATTTTTAAGTATAGAACCCGCAGTCCAAGGCGTATTTCTGGTTTGCATTTTCCTTTCTGTAAAGCGTATTTTGATCGCGTAACTTCAGAAAATACGTTTTCACTTATTTACAGAATTTCCATTATTTAAAATTGTGCGTAGAATCTCCGTTTTAACTCCGATTTGACCCGTTCAAATTGCGTTAGGTTCATATTTGCGAGCTCTACATGATGATAGAACTGTACAGTAGGTTTGAGATAATTTATTTTTGAGTTTATATTAAAGTAATTATTTATCTATAGGAAATCTTAGAAAACTCATAACTTTTACGTTTTAAATCCAAATTTCGCGATCTTTACGTCTATGTGATCGTAGTAACGTGTAGAAGAGTTTTACAAACTTTTTATACTGTTAGTGCTACTGTTGGTTAGGTTTTCTACCTTTAAGATTCGATGTTAGATTTAATCTATTATTTTACTAAAGAAAATCTCATTTAATTCATTGTTTTAATTCTGAATTAGTCCGTTCAAATTGCAATGGATTTATAACAACATGAACTACGTACTAGTATTAATGTTTTCTTTATCAAAATCTCTGGAATTTCATAGTTTAGATCTAACTTGATTAATAACTGTGCAACTAGATTTATAAATAAAATATTATTGATTTCTCCTTTAGTTTTCTAAATTTAAATATAATTTAGCCTAAGTCACTTTTGAATATCTATAAAAAGTATTTTATCCTATATATATGATTTTATATAGTTAAAACAAATGAAACCTATAATTTTCCGTTTTATATAACAAAATCTTTCGGTAGTCGTTTCTTTCACCGTAGCTCCAATTAGCGTGTTTTTCGCGTCTGTGTGTTCGTAGCAATGCGTAGAACATCTTTAAAACCTTTTTACTTGTTTCACTTGTGTTGGTGTACTGTTCTAATTATTATTCATTGTTTGCTTCGTGTATGATTGCTCGATGTGTGTGTGGTGATTTATTGATCAAGTCCAGTCGGTGAGATTTACGTGGAGATTCAAGAAGCTATTAATTGAAGATTTGGATCAGAAGAAGGATCTTGATTTAAGGCAAGTATAGCATGGGATTATCCTTGTTTCCTATTCACCTTTAATATATTTAATTCATGTGCATGTGTCTACCTTGTTACCCCTAAGGATATCCTAGTTTTTGTATCTTGTACCTTGACACCTATGGAACATTGCATTGGGTAGTATTATGCTAGCGCTCAAGATAAATAACCATGATCTGTAACTTGACTAATGGTATATGCAATAAACGTTTAAAAGATGATTTATAGAAACATGGCTCAAGAGGGCTAGAGCATATTTGGTTGTTTTTATGGTGCTCTAGTTTCTCTCCATAAGGACCTATCTGTAAGCGAAAATCCGGGATTTACAGTACAACTGTGAGGGCTAAAATGGCTCTGGCTTTAGCTCAGTATGAGGACCTTTTCTAGCTTGTTAGAGGTATTCCTTTATGGCGTAAGAATGGCTTGACGAATCGGGTATAGTGCGGCCTCTGTCCTCATGTGTATAGGCTGCGTGTTATTGTGCCATCAGGAAGGGGGGCTCTACATCTGTTTGCCGAGTGAAATCTAATGGCCCTAACTTGTTAGACGAACCTTTGAAAGGCTTCATAGTGTTTCCCTGCCTGCTCACCTTGGAAGTGTTTTGGGAGTCGCGATCCCGGGCATATGGGTAAACATGACTCGCAGTGAAAGTGTACAACCTCTGCAGAGTGTAAAACTGTTATAACAGTCATGCTCACGGTCACGAGTGGCCTTGGACCCTTACAGAATAAATGATGAACACTGATGATAATGATAACACTGATGATATTAATGCTCATTAATGATTATTGTTTCTTGCTATACATTATTCTCGTATACATGATCATGAGGTTATTTGGGCTTATGGTAAACTTGTTGCTACTCAATTGCTAAAAGATGACTTAATAAAAGCTATCGCAGTAAACTCGTGTCAAACCTTTTGAGCCTCATGAACCCTATGATATATTTGCTGAGTTCGACATGGACTCACTCTTGCTATTTCCCCATCTCAGGAAGGGTACCAGATTTCTAGATTCTGGACTTTGTTAGGCTTGTGATCAACCAGTCAGTTTGATCCTGTAGTGAAGGTTACACCCAGTGCTCGGAGTTGTCTTTCCACTGTGTTGTTCTCTAAGGTATATTTTATACTATTGCGTTATGTTAAATAAGCATTTGTCTTTTAATATTACACTTATCTGCGGCTATATGTGAGATTTGACTTCTTTATTTCACATATAGTGTATATCTGGTTTTGTCCTTAAAACCGGGTGTGACAACAATTGTGAGGGCTATATGGCTCTGGCTTTAGTCATATAGAATGACCTTTTCTAGCTTATTAGTGGTTACCTTTATGGCGTAAGAATGGCTTGCCACGATGGATGTAGGATAGTCTCTAGTCTTATGAGTATAGCCGGGATGAAATTGTGCCATTTGAAAAGGGGGTTCCTACATCTGCTTGCCGAGTGAATCTAATGGCCCTAACTTGTTAGACATATTTGAAAGACTTCATAGTGTTCCCCTGCCTGCTCACCTTAGAAGTGTTTTGGGAGTAATTAACCCGGGTATATGGGCTACATGACTCACAGTGAAAGTGTACAACCTCTGCAGAGTGTAAAACTGTTACAACAGTCGTGCTCATGGTCACGAGTGGCCTTGGACCCTTATGAAATAATTGATCACTAATGTTGAATAAGTTTTTGCTATTTGTTATTCATTTTACATTGATCATATGTTTATTGCAAGTCGAGACACATTGATGCTATACATATGCTAAAATTGTGCCAAATAAAAGCTACATGATGTTAAACCAATACGCCTTTGAGCCCCATGCTACACTTGTTGAGTACGAGATATACTTATGCTTATTTATTTTTCTTACTTGGATTAAAATCCCGGATGGGTAACAGATGGTGCAAATAGTGACTACTGCTCCTACTTCCCTGAGGATTACTAGACTTGCAGTCAACCAGTCAATGTGCCTGTACATGGAGCTACCACGAGAGATATATCTTTTTATTTTCTACTATATTTGTGTAAAGAATATGTGATAATAATCATGATGTAATAACATTTGTGATGATACTCCCTTTATAATTTGTCAGCTTATGTGTGATTGATCTTTGGGCGCACATAACATTATGCATTCCATTTGCTCTTAAAAATGGATGTGACATTTACAAGTTTGAAAAGAGAGATAAATTTTCAAGATGCGAAGTAGAATTAGGTTAGCCACCAAATATATCCACCATACATCCACACACATGCACATCTTGATTTGATTGTATGACTCAACTCTTTTTGGATCCGAGGTTTGACTTTACGACATATAAATTACAAGTATACTCTACCTTTCTCCCTACCTACAAACTCCACATAAGCCTTAGTGGTAGGAAGAGAAAAAGGCATAACATTTTTATTGCCTTGGTGAGCATCCACAAATACCACATATATTGAGAGACTTGAGAGCGTCATACAATGGAATCTCTGAGTTTTATTTTGAAAACAATGGTGGAGCAAAGAACTTGAGACATAGTGCTTGACTTGATCGTTCTGTCTTTCAATTGCTCAAGAACTAAGTAAAGTCTAAGAAGCCCCATGGTTGAAGGTAATATGGATAAGTTCAAAAGTCAGATTAGTTTATTCTAATCTGGAGGAAAATTCTTGAATGAACACATGTGTACTTTTGAGACGTGAAAATATTGTAGCAACTCCTGATTTGTTGCTGAGTTTAGCTTTGCTCAGGGACTAGCAAACGTTAAGTGTGGGGGAGCTTGTTGATGGTCACTAATATCAACTATAAACCGTCAACATAACCTGCATATGTACTTAATTCCATCACCAAACATAGGTATAGAAGTTTAAACTAATAAATTCCATAAGTTTTGGTGAATCTGTGTTTTTAGCAAGGTTTAATTAGAAAACCAGTAAGGCGAACCTATATGTCAGAGATAATTAGGCAATTCCATCGTGAAACCAATATGGGAAGGTTCTAGAGGACTACAGAGGACACACGCCGAGTCAGAGAGGTAGAGGCTACCGGCCCCTAGGTCCCACATGTCAGCATCCCCTTCGAACTTCGGTTCCCCACCACCTCCTAGGTTGCATCTACGTCGTTCCTTAAGTTAGTTTGATCAAAGGGCTCACATTGCAAGCTCTGACCTATATAAGCAGCCCTATACCCCCCTCCCTAAGGCATCCCTGAAACCCTAATTCATATCTCTTATTCAGAGATCAGGGTACCCCATGAGGATTAGGTCTAGACTCTTCAATGTAGTAGATTAGTAACTCGGGAGCGAGGGTCGAGGTGAGTTCTTGCTTAGGTTCTGGATCTAGTCTTAGAGGCTCGCTTAGTTATGGTTAACATTACTTTTATGTGTGGGTTCATAGAGCGCTTATCTTGCTATAGTTTACCGGTTAGGCTAAGTAGCTGAGTCTCGTGTAAGCATGGTGCTTATATGATGCTCTGCCTATGAGTACACCCTATTCTCTGGTTGTGTGGTAGCAGCAGGTGGTGACGGCCCTGTCTATCCTTTGTAGTCCACATCGAATTGAGCAGGTTCTTAAATTGTAGGACCGTAGTCATCTCAGTAGAGTTATCTATATTGGGTGCTCTGTTGTCTAAGTGGCGTCCTGAAGCGCATAAGAGTAGAGTTAGTTTTAGCTATAGTTGGATCTATATATATTTTGACCATGTAATAAGAATGTCATAGGAATTTACCTCACCCGAGTTAACTAGTTTACATTATCTTAGTGACCTATCCCCTGAGTGTCATTATGCTTAATTCTAATCATTACCTTTACCCCTTGCTCTAGCTATGCTGGTATCTTGACTGATAGATATTCTTTTACTACTCAATAAGTCTTTACTCCATTGTTTCCCTATGGTAAAATGTAAATAATGATACCTAGAATACTTCCAGTAAAATGTTACAATAGTATTCTGTGCGCTTGCGGAATCCTTTATATTCTATTTGCATTAATAAATACCAACAGGCGTCTTCATAGCCAGGCACGAAGCCCTGGCCCATCACCTCCAGGTTGATGTTCTTGTAGTGAGAATGGGCAATGACGAATGACTGCTGAACGCCGAAGCGCAGCGCGTGCCACATCATCTCATGCACCTGGTCTAGAATCTAGGTAACATGAACTACGAGCAAGCTTGTCTCCTGTGCCAGGGACAGCTTGAGGTCATCACAGACCACCCTGATGGTGACACGCAGGGTATCATGCTCGTCGCTTTCCTTCTAAAGGGTGTCCTTCACATCGTTGAGCTCCCTCTCTAGGTCGCGGCTCTTCACCACCTCCACCATGAGTCTATCATCGAGACCTGCCCAAGCCACACATTAGCCGTATTAGAAGGCCAGGCCCGGGTTCCATCAAGAAAGGCAACAAGAAAAGTAGGAGTCTCACGGTTTAGTTGCTCGCGGAGCTTGTGTGTCCCCTTGCATTGATGGGCCACCTCGACGGCGAGCGAGGCAGCCACGTCCTCAGCCTCAATCTTCAGCTTCCTCTCTTTCTCAAACTTGCCTAGGAGATGGTCGATCCGCTGATGGGCGTCGGCACTCTCCTGGCGGGCTGAGTCTCGCTCTGTGCGAAGTCCCTCCATGGCTTGGAGCAACTCATCCCGCTCCTTCCGAATCTGCTCAGTCTTCATGGTATCCAAGCGCGCCCTCTCGGCCAGGGACACACTTCTCCTCAGCCTCATGCCAATGAGCGTCTGCCTCCCTGATTCGGACGCTGGCCACCTCCTCACCGATAGGAGCAAGCTCGGCCACCCTTTGACGAGCGGCGTCGAGCTGCTCGGTCAGCCATCTGCGCAGCTGTGCCTCTTCGGTAAGGCGGTCTCAAGCATCCTTCTGGCCATGAAGGAACTAGGATTTCTCCCAGCTACACGCCATGAGAGACTGCAAAAAAACCCGAGTTAGAAGCACAAAAAGAGAAAATCAAGGCTGGAAGCGCGGACATGTCGTACCTGGCCAACCGGGTTGACGATGTCGCATAGCGACCCCAGCGCCATGTTCAGAGTGCAGACCACGAGCATGACCCCCGTGTTGACTCTATCCTAATCCCTCACCTCCATGGCATCATCAAGGGGAAGAACGTCGCCTCTGGGTTCTACCAGTCAGCCCATCAGAGCGTGGGTCCTCCCCACATGTGCAAGTCATCGCCCACATAGACTAGAGCCTGGAATGGCCCCGCATCGGTCCCGAGCGGTGCTGATCGCACCATCGGCGCAACCTCCTCTGGAGCGGCCCCTCCGACGGTAGGAGGGACGGACGGTGCAGACGCAGAAGCCTGTCCCATCACCACGGTTGCCAAGGATGCCCCTGCCGCATTCTCCTCTGTTTGCCCCACCGTGGGCATGACCGCCTGCGCGGATGATGACCCCGGCTGCCCCGCCTCCGTTTGTAACGGCGTGGTCGCATCCGGCTACGCCGCTTCCATCACCGGCGCGGGTGGCTCCATCTGCACAACCGATGGCCCCATTTGCATCGCTTCCGCTTGCGGCGTCGCGGTCGCGCCTAGCCGTGACTCGTTAGCATGGGGCATCATCGTTTCCACCTGCAGCGTCGCGACCATGCCCGGTCATGCCACCTCCCCTGTGGGCGCCTCGTGTGCATCCTCCTTTGTTTGCACCTCCATAGACACCGCAATGGTCACCGGTGGGACTCCCCCAGTGGGTGCCATGGCCATCCTAGTGCCACTTTCACTCAGCGTGGCGTTGGCCGACCCCTGGTGCACCGACCGGTGTGTGAGGGTCATCTGTGGAGCTATCCGCAGTGTCATCCCGCGTCCGGTAGCACTGCAAAGGGAATACAGCAGTCAGCTTAGGGCTAGATTCGCCTTGAACAAAAGAGCGAAGAAAATTTTAACTCACATTGGTGCCACTGGACGGCGACGTTTTAGGGCCGGCCCACCCGATCCCGGTTGTGCCTCATCAGCGCGTGGACGCTTCAGGCCCTTCCTCTGCTCAGAAGGCCTGAACGACACGGGGCGGTCTGTTTTCATTGGCTCCGAGGGCGTGTCCTCCCCCACGTGATACGGGAAGGGGCCCATCGCCTACGAGGATGCATAGCCGCCTGTCGGCCCATCCTTGTTCACCAGATCCTCCCATGGGATGGGCGACCTGGAGCCATATGCTTCCTCCACTTCCTCCTCCGACCCTTGGCACCGCTTTCCTCGGTCCAGCTACGCCCTCACCTTTCCCTACGCCTTCATATTCTTGTCATCCTTCTTCTTCTTCCTCCACTCGTTCTCGACGCAATTCACCGCCCTCACAGCCATGTCCTCCGGCAGTGGCGTAGCAACATGCCGAAAGACGAGACCTAGCTGCGGATCCCGGATTTCAAAATCAAATCATGGGGTCAGGGGGTCGAAAAAAGGGGAGAGGGGCAAAAACCAAAAAGAACTTATGAATTCAGTGAAGCCCGTGTCCGACCGCATCGTGGGGTGCCCGGGGATAGGGAAGACGAACTCAAGGTCGCCCAACGCCGCCACATCCCTAGAACGCGACGCAGCCTCGGTCGCATCCATGATGCGTTGTGCGACCTTGATGTCACAGAGCGGCTCATGGGCAAGCACCGTCCCCTCGAGTGGCACGCCGGGCACCATCTCATACAATGAGAGGGCACGCGCCATCAGCATCGCCACCCTCCTCGCGTGGTACGCCCTGATGACGCTGGTCCCGCAAAGATCGCGATCCCTCAGGAGCGCGATGGCCCTCAAGTGGTCGGCGAGCTTCTTCTTCTCCTTGTCAGGGGCCTCCCACATCCACACTTGCGGTGCCTCCTTGATGGCGTGCCCGGTGAACTCTGACAAGGGGGCGGCGACGTCGTTCTTCAGATAGAACCACTATGAGTGCCACCCTTTGTTGGACTTCAACAACTAGAGGGCCATGTACTCACAGGCCTAACTACTTCAGAGATGGATACCCACGCACCCCATTGGCACTGACTGGTCCAGCCTACCCTTCTCCCTCTTCTTGTATAGGGTGACGACGAAGAAATACCTCCACAGCTCAAAGTGGGGCTCGATCCCTAGATATCCTTCGCACAGCGCGACGAAGGCTGCAATGTGCTGGATCTCGTTCAGATTCAGGTGTTGTAGCTCGATCCCGTAGTGGTGCAGCAACCCCCGAAGGAACCGATGGGGAGGACTCACGAGCCCACGCTCGAGGAAGGGCACGAAGGCCACAACGTACCCATCGGGTGGTGCCGGTGCATCCTCGCCACCAGGCATGAGCCACTCCATCACCGCGGTCCTTGTGTGGAGGAGCCCACGCCTGATGAGGCCCTCCATGCGTGGGTGGGTGATGTCGGAGCAGTACCATGAATCCATGGGAGGCGAGGGCAGAGGAGCGAAAGTTTTGCTGGTGGTGGAGGAGCGGGAGTGGGAAACCCTAAGCACAGGCAGCGGCGAAGCAGAGGAGACAAGGTTGTGGTTAGGCATACCGAAGACGGGAGGTAAGGCTTCTATTTATAAGGGAAGGTGGAAACGAGAGGCGAACCGTCTGCCTCGATCCGCGTGACTGCTGCATCCCGTCATCACGTCTCTCCGGGAAACTTGCACATGCCACCCTTGGCCACTCCCTCGAAGGACGTGCCAAATGAAAGTTTGCCTGCCCAATGGGCCACGAAACGCCATAGGTAAGAGGGATACGAAGTTAAAAATGCTCCTATGGGCCATTAAGGCCAAGGAGTTCGAAAGCTGGCCCACCAATGGGTTCGACAACCGCTCCAGAACACCTTTTAGAGCATGGGGTGGAAAAGGATGGGCTCGCTAGCAGCCAATACCCGGGCGCACGACCGCCAAGGGCATCCTGACCCACATTCGAGTCTTGATCGCGCACGGTCTATGGTTTTTCCTCAAAGAAAGGCAACGAGCCCTCGGGACCGGTCGAACAGACCTGAGAACTATATGGACTGGCCGTCAGGAACCTAGAGTCAGTCACCAGCTTACCCATGCCAGATCCCTACGAACGGGAATCGGGGCCCCACTCAAACTAGCCCGTTAGCAGCTTACCGAGCACCATGATTCGTCCAACGAGGAAAACATGGCACGGCTTAACCCCTCTGTTTTTTTGAGAAAACGCTTGAGGGAGAACGATCACAAGATGAGCTGATCCCTCAACCGGACCCCCGCTACGCACAAGGGCTCGGGGGCTTGAACTCGCAAAGAGACCTAATGCGCGGTCGCATACAAACAGTAAATCAACCATCACAACCTAACTAAAAAGGCCCTATGAGCTACAACCAGCAAGCTAGCACTCCGAAGTCTCCCCATACAGCAAAACCTACGAAGGACTATCCAACTCCTTCGTAGGCTCAAGGGCTACTATTGGGTACCGATATTATGGTACCTAAAGAAGGGGAACTGATGGTCATCAATGATCAATTCGCTCGGGCGATTAAAGAACGTGACCATGGCTTCGCCCCTAAGGGCACGGGCTCCGCCTCATCCGACCCCAAGGGCACGGGCTCCACCTCGCCCGATCCTTGGAAGCGCATCCGGCCTCGGGCGGGAACACGGGCCCCCGTGGGGGGGGACCACGCTATCTTCTACCACTATCGGTGTGACGACGTGGGCCCGTAGCCACGCTCCTGACGTCATGGGGGGAGCGGGCACGCCTCGACGCAACCCATGGCCTTGATGGGACATACCAGGGCACCCACGTCACCTATAGCACCGGGCAGACCAACATTGTCCTACCAAATCCTCGTATGACCCCAGTCAAGGGAGCCTGTTGACCATGTTGTGCATAGGGACGGAACGGGGCGCCACGGCTCGCTGATGACGCCCGCTTGTAGCGCTGGTGACGAACAAGACCGTGACGTGGAATCACCTCCGCCACAACCTACAAGACCTTCAGGGCCCGCCTATCGAGGAAGAAGAGTGACGTAGCTCTAGGGCTTCCTTCTTCTCTGCTTTTTCTCTTTCTTCTTTTCCTTCCTTCTCTCCTTCTCTCTCATGTACCCCGGCCTTTTTCTTGACCTATAAAAGGGAAGGCCAGGCACCCCATCAGGGGCAGAAGACTTTGAAGCCTTCCTAACGCTCTCAAGTCGTGGGAAAGCAACTCAACCCCATTCGATACACTCACCAGAGACTTGGGACCTTTTCCCTCTCTCGCCCGTTTGTAACCCCTGCTGTAAACACAGAGCCGGTAACACGAGCAGCATCGCATTGGACATAGGGACGTTCTGCCTGAACTAGTATAATTCCTTATGTCCTCCGCGCTCACCATCCGGGCCAAACGCGTAGATATAAATTTACTCGTCGGTGGTTCGAAACACTGACACATAACTTTTGCTACGCATTAGATATATACTATGTCTAGATATATAGTAAAATATATGAATCTAGAAATATCAAAACATCTTATAATTTGGGACGGAGGAAGTAATTGGCATGAAATAGCTTCATTTCACATGAGTCGTGCCAAATAAGTTTTAGTCGATTTTGCTAGAATTTAAAGTGTGAGGTCGAGAGTTTAGTTTTAGAGTCCGGCTTTAAGGTGTTGACAATGATAATTGGCACGAGCTAGCTCACTGTTGTGTTAAATCATCTCCAATAAATTTTAACAAACTTTTATAAAATTTGAAAGAATTGTAAACGTGCAATTTTAAGTCCAGGGTTTGACTTTTGATGTGAACCTATATATTTTAAATTACATGTCCATTTTATGCAAAAATATGTAGGTTTTTTTTAGCAAACTCGTGGGTTGTACTAATTGATAGATTGGATTCGGTTGAGTCGGAATAATAAAATTATGGGTTAGGCTATGGTAGTTAAATATTTTGATATGGATTAGGTTGGGTAAGAGGTCGGTTGTAGCCTATTAGCAGGGCTAATTGAAACGTGTGCTTCGCCTTGAAATTCATAGGTGAGATTAGAAACTGAGAGGAATATTTTGTTTGTTTCACCATGGCAATCGCCTTATGGGATAAATTTTATGGCTGTATAAGGCACAAATGTACATGCCCCGATATCATGCAAAAATGGGCTCCTTCTATTTGCGCGTTGATAAGAAACCGTTACCGGTGGCTTAAATGTAAAAGCGTTATCCTTTTCTCCATGTACTCAAGGCAGTAATCAACCAGAACCACTCACAGTAGCACGTTGAGTACGAACTGTACATATCGATTAGTTATATCAAGGTTAGTACCATTGTCGCCGCTGGCACAATAAGTCCTCAAATAGCTAATTAATCGATGTGATGTCGATTTGAGCAGCTAACCAATTGATGTAAATATATATCCTACAATCCTAGCATAGCAAAAATACATGTTCTAGATGGATATGATGAGCCACACATATGTATGCTCGCGTGTGTACGGGCTTAACCATCGCGTACATTATCTCTGACGTCGTGCTTTGTGCAGTAACAGCGCACACTGATTTCTAAGTCAACACACTGTTAAAAGTTCAATACACGTGTGCGTTATATTGTGTCGTGGATTCACTTTTGCGAGGGCGGCAACTGTTTATATATGCAATGAATCGCAAAAGTGGAGCAACAAACTGTTTATACTGTATATATCAATGAATTGCAATAGCCGTGGAATATAGTGCTCGTTGAATATATTATAAGTTGCTTATAAGGCTAAAACAATCTGAAACTAGATGACAAACGTCACGTTTTTCTACCGTGTTTTCTAGCCGTGCTTCTTACTACAACCATCATTTAAACTCAATTTAAAACGCAAAAGGTTGGCAGATAGCTTATCATTATCTCTTTTTTCCTCTATTTTTGTAGCTTCTCAAGAATGTACCAAACATGGCCATTGGGAAGTTTTAGAATGGTCGAAAAAATAGGAGCCATCCATCAAGAGAAATTGAAGGGTGTAAAACTAAGAGGTACAAATATCAAAGTACTCAGAAGTACCAGAAAGGTAGGAACGGCGTGCTATCGTGGAGCGCCTCGGTGCCACACTCCTGCTGCCAAATACGCCTCTCCTTTAGGATACCAATCAAGCGGGGGTGTGTCCACACGATATGTGGGAGGAGAGGAGAGCCGAGGGAGGGCAGTGACAAATCTAGGATTTTACACCATGGTATTCCACATAAAAAAATTCAATACAAATATGCAATATCTAGGACCATAACAAGAATACAATGCAAAAAAATTAGATTGGAGTGACTTACTCTAGATTTCATCAAGCAAGATTTCAATTTGTTCTAAATTAGAGAAAAAAAAACAAAATCTAAACATGGAAGGCTGGAATCTAGACAGGAGAATAGATCTGGAAGAGGGAGACGCCGAGTCAAGTGAGGCTAGGAGGGGACAGAACCGCCGAGGGAGAGGGGTACTGCCACGCTGGTTGTTGCAGACTGCAGTGACCACCAATGGCTTCAACGTCGTCCGCTCCGCCGCTAGACTCTAGTTGTCGACTCTAGGATCGAGGGGGCGAGTTGAGCGGACAACGAAGGTAGGAGGAGGGGCGAGACCGCGAGAGGAAGCCAGGGAGGGGTGCTGGCAACTCGATACAGTTTTTTATGACTTCGTGGGCTAATAGTGATAATAGGTCGATTTGGCTTATGGGCTAATTTACAATATGTTGTACAATTATACATATCTTTGTTTTTATTGACATGGGTGTTCCGTCGAATACATGGCATACCTCTAGCTTCGCCAATGAGGGAGGGTGGTCATGACAGGTGGTGGCTAACTATATAGCCAAGTATGCCCGGTTTTAGTGGCTATATAAAATAAGAGTGCCGATAGTTCAATGGCCAAAAATGAACTTCTCTAAAACGAAAAGTAGCTTCTACACACGTCGCATTCCCAAGCAAATGTAGTACAAAAGTAGCTTGTAGGAGCGAAAGGTAACGGTGGTGGCGCAATCTAGAGTAGTCCCGTACCCAACCGATTGGACAAACAACGTAACGGAAATAAAGCTGCAGGTGAAGATGGGTCGCATTCCATGGGTCATACAACCAGCAGCGATCTTAGGCCGTGTTTAGATTGCGAAAAAAATTTGGAAAAATTTTTATAGCACTTTCATTGTTATTTGGTAAAATTTGTTTAACCATAAATTAACTAGGCTCAAAAGATTCGTCTCGACATTTACAGACAAACTGTACAGTTAGTTATTTTTTTTACGTACGTTTAATACTCTATACATACGTCAAAAATTCGATGGGACAACTACTGTAGCAATTTTTAGAAAAGTTTTTGAAAACTAAACGAGGGCTTATCTCAAAAAGCCAGGTCTGGGTCGACGTCGACCGATTAGATCCATCTCCAGCTACACCTTGCCTGCCCATAGGCACTCGAGCTGGGAGACGACGTCGTCGCCATTGCGGCTGTCGCTCTTGCTCTTGGGTTGTGGAGCCGAGGCGCCGCCGCCGCCGTGATGCTGCTGCCGCAGGATAAGGTCACGGAGGTGCGGCGGCGGGCGCAGGCCCATCGCGGCGGCGCGCTCCCACCGCCGGAGCTGCGTGACGCCGATGGACGGGCCGTAGGACATGTCCATGTCGAACTGCCGGAGCTCCTCCTCGGCGGTGTACCCGCCGGAATCTGAACATATATATACGTGCATGTATGATATTGATAATAGATACTGTAGGCACTACGTGTATAAGACAACGATCGACGAGAAGGCGACGGCGCGCGGCTGCCGCATCGTACATACCGGCGTCGCCTTGGCACTGTTGCTGCGATTTCCCCTTCTTCGATTTCTGTTTGGGCGTCGACTTGCTGCCTTTCTTCCTCTCCGGATAGATACCCTTCAGTCGACCGCGTGTGGGCGCCATCCGAGCACGTGACCCTGACCTGCTTGATTCTCGTTGCATATATATCCCGTGTCGTGGGCAATGTTGCTGTTGTCTCGAGTCTCGATCTGCTCCGTTCCGCCTCTTCAAGAAGAAATAGAGTCCGTACACTCGCCGACGGCGCCCTTATACAGGGCAGTAATTGGTGACAAGAAGGGCCAACGTCCGGACGGATGACGCGTTCAGACGCACCTCCCAAGCCTCGCCGAAAATATGGAAATGAGCCGTGTCCATGTCCATCCCGTGACAGCGCGCCCTGCTTGCGCCCATCCACGCCCTGTCCGGACGCAGCACTCCCGCCCGCATCGCGCCACACTTCCGCCCCGCATACTATCCCGCTCCAGCGCCGCTGAACTCCGCGTCTAGGTCGAGCTCGAACTGCCGCGGTGAGATGGAGGAAAGGGAAGGGAGGGGATGGGAGAGACAAGAGGGCGAGGCACGTCGCATGAGGTAGGAGCCAAAGCCCTACAGCAGGGCGTTGTCCGCCATCCACTGGCACCATTATAACATGTGCAACATTCAATCTACTTTTGAAACATCCAGATGAAACATTTGCAATATGCGTCTGAAGACAGATGAAACATTTAAAACATGCGTCTAAAACACTTACAAAAAACTCTAAAAACACTTGCAAATCCATTGCAAAACATATGCAATATCCAGATAAAACACTTGCAACATATGTATGAAACATTTGCAACATCCAAATAAACACACTTGCAACATACGTCAGAAAAAAAAACCAGATAAAATATTTGAAACATACGCTTGCAACATACGTGTATAGTCATTGCAACATAATATGCAATATTCTGATCTACTTTTGCAACATCCATACAAAACACTTGCAACATACCTCTGAAACATCTGAAACAGTTGAAACATACGCTTGCAACATACGCTTTCAGCGTAACATCTCATTTGCTGCTTGTGAGAATGGAGGCTCGTCGGCACGAGGAGTTCACCGGAGGCAACGGCACCGGCGGTGCTTGTAGGCGGCGGGCCCGCGGCAGCTGCACAACGTTGTAGGGAGGCAACGGCAGCACGACTAGGAGAGCATAGCCACGCGCCGCGCTTGGCAGGGCCAGCGGCCAAGCGCTGTGCCTCGGAGGTGCAGGGGGAGGCGACAATACAAAGATGAAGCAGCGCAACGGAGCAACTCCTTGCGGCTGAGAACGAGCTAGTGAGTCGATGTGTGGATCTGTGTAGAGAACCCCAAGCGGCAATCACCGTTTAGATCTGACGACGAGTTAATGCGTCCGATGAAAAGCACCGTCCGTATGTCCTATCCTAATCAATTTTATCTAAAATATTTTTAGGCCGCAGCAACTGGCGTAAGAGTATATCTCTACACCTAAAAAGACTCTAACATCGTCATCTATCCGGTGATACCAAATTTTGATCCCCGCTCCAGAGTCTGCGCCCGATACGAATAAAACTCCACTTGAAGCTCATGCGCCAACGTCCATCCCAGTTCCAATACGAAGACCGATTCATATGCCCGCATCCAATACAAAATTCTCGGAGCTCAAACGTCCGCGTCCGAAGTTCAATTAAAAATATTATGACCCTAGTGCAATGCACGGGATAATTACTTTTGCAAAATGATGAATTAATAAAGGAAGTCATCACCGCAGCAACTCCTCTTCTTTTTTTTTGAGGAAAACATCGCCCTTTATTAGCTTATCATTAAATTACAAACACCATCATGTGGCGACAAAAACTAGACATGTCTGCCAAGAGACAGACACAGAGCTCCTAGCTAGTCTATGCGCATCCGCATTCGAACTCCTTCGTTCATGGACGAACTCTACATGGGGGAAGGTTGCTTTGGTCGTCTTGATCTCCTTCACAATTGGTCCGTATAGCCCCATACCTTCTCCATGGATACTCTTCACAGCATTGATACAATCACACGCCACCCTAAACTTGTGCAGGAGCAAGTCCGAAGCCAGCGCCAACGCCTCCCGGCAAGCTATCGTTTCAACTGCTTCCGGGCTGGTTATGCCGTCCATCACTAAAACTGATGCTCCCAGAAAAATCCCTGCTTCATCTCTTGCAACTGCAGCTGCAGCTACCATGGACGGCCCGACAAATGGGCTTGCGGCCCAACTCGATGCGTGCAATATCGTATTAGCGTTTATCGCATGAACACCAGCCCGCATTCATCAAAAGCCTCTAAATGGTACATCGGCTCCAAATCATAGTTTATATAACTTTGTTCTAAGTTGATCTTCTCTAACTTTAACGAAATTTTTAGAAAAAAAAATATATTAGCATATATACAAGTTCAAAATAATTGTGCTTAACGGTTCACAGATGGTATGCTTAATCGCCAATATTATTTAAAAGTTGAATTTGAGTAGTCCTTCAAAGAATTCGACTTGTGTCGTGTGTATTGGATGATAGCAGAAGGACTAAACATTGTTTTATTAAAAATCAGCAATTATGGGCTTTACCGTTAGTCAAACACAAGGTTCACTTGTAGAGAAGTTCTTCACAAACCAAAGGAACATGTATGGCGGCTCACTTGATTTTTTTTTCAGAATTCAGATCATGCAGTAAATAAAATTATAGCAAGACCCAGATGCATTCCAAGCAGCTAGCCAGCAACAAGTGGCCGCAAAGTACAAGTCAACCAATCGCCATACTTTTTTCAGATAATTCCTCGTACCAAATACTCCCTAGATTTCAAATTACGAGATGTTTTGTTTTTTCTAAATACATTGATTTTACTACGTATCTAGGCATAGTGTATATCTAAATGCATAGCAAAAGCTTTAAAAAAAAGTCAAAATGTCTTGTAATTTGGAATGGAGAAAGTAACATTTACCATCTACTTGATTCCTCATACTAATATGCAATTTCAACAGCACAGGACATCATCGGCAATTCCGGTTGTGAGAGTCCAGTATCCTAACATAGACTACAATACCCAGGACTAATCAGCAGCCCAGCACCACTTCAGACTCATTAGCAGGCCAACGTAACATAATACTAGTTGCAGACATACACCTGGGTCCTGGGCCGGAGAAAAGTGGAACAATTGTTATTTACAAATTTATTCGATACATCATTGCCTTATTTACACAACCAGTGAAATATAGCACAAAGTAAATGCATCATGTCCAAGAAAAACGAGGTCTCAGTTCTTTGGCCCCTACCTGCACCTTAGCTTATCTCTCATCAAGTCATCAACTAGGTCAACAAATATAACTACATTTTGAACAAGTTTGCGCCCATATACAAATTTTGTATCATATAGGTAGAGAAAGCTCAAGATATCTCAAGAGAGAAAAATGTATTTCTTCAGCATCTCTTGCTTCTTGATCCCAACAGAACCACTAACCCTCTTGCTGTCACTAGCACTGGTTCTTGCAAGACGATAGCCATGCTGACAATCTCTGGCACTGAGCACAGTTTCTATAGCTTCAAGTACAGGAACATTTTCTTTTGTTAACTAAGCAAATTGGTGAACACCTTTTCGCCTCAACAATAGCGGGATAGAGAGAGTTCAAAGCAAATAATGAATGCATGGCACAAGATAAGTCTTTTTGTCAGTACTCAAAAACTCGACCCCGTGGGGAAAGACCTCCCCTCAGGCATCAAACAAGGTAGAAATTTCCTCGAACTACAGGATCGAGAGAAGGCCCCAAAAGCTGACTTCCCAGGATGCACTGCGGACAGGTTCATGACAAGATGCCAGTTTTTGTTAGTAATAACAGGGAAGACTATCTTCTTAGGCTTCAGAGATGATCTAACTGTTGATCTGATCACAACTGAGGCCGCAAGGATGTTATCTGATGCTAAAACAATATAGCAATAGGAGTTGTCAATAAGACAAGGCACCAACTCTGGGTCGTAGTTGTTCCCTTGCAAGGGCATTTGAGGAGTATTCATCGGTTAAAAGCAACAAAAGGCAAATGCCTTGAGGAATAGCAATTGCAGCATAGTGTTTGTTTAGCTGCTCCATCTGCATCTGCATGGTATAATGTAGAAAATGAGTATAAGAACTGCAACTTGCTGATAAGAGAGAAGCATAGAAAGTTGTATAGATGACATCATGTCACACTAGCTGATATCGAACTTTAGGTTGGTGATCACTCACACTAGGTGCGTTGGCTTTGTGGGACATTGTGTAAGTACCAAAAACTTGAAAGATTTCTAAACCATACTGATCTGATGTACAATAACTTGAGATTCAGATCGAGCTACTCATCTAGACGGAGGCCAGTAATCATTCTTTACTCTAAATTTGAGTCCTAAAATGTGGCATCCTCATTATGTCATTCGATCAAGTTATTAACCTTTAGATCTGAAAGTACTTACAAGTTGGCTCAATCAGATACATTTCAGTTGAAAGGGTGTAAGTTTGTGAAACATTGAAACTGTATGCATTGTTATATGAAAAGACATCCTTTCATATATAACACGCTCGTAGACTACACTTTGGACAATAATGAAGTGTATACAGATCATTTTCATTTTTTCTGAGCCATAAATACAGCAGGGGAAGCCCCCACTGTTGGTATATAAATTCAAATAAAATAAACTGTACAGAGAGGAAGGGAGATAGAGAAAAGGGAAACGGGAAAAGGGCCAGTCTACAGGCTGTACAACTGTACAGAAAGAGAGCAAATCTTTTTCATTAGTGTTGATAGTACAAGAAAACATTGATAAATAATCTCAAAGCAAAGCATGGGTGACAGCATCATTGAATACCAAAATAAAAGGACATTAAGTTTCTATGAGAATCAGGTTTATACATCACCAAACAACATTAAATAAGAACTGACATAAACTAAAAGTTTACTGCCAAAAGTAAGTGCTGGCATGGATAGTTTACTAATTAGGGAAAGAAAGAAGTTAGCTTACCATAGCAGCAGCAACAACAACAACATAGCCTTTTATCCCAAGCAAGTTGGGGTAGGCTAGAGATGAAACCCAAAAGAGACGAGAAACACGGAGACACATAAAGGGACATAAAGGGCACAAGTTAGTTGAGTGTAGCAGAGATGCGTATGTTGCGTTGGTGTTGTCGACAGAAAGAAGTTAGCTTACCATAGCATTTGGTTTAAAAGCAAACAACCTTAAATTATAATCAGTATTCTTCATATCCCTGATAATTCATGAAAAGATTCTGGAATCTTCAAATCAACAGGAGCTTCCTCAGAATTTATTTCATCAAGCATCACATACAAATCCCTAACAAGTTTCTGCATGTTATAATACACAGTTCAAATAAATAAAGCAAAACCTAAAAATGGAAGAAAAAGACTAAAGGACATAAGTACCATGGAACTATCGTTTCCCCTACAAAGAAGGCTCACAGACCAAATCTTCTTCCTAGACAATCTGATAATAGCAGTTGGCGAACAGTAACAGGTTATTGAGCAGACATAGTATACAATAACATTTTATAAAGAGAATTGAGGAATGAATAAAAAGCTTGTTGCAACAAATAGCCAAATAATGAGAACCCACCCCATGCTGAGTTGCATATTGCCTCAAACCAGCAGCAGTAATAGACACTTCTTTCATTTTAAGACTTTTTATTTTTATTTAAGTATATAACTGAAATTCTGCACATCAAGATGTACCAATCCCACTATGATTGAGGCTTACCGTAAGCAAGCACAGCCAGTTCCACTGGTCACATGATGGATGGCTGCTTTGTTTATGGTTGCATCGCATCAGAATTCAGAAGCTGGAGGAGAGCATAAAAAGGACAGTCTCTGAGATCTGCCGTGGCATTTCCACCATTTCTTTTTGTAGTATAATCACACGCATGTCCATATCACTCACTGAACAAGCAGTTCATGGCCAACCGGAACACAGCCAGCACACTTAACATGCGAACTCAGCCTATCAATCATCTCAGATATCTGGTCGGACTCTGGGTGCTTTCTGTCCCCAACTGTGAACTCGTGGAACACCTCATCAAGTTCTATCCAGCTTGAGCCAGCTGTTTTCTGAGACCCTGTTCCTTTCATCTGCACCCTTGCCTTTGCCATATCGCTCCACTTCCCAGCCTCTGCATAGATGTTCGACAAGACAGCGTAGTTCCCTGCATTTGAGGGCTGTAAGTTGCTCGGCTCGTTCACTGCCAGTTCTGCATACTCCACGTTCTTGTGTAGTCGGCATGCACTGAGCAAAGACCCCCATATGACCTCATTAGGCTCCCAAGGCATGCTTTTGATCATGTCGACAGACTCCTTAATGAGCCCTCCACGGCCAAGAAGATCGACCATACAACCATAATGCTCTATCTCAGGCTTAATGCCATAGTCTGTCTCCATGTTGGCAAAGAACCTCCGTCCTTCTTCCACAAGCCCCATGTGCGTGCAAGCGCTGAGAACATTGATGAGCGTCACAGCATCAGGGTGAAAGCCTTGCTGCTTCATTTGTGCGAAGAGGTCCAGCGCCTTTTCACCATGCCCATGCATTGCAAACCCTCCAATTATAATGTTCCATGACACTGAATCCTTTTCAACTATCTCAGTGTCAAAGATGTAGTCGGCTCGGTTAACACATCCACACTTGCAGAACATGTCCATCAGGGCATTGCATACAAGGGTTGATCTTCCCAGCTTCCTCTGGCGCACATGCCGGTGAATCCTCTTCCCAAGGGCAAGGGAGCCAGACTCAGCGCATGCAGCCAGGATACTCACAACTGCAACTACGTCAAGTTCAATGGCAGCCTCCTTCATCTCAGTAAACAACCTGCCTGCTTCCTCCACAAGCCCCTTCTGAGCGCACGCTGAAACCATTATGGTCCATGTCACCAAGTTCTTGGCTGGCATCTTATCGAATATAATCCGTGCCATCTCCATGTCGCCCTTCTTACAGTAGGCTGACACAACAGTCGACCAGGACACCACATTCCTCCCCGGCATGCGCTGGAACAGCTCGAAGGCCTCCTCCACCTCCCCAGCTTTGGCATAGCCATCCAGCATCGTGTTCCAGCTCACCGTGTCCTTCTCGGGCATCTCTTCAAACATGCTCCTTGCTGCGTCCACCTCCCCTTGCCGCACCATTGCGGCCATGGCCGTGTTCCAGGACACAACGTCCCGTGTCGTCATTTCGTCGAACACCTTCTTCGCGTCCGAGAGACCGTCGTTCTTGGAGTAGGCGTCGATCAGCGCATTTCCAACGAAGGTATCCTCGACGGACCCGAGCTTGACGACGTGCACGTGCGCCGCGCGGACGGGCGTGAGGCCCGCAGTGGCGAGCGCCTTGATGAGGAAGGAGTAGGTGAACGTGTCCCGCTGCCGCAACGGCATGTCGACGAACACGGCGAGCGCGGCGTGGGGGAGGGAGTTGAGCGCGTAGGCGCGGAGTAGCGTGTTGGTGAGCAAGGCGGTGCTGGGGGCGAACGGGCTGCTCGGGAGCGCCGCGGCGGCGGAGAAGACGCAGCGGCAGGCGGGGACCCGGCGGAGGAGCGCGTAGGAGGCGATGAGCTTGGACGCGGCGCGCGGGTCCCGGTGGAGCCCCTGCTTGAGGATCTGCGCGTGGAGCTCCTGCACGTGGCGGAGGCGTGGGAGGCCGTGCGGGAGCGAGGCCAGGTGCTCCTCCACGAGCCGGCGGTGCGACGGCGCGCCGCCCCACTTCGGCGCCGGGCGCAGCGCGGAGGATGCGGCAGCGGACATTGAATCTCGGTGCGTCGGCGTCGGTGGCGCCGGCGCCGGCGCCGCCTTAGTGGATGGTCGCCGGAGAGGTGGTAATTCTCGGCCGGCGGGGAGAGGGTGGGAGGGAGCTCGGGCAAGGGGAGGAGGCTTGCGGAGGTGGTCTGGCTGGCTGACATGTGGAGCCGAGCCAAAATCTTGGACCAGGGGATACTCCCTCCGTCCCATATCTGTCGTTTTTTTCCGTGCCGACTCAATTGGTAAAAATACGTGTAATATTTATATTTCTAAATAAATTTATTAAAAAACTAGATTAAAGATTTTTTTCAATGATACCAATTATGTACTCCCTCTGTCCCGTTTGACTGTCGTTTTGGCAGTGGAATTCAATGTCCACGTTCACAGCCCCTGGCAAGCATCTGGACAGACCAAGTGACCACGTTCACAGAGATTTAAATGTACCTAGTAAGATGCCAAAGCGACACAGATAAAGGGACAGAGGGAGTACTATAAATATTAATATTTTTTAATATATATTTTATCAAAATTATTTCTCGAAAAACGAAAACGACAGATATTTTAGGACAGAGGGAGTAAGGCCCTGGTTTACAGGATTTTCAAAGGAATTCTAAAGGAATCTGATTCCTATAGTTTTAAACACTGTGGTAGTATTTTTTATGAACATACTGTGGTAGTATTTGGAATGGAGGATTCATAAGTTCCTTTCCAGAGGAAAGTTAACTGTGTTTATACGTTTTGGAGGAATGAAACAATCCGCTCCTATCTCTTCCATTCCTTCACGAAGTCCAAGACACTCATGCTCACTAAGAGTAAGGTTAATAATAGCCAAGTGCTTGGCTATAAGTCAAGTTATAAGAGATAAGTTATACAATAGTTAGTCTTCTATTTGTCTATAAATTTTTATTATTATTATATGTCTTCATTCTCTTTCTTATTTCTCTTCACATACATCTCTATTGGGACCCACTACTGCCTATACTTCCGTGTCCAGCTTGATGCTTGCATGGGAGCCCAGCTCTCTTCTCTCTCCTTCCTTCTCTCTTCCACGTCAGCAAAAATATTAATTAATTTGGCTATAAACCAATTGTTGTACTTGCTCTAATGCAACTTGGTGCAGGCTTTCACGGAGACAAAGGATAAAGCACTCATTAATTAACACTCTACAGTAGGGTCCATACGGTCTGTGCAAGCATCGGCACAGCATGTATGGCTGACCAGATTTTTTGAAATTTTTGTTAACTAACATATGTTGCTATGTTTAAGAAAATATTTGTCTAGTTCTTGTTTAGTCTAAGTAATCATGTTTACCACTGACCCCTAAATTCCTATGCTACTCATATTCCTTTATTCCAAACACCAAATCCTTTAGAATTCTTATGTTTTTCATTCCTTTGTTATGCACGTACATTCCTTTCCTATTCTTGTGTTTCTTTCCGTTCCTCTGTTTTGTATTCCTCCATTCCAAACAGGCCCTAAGTTGGACCCTGTGGTGATGCGCATGTAGTGGACCATTATTCCCACGGGGCCGGGACCTGTGGTCTACATTTGACCATGCTGTCTCCAACGGAAACCCACGATGAGGTCCAAATCTAAGAGTGGGTTCACTTCGTGAAAAGTAGCTGAAAAGTTACTGTAGCATCTTTCGTTGTTATTTGGCAAAATTTGTTCAATTATGGACTAACTAGGCTCAAAAGATTCATCCCAACATTTACAGACAAACTATGCAATTAGTTATCTTTTTACCTACATTTAATGCTTCATGCATACGTCGAAAGATTTGATGTGATGGGTGGAAGAGAAAATATTTTGGGTTGGGATGGGAAAGTGAACAAGGCCTAAAAGGGTTTTTTTTGATTCATGCCATTGCAATTTCTTGAGTTTGGAGATACACCATTACAATTCGTCTATTTGGAGAAATGCCATTACAATTCTATCTCACTCATTCATGCCATTTTCTACACCTTATGCGTACATGGGGTCCCTGTCAGGCGCGTATCTATACACGGACGTGTATGGGCGTTAAGGATCAGCCTGCTCCGTTAGAATGAGCCCGCCCGCGGCGGAGGAGCGCTCGCCCGCGCGGATAGCGCGCGAGCCGGAGCGGCAGCGCTCGCCTTCGGCGGCCTGCGCGCGAACGGAATGGAACGCGCGTCTCTGTACGTCTCGCAGAGCTCCATGACAAGGGGCTATCGCAGGTAGGTGACGGAGCTGTCGCAGCCGTAGTCCTCGAAGGGGCACGCCACCCTGAAGCCGCCGATGTGGGACGACGACTGCCGCGAATCAGGCAGCGCTTGCCCGTACGGACCTTGATGAAGATGGCTGCCGCGAAGCAGGCAGCGCTTGCCCACGGTGACCTGCCACGCCAGAGGTCATCGTTGAGCGCGGACACGAGGAGGCCTAGGGCCACGCACACGTTGGAGACGCGCGCGAGCTGAGATGAACATGCTGCAGGAGTTGCACGCGTTCAGGACACAAGCAACATTCGTTGGCATCTCAACAATATGTAATTTGCATGATGCAGCACTACTCTGTAACAATTCGTTGGCATCTCATCAGTACTGCATTATCTGAACGTCTGAATGAGCACTCCACACCGGAGGAAGAAAGGACGAAGACGAACAAGAACAAGGGCCGCAAGGACCTTGATGAAGACGACGCTGGAGCCCATCAACCTGACCTCGGCCTTCGTGTTCGCGTGCGGCCCCTGCCCCCCAGACGTCCGCGTTCGCGTCCGCCCCTTCGTCCCCTGTCCATGTCGCCCCGCCCTAGATCCGCGCCCCCCCGCCACGCAGCCGTGTCACCGGTCCGCCGCACTACCGGTCCCGTCACGCCGCGTTGGGCGCCTGCGCGCATAGCGGCGAGCCGCAGGGCACCGATGCTGCACGAGGCGAAGGCGGCCGGGTCGAAGGTCGCGGACGTGGAGCGGCCGGGTAGGGGATCCACGCGACATCGTTGCTGGTGTTGGGGCGAGAAGAGCTGGGTCGGGGTCAGGGTGGGGTCTGCGCGGACTGGGTGGGTTGGCGACAGCGGACGGACGCCAAGTCGGCGAGCCACGCATGGGGCTGCCGGCGCGCTGCTGCAGCGCGGCCTCCAGGAGCACCAGTGCGGCGCCGGCTACGAGCCCGTCCGTCGCAAGCACGCCGCCATTGATGGAGGGGACGCGCACCTTTCCCGTGTTGGCGCCTGCCCGTGGCAGCCGGAGATGGAGCGGCAGCGCGCGAGAACGGCGAGGCGTTCGCAGGTGGGCTCGGTCTCACGGAGGAAGCGGGGACTTGATGTCCGTATGTGTTGCCATACATATACGAGCCCTGACAGTGGGCCCTTATACGTGGCAGACGTAGAAAATGGCAGGAATGAGAGAGGGATAAAATTATAATGGCATATCTCCAAATAGGTGAATTGTAATGGTATTTCTCCAAACTCAGATAATTGTAATAGCCTGAATAAAAAACAATCTAAAATGGGTCTCTAACAAAATACCTATTGGCTCTAACCGAGTATTTATATGGAAGACTTATTTTAGCCTCTAACAGAGTATCTATATAGAAGACCCATTTTGAGTATCACGAGAGATATAACCCAAATCTGAGTATCCTCTCTTGAAGACCCATTTGTAGAAAGGGTTCTCTTTTGGGTCTTGTTGTTGGAGAAGACTAAAAATATGTATTGAACCCTTCGCCTATAGAGCTACCTAAATATGAAATGGGTCTTGTATTTTAAGTAACAATTGTTGTAAACAGTCTAAGAGCAAGTATAATAAGGTTTAGTCTGCAGGCTACAATACGTTCCACGTCATTAAAATCCTATGTGGAGGAGTGAGAAGATAAGAGAGAATAGAGCGGGCGGTTAATGAGGCCTTCCCCAAAGCTGTTTTTTTTTTTTTGCTTGTAGCCCCAAGTGCCTTGTATGATTGGATAAAAAAGTAATTGCTCTACACTTGTTATAATGGCTTGTAGAAACTACATATGTTTTGGAGGAGAGAAGGTGGTCTATGCTAAAAAAGAAAAGGGGAGGAAATAAATGTGAGGCATAATAAAAACAAAAAGTTTTTATGTAAACTCCAAGTGATAGTTTGTATTATATAAATAGTAGCCTCAATATTTTCTAGTCTATATAGATTACTTTATTTGTACTTGAACCACCCATAGGCCATAGTATTAGCCTGCGTCGGTGGTGGTGGTGCTAAAGTGCCCGGCTGATCACGTGTTACGAGAACAAAACGCCCTCGGCCTGGTGCGAGCGGTAACTCGGCGCTTTACTTGACCCACTTTCCTCCTCGTTGATCCTATGCGCCGACCCTGCACTCCAGGGCCCCGCTGTGTTCTGGTTACTATTTTGTTTGATGAAAGAGCATAGGAATACTAGACCACGCTGGATCGCGTGTGCATGCAGACATTAAATGCTTACTTTGTACTTTCAACCAATCTAACAGCCGGCTAATAGTTAACCTATTATATCAGTTGACGGTGTTATTAGCTTTATATGACGTGGCAATATCATTAGCCCTGCTCTAATGGGCCTGAGCGCCCACTCATGCCCAGGATGGATAATGGAAGGGCCCAGGGATGGCAATTCTATCGTCAGGTGCGGATATCTGCCGCACAGCCATGTTCCCATCCCACGGAAATGGAACGGAAATATCATTTTATGACGTGGAAACGGGAATGTGGGCCATGTTTCTGTTCCCAGACTGCTAAGATCTACCAGTGTCATAACTCATACACGATGAGCATGATCATGGATACAAAATTTGACCCTTAGGCGCGGGTACAAAAATAAGATGCTACCCACTTCACCCGTAGGGATGACTGAAAGGATCAAGATGTCCAAGAGGGGGGTGAATTGGGCTTTTCTAAAAATTAATTGCAAGAATTAAATCCTACAAGCCAAACTTCACCCCTAGTGCCTACTTGTGTTCCTTGTGATTCTACCGATAAAAGTTTTGCACCCTAAGTTCCAATCCTAGACTAGCAAGGCAATTCTAGGAAAGTAAACAAGCAATGAAAGTAATACAAGAAAGTAAATGCTTGAAAGTAGGGGATAGAAACACGACGATGTTTTGCCGAGGTATCGGAGAGTCGCCACTCCCCACTAGTCCTCGTTGGAGCACCCGCGCAAGGGTGTAGCTCCCCCTTGATCCACGCAAGGATCAAGTGCTCTCTACGGGTTGATTCTTCGACACTCCGTCGCGGCGAATCATCCAAAACCGCTCACAACTTGAGTTGGGTCACCCACAATCTCGTCGGATGATCACCAAACTCCCAATCACCACCGAACCGTCTAGGTGATGGCGATCACCAAGAGTAACAAGCTAGAACTCTCACTTGATCACAACAAGCCTAATGAGAAGATGGATGCACACTTGCTTGACTCTTGTCACTAGAGAGGATTCTCAAACTTTGATTCGCAAATCACTATTCTCACTAGGGCTCTTGCACTCCCTTGCACTTCAAAGATGTTTCTCAGCTAAACAAATGAGCAAGAGACCTCTAAAAGAGGTGGAGGGGGTGTATTTATAGACCCCTCAAACAAATCCAATCGTTACCTTTCGAAACAGCCAGACGCGTACTGACCGGACGCGCCTATCGATATGACCGGACGCGCCGGTCAGTTGTAACGGTTGAATAACGGAAACCTGTGCTGAGTGATCGGATGCGCCGATCTGTGATGGCCGGACGCGCCGGTCTGAGATGACCGAACGCGCCGATCAGGGATGATCGGACGCGTCCGATCATGCAAGAGCTCTCTAGAAATCTGACCTGACGCATCACCGCGTCCGATCATAGGTGATCGGACGCGTCAGGTCACCACGGGACCTTACTGGAATATGACCGGACACACGACCGCGTCCGATCATAGGTGACCGGACGCGTCAGGTCTCCACGGGATCTTACTGGAACATGACCGGACGCGCCGATCATTTTCACAGTCGCGTTCGATTACGCTGTTTACCCTCTGGAACACGTGTCAGCCTGACCACCGCGTCCGGTCCTCTCAAGGACCGCGTCCGGTCAGTCAGCTGAAAAACGCAGTGAAGATTTAGTACTGACCGGACGCGTCCGGTCATGACCAGGACCGCGTCCGGTCATAGGTAAACGGCTCAAACGTCTTCTAAACGCGATGCAACTTGAACCAAGTTGCTTCTAACTGAACTCTGAGCTTTTCTCGAGCTACCTAGTGCTAAGTTTGACAAGTGTGCACCACACCTAAACACAAGACTCACCTAGGTCAAGCTACTCGCTCATGCCCCTCTTAATAGTACGGTCAAAGGAAGAAACAAAGATCCTAACGACTATTGCAGATGTATCTCAACACCTTGACATCCGGAACTAACCGTCCTTAATCTTATCGTTGATCCTTTGAAAACCAAAACGATTTCCATCAAGGGACATGAATATCATATTGCCTAAAGCAGTTATCATCTCCATGACCTAACTTACCAACGTTTCTGCAAAACACACGTTAGTCATGGTAATTATGTGTTGTCATTAATTGCCGAAACCAACACCGGGGCCTAGATGCTTTCAATCTCCCCCTTTTTGGTGATTGATGACAACACTTAGATTCAGAAGATATGAGTTGAGGTTTTCGATCATGCTTGGTTCACATAAGCATAAAGCTGTAAGCACAAGGGGTTAGTCAATGCTTATGTGTTCCAAGCCAACTGAGTGTACTCATAAGATAAAACATGAAGAGTTAGTACATATAAAACATAACTCATATGAAATCGGAGTAAGGCACGGAAGCACAACCTTATGAGCTATAAACAAATAAGTGACATGATTTAAAACTGTGATTAGATAAACCATAGAGACTCAAGGTATCTCATAAGATCACATGTCACACGAATGCAATTACTGTAAAGTAAATATGATGCATGAGTGTAGCACACAAGAAAAGAACAAAAACCCTCTAACAAAAGCTCCTCCTAAATCTACTCTCTCTCCCCCTTTGGCATCAACCGCCAAAAACTAATCTAAGGATCTGACGGGGGAACAGACGGAGTCAAGTCGGGTGCCGAGGAGCATGTAGTAATCACAAACTGAGAAGTGTCTCCCTCGGACTCGGAGCTATCTGGCTGACCCTCTGGAGAAGCACGCGGCTGTGAAGCGGTCTGGGTCTGATCAACAGGAACAGGTGCTGCCGAAGTAGCAACAAGTGGAGCAGTCTCTGTGACCTGAGCCTGAAGAGAGCCAAAAGCTGGGGGATCTGTCGAGGCAACGGACAAAGGAACTGTCTCTGTAGTGCCTGTCCCTGTCACTAGAAGAAAAGCTACCTCTGAAGCTGACAACCCTGATGAAGTAGCAAATGTGGTGTGCGAGGGCGTCGGCTGACCAGTTAACTCGCTATATGTGGCACTCAGATCAATGAAAGGTGTGCCGGTCAACATGTGAGGGTGAGGCTGGTCTGAAGGAGTAAACCCCGTCTAAATGGGCGTGTAGCTCAGAGACTGGAACGACTGAGGAACCTATAGCTGTGGAGAGGTGAACTAAAAGCTCGGCTGATCCTAACTTGAAGGTCCACTAAATGGTAAAGCTGAAGTCAGGATAGATGCAGGTGGAGGAACCCCAACTGTGACTAGGTGACGCAGGAGATCCAAGTACTACTGCTGGCTAGCTGCACTCTGTCGCTGCATCTCATACTGCTGACGTTGCATCTCGACTTGTTGGCGCTGTATCTCAAGCTGCTGTCTCTGGAACTCATCCTGTTGAGCCTGTATCTGTGCAAACGCAGCAGCTGTATCCTGAGCCTGTCTCTGCAGCTGAAGCTCCTGTCGCTCCTATGCCTGGGTCAGCCTCTCAAGAATAGCCACCATGGTTGGGTCTGAGCGAGAGGCTGAACCAGAGCCACCGACCTCGTGGTCGTGAGGCCGAGGAGACCGATACCTGGGGATGGGCTGATAATCCTCGTCAGTGCTATCGGAGGCCTCATCCTTAGCTATATCAGCGGGCTGAGCGTCTAGATCTGCAAGCTCTGCCTCAGCAAGACCCTGTACGGTCGCATCCTGCTCAGCCGCTGTCTCAGACACCTCAGGTCTCTCTCTCTCTGTCCTAGCACAGGGACCTGCTCTCTCATAACTGAAGCCCATAACTGGTGAATATCATACTCAGGAAAAACAGTAGTAGTTTCAGTTATCTCAGCACTAATCTCTGAAGGCAGCTCAAGTGCAGAGCTGATGATGAAGCAAATCCAATGAGCATAGGGCAGCTGACGGTGTCCCTTGAAGCCTTCTGCCAGGGTGTCCTCCATCTCACTAACCATAAGATCTCAAATGTCAAAAGGTGTTTGTGAGAGAAGGTGGTGAACTACCCATAGCTGCATCCTGGTCAATCCCTCTCTGTAACCAAGCCTGGGAAGAAGAGTGCGCCTGACAATAGCATCCAGGACTCGGGCAAGCGGTGTCAAACTGGCAGGTGTGCGACGAGACCCTTCGCCAAAAGGCTCACGGAAGCAGGGTCGGATCAGATCTATAGGTGGCACAGTACCGCCATGAGGGCGTCTAGGTGGAGCTGTCTGACCGAAACAGAGCTGGTGAATCTTCGTGTCTGAAGCTGAGAGTCTGAGAATCTCCCGCACTCTTGTGCTATACAGTCTGCGATCGCGGCCTCTGAATGCAAAGTGTATGAACTCATGGGCTAGATCAATCCATAATGAAGCATAGAACTCCCTAACCCAAGTGCCGTAGCATGCACCCATCCGTCCAAGAAAATCTGACAAGCCTGGTAGATAGGACAGGTGCGGACGAAGCTGCTCACCCACTACCTCAACAAGTGACTCAATGCGATAGACCCTCTGTGGTCGAAAAGCAATGCCACTGTCAACAAGAGCTCTGTAAAAATCCTCCTGTAGAGGAGTATAAAAACCCTCTGAAGCTCTGGAGTCCCTCTGAGGTGGAAACCACCGGCTGACCTCAACAAATCTCAAACTTTACACCTGACGTGCAGTAGCACCTCTCAAGTCAAAGTGCTCGACTGGGGGTGAACCTCTAACTCTGGGAGGCGGACGTCCTCCACGACGCTGGCCCTCTGGCCTGGGAGTCACCTGAGCCCGTGTGCGTGTGGAGCGGCGACGTGATGGAGTATGAGCTGGCTGCTCCTCTGTCCCCTCTTAAGGCTCTGCAGGTGGATCAACTGACATAGTATTTGCATCCATTTGGCACTTCTGTGCCCTCAGTGGTCTCAGTAGTCTTAGTACCAAGCTGTCATCCTTCAAGATGAAAACGATTGTCGCCAATGCGTATACCACTGCTCCTGCCACCCCCTCTCTGCTGCATCAGCTACATCTGCCACTGCCTGAGCTATCTCTGCATCAGTAAGAGTCTTCTTCTTCTTTCTGGCCATAATCTTGATGCGCTTTCCACGCGCAACCTCAGACATACGAGGAGGACTGTTGTCCCCGTCACTGGGAGCACCACCAGCATTCTTGCAACGAACCATGATGTCACACTGTCGGAAAACCTCTGAAAGATGATGTACTGACACTCGAGAGGCTTGGCCTCAATCCGTATCCGCAGGCTTGGCCTTAGATTCAACAGCTGAACAGCAGTCACCCCGACACACCGACAAACTCGCTGAAAAGACGGAATAGATGGATCTACTATAAGCAACATATATGATCTAAAAGGTACGAAACCCTAGAGACAGCAAGCATATAAGATAAGATGTGAAACGAAATGTGATGGCTACCTCGGATCGACGAGAAAGTGGTGACGAGATGAGATGACCTAGGTCGCGAGACTTCCCGGCGTACCGGACGAGCGCTGATTTGCCGAAACAGAGGTCAATTAGGATAAACGATAACGAAATTTCAGCAAACCCTAACACGAAGATCAAGGATGTGCGAAACAACCTTGGAGCGAAGACGTCGCGCGAAGAACTTTTCGACGACGAACGAAGGCGACGCCACAGTGCGAACCCTAGGGTTAGGGCGACGCGCGGTGGCCGAAAACCGAAGATGGTCGCGAGGGCAGGAGCCAGCTAGAGGTCGTGTAGGTGGAGGAGGGCGCAGCTGAACGGCAGCGGCGGCGGCGCAGGCGCGGTGGAGGTGGCGGCGCGGTAGATGGCGGCTGCGCGGGCGCGGGAGAGGTGGCTGCGTGGGCGCGGGAGAAGCGCGGCTGCAGGGTCGGGCGGTGGCGCAGGCACGGTGGAGGTCTCCGGCGAGCGGCTACGGTGAACTTCCGGCGAGCTAGGGCAATGGTGGCGGCGGATTCGTGAGTTGAACGGCGCGGATGAGGAAAAAGAGAAGAACGCGAAAGGTTATATGAAGGATTAGATCCGCTCGTCACGCGATGACCGGACGCGGTGGTCGATATGACCGGACGCGGAGAGGCAGCGTCCGGTCACATTCCAGTAAGCTCCTGGAATGACCGGACGCGTCCGATTATCCACGATCGGATGCTGACAGCGTCCGGATTTGATTTACCTAGAAAACTAAGACGGATGACCGGACGCGGTGGTGGTTACCGGGACCGGACGCGGTGGTCAACAGGGGCGCGTCCGGTGCAGCGTCCGGTCACTAGATCGGGAGTTGGTCTTCTGGATGACCGGACGCGCTGGTGGTCGCCGGGACCGAACGCGGTGGTGAAGCATCACTGCGTCCGGTGCAGCGTCCGGTCCAGCGTCCGGTCAATGTTTTTCGCCCTTCTTCAATCCGAACTTCGACACGACTTCTCTCAATCAAGTTCCAATTCAAAGAGACACAAATAAACACCAATTGGAACATGATATGAGTGACCTCACTCAAACTCTCAAGTTTCTCAAAATAGTTTGCCTTAGGCTAATATTAATTTTAGGAAAATAGGCAACAAACACTCGAGGAGCAACGTATGGCCATGCAATAGAGTTTTTGAACCCTTGGGAGCGTCAAAATGCTCTCTCTATCCATGGACAAACACAGAGGTTGCTCCAAGCTTAACCGAAGAGAAACGACAAAGCAACAACCATGCATATGCAATGCAAAACAAGTAAGTAAAGCTAGGTTGCTTGTCAAGTTTGATCCACGGTTAGGCTTTTTCACTCCTCCAAAGGAGGGTTATCGTAACCGTGTTAGCCAAGCTCTAGATGCATTGCGGGTAATTAAACATGACATATAATACAATGCAATGCAAGGGACAACACAAGCTCATTTTCTAAAGTTACTAGAGTCAAGCACATTGAGTTCACTTCTCAACCTACAAAAGGTAGCTTCATCCAAAGGTTTAGTGAAGATATCCGCTAATTGATTTTCACTTCTTACACCTTCTAGTGAAATGTCATTTTTAGCAACGTGATCCCTTAGAAAGTGGTGGCGGATATCAATGTGCTTGGTGCGAGAGTGTTGTACCGGATTATTAGCAATTTTAACCGCACTTTCATTGTCACATAAAAGCGGCACCTTTTCAAGAACAACTCCATAGTCTAGGAGGGTTTGTTTCATGTATAAGATTTGTGCACAACAAGCCCCCGTGGCAATGTATTCCGCCTTGGCGGTGGACAAAGCCACACTATTTTGCTTTTTAGATGACCATGATACTAAAGATCTCCCAAGCAAATGGCACCCTCTGGATGTGCTTTTTCTATTAATTTTGCAACCAGCATAATCCGAATCGGAGTAGCCAACTAGTTGGAATCTAGCTCCTTTGGGATACCATAGTCCGATGCTTGGGGTATAATTAAGATATCTTAGGATTCTTTTTATGGCACTTAGGTGAGGTTCTTTAGGGCACGCTTGAAAGCGGGCACATATGCACACACTAAACATGATGTCGGGCCCAGATGCGGTAAGGTATAACAAGCTACCAATCATTGAACGGTAAAGAGTTTGATCGATTGGTTTACCTCCCTCATCTAGGTCGAGATGTCCATTAGTTGGCATTGGGGTCTTGATTGGCTTGCAATCTTCTATCTTGAATCTTTTGAGAAGATCCTTGGTATACTTTTCTTGAGAGATAAAGATCCCTTCTCTCATTTGCTTGACTTGAAACCCAAGGAAGAATGTTAGCTCACCAATCATTGACATCTCGAACTCTTTTGACATCAATTCACCAAATTCTTTGGAATAGTCTTCATTTGTTGACCCGAAGATGATATCATCAGCATACACTTGACAAATGAAGATCTCTTCTTTGAATTTCTTGGTGAATAGTGTGGTGTCAACCTTCCCAATAGTGAAGCCCTTCTCTATGAGGAAGTCCCGGAGGCGCTCATACCACGCTCTAGGGGCTTGCTTGAGCCCATATAGCGCCTTGGACAACCTATAAACATGATTAGGATATCTAGGGTCTTCAAACCCGGGAGGTTGTTCAACATAGACTAGTTCATTTATGAAGCCATTTAAGAATGCACTTTTTACATCCATTTGATATAGTTTCATATCATGATGTGATGCATATGCAAGAAGGAAACAGATGGCTTCAAGTCTTGCAACGGGTGCAAAAGTCTCTCCAAAATTAAGACCTTCAACTTGAGAGAACCCTTTTGCTACTAGTCTTGCCTTGTTTCTTACTACAACTCCTTGATCATCTTGCTTGTTGCGGAACACCCACTTGGTTCCAATGACTCTTGCACCTTTTGGATGCTCTTCAAGTGTCCATACTTGATTGCGGGCGAAGTTGTTTAATTCTTCATGCATGGCATTCACCCAATCCGGATCTTGAAGAGCTTCTTCTATATTCTTAGGTTCAAGACAAGAGACAAAAGAGTGATGTTCAACAAAAGAATTAAATTTTTGAGATCGAGTCATTACACCCTTTGTAGGACTCCCTATGATGAGATCTTGTGGATGTGCTTGAAGTAGAGGTGAGTTTCTTCGATCAACCATTTGTGGAGTGGGATGGGGAGCATCAATATCTTGTGCTTGTGCCTTGGCTTGATGATGAGAGACATGGGTGTCTTCATTTTCAACTCTCTCATTCTTTTCATCATCTTGAGACACATATGATGAAGATGGTGGATTGACAATTTGTACATCGTCTTCATCATCTTTAGGCTTGATGTCACCCACCGGCATGTTCTTCATGGCCTCCCTCAATGGTTCATCACCTACATCATCACAATTCTCAATTGCTCCTTGGGAGCCGTTAGATTCATCAAATTTCACATCATATGTTTCTTCAACCAAACCGGTGGCATGGTTAAATACTCTATATGCTTTGGACTTTGATGAGTAGCCAACAAGAAAACCAATATCACAACGTCTTTGGAACTTCCCTAGGTGTTGACGCTTCTTGTAGATGTAGCATTTGCAACCAAACACCCGGAAGAATGAGACGTCCGGCTTCTTCCCATTTAGCAACTCATAAGGGGTCTTGCAAAGGAACTTTTATAGAAAGAGGCGATTTGAAGCATAGCATGCGGTGTTGATTGCCTCGGCCCACAATTTCTTCGGTGTGTTGTACTCATCTAGCATTGTTCTTGCAAGAGTGATCAAGGTCCGGTTCTTTCTCTCAACTACACCATTTTGTTGAGGAGTGTTGGTTGATGACACTTCATGCTTGATTCCAATTTTATCACAATAGGCTTCAATGTTGGTGTTGTCAAACTCTTTTCCATTGTCACTTCTAATCTTCTTTATCTTGACTTCAAATTTATTTTGAGCTCTCTTTGCAAACTTCTTGAAGCAACTTGCCACTTCAGATTTGTCATGAAGGAAGAAGGTCCAAGTGTATCTTGAGAAGTCATCCACAATCACAAGACAATAAAGATTTCCACCCAAACTCTTGTAAGTTGTAGGACCAAACAAATCCATGTGTAGAAGTTCTAGTACTCTTGATGTTGACATGTAGGCTTTGGTTGGATGAGTGTTTGCAACTTGTTGCCGGCTTGACATGCACTACAAGGTTTGTCCTTTTCAAATTTTACATCCTTTAAATCTCTCACTAGTTCTTTCTTCAATAGCTTGTTGAGAGTGTTCATTCCAAAATGAGCAAGCCTCCTATGCCAAAGCCGTCCAAGTGTGGTCTTGGTGAATAAACATGTCATCAAGTTTGCATCTTCGGAGGTGAAGTCAACAAGATAAAGATTGTTGTATCTAAAACCCTTAAAAATCACTTGCTTGTCATCTATCTTGGTAACAACCACTTCATTTGGACCAAACAAGCATTGGTAGCCAAGATCACAAAGTTGCCTAACGGATAGTAAGTTGAAACTCAATGAAGCAACATAGAGCACATTTGAGAGAGAATGATCATTTGATATTGCAACCTTGCCTATACCCTTGACTTTGCTCTTTGAATTATCCCCAAATGTGATCTTATCTTGACATACCCCATCTTCTTCAAGTGAGGTGAACATACGAGGATCACCGGTCATATGTTGTGTGCAACCACTATCAATCACCCAATAAGATCCACCGGTCTTGTAGTTCACCTACGCACAAGAGATCAAGCCTTATGTTTAGGGACCCAAACTTGAGAGGGACCCTTAACTTTTTCAACTAGTGACTTGGCAACCCAAATTTTCTTTGGCCTATTCTTGTTAGGAGGACCCAAGAACATGACTTTCATCTTTCCACTAGAGTTCTTTCTAAGCATGTAGTGAGCATTGAAAGCAAAGGGTCTAGCATGCTTGGACAAGGGTTGTGGTGGTGGAGTTTTGCACTCATGAGCAAAATGGCCTTCTTGTCCACACTCAACACATCTCTTTGGCTTAGGCTTTATCTTGCTTTGTTGTTGTTTGGCCTTTACCTTCTTTTTTTGATTTGCCAAATAGCCAATGTCACTCCTATCCAACTTTATGACGGTGTTCATGAGTAGCTCACTTTACAAGTGTTGGCCTCTTGTGAACTTGCTTAGGCCGGTCTTGAGATGCTCTTTCTCTTGCTTGAGCTTCTTGTTTTCTTCAATGAGTGACTCATTTGAAGCTTGCTTTTCAAGAGCCAACAACTTCTTGTTCTCATCTTTAAGCATCTCATTTTCACTCTTGAGCTTGACATACTCATCATAGTCATTTGCCTAAACCACACTCTTGCCTTTGCCGCTAGAGCCTTGCTCAAAGTTCTCAACAATCAAGTCATCACATGATGTAGCTATATTAATCTTAACAATTTGGTTAGTAGCATCATGTGTCTCAAGAGCAAGCTCATTAGCAACAATAAGAGTATCATAATTAATTTTCAAGGTGGTGTACTCTTCTTTTAGCAAGTTTAGTCTAGTGATGAGTTCACCATGTCTCTTCTTAATTTTATCATGTTTATCTCTAAGCTCCTTGTTAGAAGTTTTAAGCTCTTTGAGAGAAGAAGACAAGTTTCATTTTGATCTATGAGCTCATCCCTAGTATTATGTGCACTTTCAAGCTTAGATGAGAGTAATTCATTTTCATGTTGAAGCTTATCATTTTCATTTCTAGTCCTCCTTATGATTTTAGAATATTTATTTAACAATTTTACTAGTTCATCATAAGAGGAAGCATCATATTCATCATCACTATCACTATCATCATCATCACTATCACTATTTTGTACCTTTCGATCACCCTTTGCCATAAGGCATAGATGAGTAGTAGAAGATGATGGTGAAGATGGCGGTGAAGGTGGTGATGAAGATGTCGGTGAAGATGATGATGGCCCAATCACAAGTGCGGCGATCTTTTCTTTGTCATTGTCACTTTCATCGCCGGAGGACTCACATGATGATTCAATGTCGGTGAGCCAATCACCAACAATATAGGCCTTGCCTCCCTTCTTCTTCTTGTAGAATTCTTTTTTCTTGCCATCTTTCTTCTTGTATGGCTTGTTCTTTCTTTTGTCATCTTCTTCATCACTTGAATCATCTTTCTTGCCCTTGTACTTGTTCTTGTACTTGTCTTTTGGAGGCTTTGGGCATTGATGAGCTAGATGGCCAAGTTCTCCATAATTGAAGCAATCCATTTCAGAGATTGGCTTCCTTTTGCTACTTGTGAAGAATTTCTTCTTCTTACCATCGAACTTGATGCCACTCTTGTTGAGCTTCTTTAGCATCTTGGTGGTCTTCCTTACCATGAGTGCAAGTGATTCATCATCAATGTCACTTTCACTAGAGCTTTCTTGCACAATCATGGCTTGGGCCTTCTTCTTTTTCTTTTTATGACTAGCTTTGAAGGCCAAGTCTTTCTTCTTGGAAGATGATGAGCCCTCTTCCGGAGTGATGTGCATGTACATCTCATGTGCGTTGATCTTCCCCAATACTTGAGTTGGTGTTGCGGTGGAGAGATCACTTTGGTGAAGTACGGTGACAATGTGTCTATACTTCTCAACGGGAAGAACACTTAAGATCCTCCTTGCAACATCCGATTGACTCATTTTAGTGAGTCCAAGAGCATTTAGATCTTCTACAAGAATATTCAACCGAGTGTATATGTCGTTAGCACTTTCTTTAGGAAGCATCTCAAAAGCATTGATTTTCTTTAAAGCAATATGATAGCGTTCCTCACGCTCACTCTTAGTTCTCTCATGGAGAGCACAAATATTTTCCTATAATTCGTGAGCGTTTTTGGCATTTCACACACGATTGAAAATATCTTTGTCTAGTGCCCGGTAGATTGCATTTTTTGCTTTTGCATTCCACCGGTCGTATTTCTCCTCGTCACCACTTGGGTTAGCGGGATCCCTTATGGGATGAAGCCCTTCGGTTGCGGCTCTAAGGCACCCAACATCTATGGCTTCGAGGTACGCCTCCATATGAATTTTCCAATATGGAAAATCGTCTTCCTCAAAAGTGTGAGGTGGTCCTTCCCCATTAGACATCTTGCTCTAGGCGGTAAAACCTAAATTAAGAGCAACACGGCTCCGATACCAATTGAAAGGATCAAGATGCCTAAGAGGGGGGTGAATTGGGCTTTTCTAAAAATTAATTGCAAAAATTAAATCCTACAAGCCAAACTTCACCCCTAGTGCCTACTTGTGTTTCTTGTGATTCTACCGATAAAAGTTTTGTACCCTAAGTTCCAATCCTAGACTAGCAAGGCAATTCTAGGAAAGTAAACAAACAATGAAAGTAATACAAGAAAGTAAATGCTTGAAAGTAGGCGATAGAAACACGGCGATGTTTTGCTGAGGTATCGGAGAGTCGCCACTCCCCACTAGTCCTCGTTGGAGCACCCGCGCAAGGGTGTAGCTCCCCCTTGATCCGTGCAAGGATCAAGTGCTCTCTACGGGTTGATTCTTCGACACTCCGTCGCGGCGAATCACCCAAAACCGCTCATAACTTGAGTTGGGTCACCCACAATCTCGTCGGATGATCACCAAACACCCAATCACCACCGAACCGTCTAGGTGATGGCGATCACCAAGAGTAACAAGCTAGAACTCTCACTTGACCACAACAAGCCTAATGAGAAGATGGATGCACACTTGCTTGACTCTTGTCACTAGAGAGAATTCTCAAACTTTGATTCGCAAATCACTATCCTCACTAGGGCTCTTGCACTCCCTTGCACTTCAAAGATGTTTCTCAGCTAAACAAATGAGCAAGAGACCTCTAAAAGAGGTGAAGGGGGTGTATTTATAGACCCCTAAACAAATCCAACCGTTACCTTTCGAAACAGCCAGACGCGTACTGACCGGACGCGCCTGTCGATATGACCGGACGCGCCGGTCAGTTGTAACGGTCGAATAACGGAAACCTGTGCTGAGTGACCGGACGCGCCGATCTGTGATAACCGGACGCGCCGGTCTAAGATGACCGGACGCGCCGATCAGGGATGATCGGACGCGTCCGATCATGCAAGAGCTCTCTGGAAATCTGACCTGACGCATCACCGCGTCCGATCATAGGTGACCGGATGCGTCAGGTCACCACGGGACCTTACTGGAACATGACCGGACGCACGACCGCGTCCGATCATAGGTGACCGGACGCGTCAGGTCTCCACGGGACCTTACTGGAACATGACCGGACGTGCCGATCATTTTCACAGTCGCGTCCGATTACACTGTTTACCCTCTGAAACACGTGTCAGCCTGACCACCGCGTCCGGTCCTCTCAAGGACCGCGTCCGGTCAGTCAGCTGAAAAACGCTGTGAAGATTTAGTACTGACCGGACGCGTCCGGTCATGACCAGGACCGCGTCCGGTCATAGGTAAACGGCTCAAACGTCTTCTAAACGCGATGCAACTTGAACCAAGTTGCTTCTAACTGAACTCTGAGCTTTTCTCGAGCTACCTAGTGCTAAGTTTGACAAGTGTGCACCACACCTAAACACAAGACTCACCTAGGTCAAGCTACTCGCTCATGCCCCTCTTAATAGTACGGTCAAAGGAAGAAACAAAGATCCTAACGACTATTCCAGATGTATCTCAACACCTTGACATCCGGAACTAACCGTCCTTAATCTTATCGTTGATCCTTTGAAAACCGAAACGATTTCCATCAAGGGACATGAATACCATATTACCCAAAGCAGTTATCATCTCCATGACCTAACTTACCAACGTTTCTGCAAAACACACGTTAGTCATGGTAATTATGTGTTGTCATTAATTGCCGAAACCAACACCGGGGCCTAGATGCTTTCAATGACAACGGGTGGATTTTGGGTCGGGTGGAGTCTTCGTGGACCCAAACCTGAAAGCCAAACTCAAAACCCGAAAACCGCCTCGAAACACCGATTCGGGTGGTAATTCAAACCCGCCACCAAACTCGGTGGATTTCTAAAACTCGTTTGGTCCACAGGAGGGGGACTCGATCTATGCCACCAGAAGGGGAAGCTGAAGGTGTCGAGTGTGCCATGTGCGGCGAGAGGGAGGGGAACGACTGACACGGGAGTCCGGACTCGAAGGGGAACAAATGGTGTTTTTTATTCGATGCGGGACCCACCATATAGATTATTTTATGGTTTCACATTGTGAAGGTAAATCTATAGCTAGAGACTACTTGTGTAAGACCCATCAATATAGACTACTTAGTCCATATGCATTGCTCATACCCTTACCGCTATCAAATAATGTACTCATTGGCCCAATACCATCTTGGATGGACACCGTACACTCCATGTTCTTTGCTGAAAAGACAAGCTAAAAAATACTGTTGACTGATTTGTTGTGAGAGAAAAACATCATTTCTTCGCTGAAAAAGTACGGCAAAAAAGACAAGCTAGCAGGGCCATCAAACGATAGCCTAACAAAGGAGGTAGAGATCCCAATAGCACTAACGGAGATGCCAATGCTACAAGCGGATAAGATTGTACCTTATTTGGGTACAGAGTTCTTTTAGCTATCTGTTTCTCTCTTTCAACGACATATATATCAATAATACTGCATGCCACAGGCCGTCTTGCCTCGCAACTTAAACCTTAGCAGTAATTAGCTGACAAATTCAATTTGGACAGCCTGAACTCTGAAGCTCTGAAAGTGTAGAGACGCGGTTTCAGCTCCATCGTTCGTTCTGCATTGTTTGCTTAGGCATATGGGCAAGAGGAAACATGATTACATCGCACTCGCGCACAGCACAGTACTAGTAAGGGGCTATTTAGTTGGCAAAATTTTTGGCGAAACGCTACTCTATCAGTTTCGTTGTTATTTGGCAAATATTGTCCAATCATAGTCTAATTAGGCTTAAAAGATTTGTCTCGTCCATTTCGTCTAAACTGTGTAATTAGTTTTATTTTTTATCTATATTTAATGCTTCATGTATGCATTTAAAGATTTGATGTGACGGAAAATCTGAAAATTTTGGCAAAATTTTTGGCATCTAAACGGCTTCTAAAATGGCTTTAGAAATGAAATCCACTCTGCAGGAAACCAGCTGACACTGAAGATGGCAGGAGAGCCCCTCAGCCGTTCGCTGCGGGGGAGATGCCCGCTGCATCAGCATGGGGACTTCCGGGCTGAGAGGACAAGGCGAACTCGGGACTGCGTGGACCGGAAAGCCAGGCCAGGACAAGCCGACGGGGCCCTCGGGGCCCAGAAGGAGGAAAAACTGGAAATATCAGCGAGTCGCCGGCCCGGTCCGGTGGCACAGGACCCGCGAGAGGAACCTCGGGGCGAGACCCTCCACCTCGTCCGTCGTCCCGGGTCCTCGCCGAGCGGGATGGGGCGGGACGGCGACGCGGAAAGCGTGGCTTGTCGCGGCGCTGGACGTGCCGCCTTCCCCATCGTGGACCGGCGGACGGGTCGGTCGACAACGAGAGCCGAAAGTGAGACCTCCCGCCCGCACTAGCCAAGGCCACGTCGACCAGCCAACAAACCAATTGGTTTTAATTAATTAATTATTGATTAGGGCGGCGTGATCAGCGCGCCGTCGCTCTCGCGCACGTCCGGCGGGCGCAGACCACGTTGCATGGACACCGACGCCGGCCGGAGTCCGCCGGCCCGCCCATGGCCCCCCATCCGGTCTATATCCCTCGCTGATTGCTTGCTCCCCTGGCTCTGGCTAGCAGCGGCTCGATTTCCTCTCCTCCCCCGGGGCCCGGGCCCTTTCGCTGTCCGTCACTCTCGTCTCTCCTCTCCCACCGTACCGGCGCAGGCAGGGTGGGGGTGAAACGGCGACGAGTGGCGCCGCGTCGACCGTCGCCTGGCTCGGCTCCCTATTAAATCTAGTCAATCGACGGTACGGGGTGTTTAGTTGTTAGTTGAAAAGGTTTTTTTTTCTCACGTGGAATGTTTGATATCGGAAGAGTTTTTTATACTAATAAAAAAAACTAATTACATAACTCGTCTGGAAACCGCGAGACGAATTTATTAAGTCTAATTCAGTCATCATTAGCACCTGTGTTACTGTAACATTTAAGACTAATCATAGACTAATTAGGTTTAAAAGATTCGTCTTATGATTTCCAACCAAACTGTGCAATTAGTTTTTTTTTCATTTACATTTAGTACTCTATATATGTATCCAAACATTCAATATGATGGTACGTGTCCAAACATTTAATGTGATGGGATGAAAATTTTTTGGACAGGAGCTAAACATCCTCTGCCTGTTCCTGTCCGTCAGATCGTCTATTAGACGTCTAGAACGTGCAAGAAACCATTTTTTTCTCTAACTGTCCGCCTCTGCCTAGCTCTGCCGTGAATTACCTGAGTCAGCAAGGCACGTCGAGTTGTTCAGTTTAATTAAGCTGGTGGAAAAGACTACAGAGATATCTTGAGAAACAAACATATACAGCTCTTCATACAGTATATACCAGCAGTATCTCTCCAATCTTTTGGCGCACATCATCAAAACTTTTTTTTGCTTACCGGCGAATTGGGGATTCTGCTCGGTCGTCAGCCACCGCCGTGTTTTTCTTTTGGGTTTTATTTAGTCTTGGCCTGGGCCTGTCTGCTTCTCGCTGCACTTGTGTTAATTCTTTGCTTGGCTGCACGATTAATTGAAATTTTGTCCTTGACAGACACATCTATATATCTCGGATATTTTGCTTACTTCTCTTTTATTTTATCTTTTCCTGATATTGCAATTTGTTTTAAAAAAATCGTTCTTTGTGTTTGGACGTCAAGCTAGTAGGGGCTCTTTTAGAATTCAACCACTATGCTCTCGGGCCTCGGCCAATGCAATCTATTGGCACGCCAGAATACCACTAGACAAACCGTCAGTTTCTCTCCAGATAAAACAAAACACCTTGGTGTCCTCATGCATCCGGCCAAGTGATCACCGATTCTTCTAGGATGATCTTGTTGTGCATCTATCCCCTCACTATCTTTCAAGTTACCACCCATGGAATCAACAAAATCATTTCCCTCTTGAATGTGAAAATACTCCACCCATCCACTTCAAGGTGTTTATTATTGGACTTGTTGTATGTCTAAGACCGAGTAAATTTTGTTATTCTCAAGTTACCCTCCCTTATATAATGTCATTTTTTTCACCCTCTCTTTGGTCAACAAACACTAACCTCCTGATTTGAAATCCTCCAAAAAAAGATGTATGCTATCTACAGAATAAAGTCATCTGTTGGTTTCTATTGTATACCATGACTTACTTTTTGTTATCTTTAGACGGAGGAGAAGTTAATGAAAATCAACTATTGTTGTGGTCCTCTCAAAAATAGACACAAACACATCTACATATCTCCTATACATCTCAAATCATTTGCCAGCTTCACATATCTTATCCTTACATTTTGTCTTATGACAAGAAGAAAGATATTGCAAAATTAAAAATATGTTCCATTATGTTCAACTCTATAATTAGGGCAATCTTAGGATCCAACCTCTGCACATTCCTCGCTGTCTCACAAAGTTGGTAAACAGTTTGAAGGAATTAGATGACGGAACGAAATCAAAACAAGGGACCTTTTCCAATTGTGCTTAATGATGAAGAACAAACATGAGCCAAATCTAACACAAGCTTCTTGCTAGGTTCAACCAAGATTGAGCTTAAGAAAGCCCACCCAAAATCCTCTCCTCTTCTCCCCGGATCCAAAAAAAATGTCGTTTTACGCACCACCCATGTTGATCCCACGAAGCAAGAGCACATGCTTCTTTGCCATGAAGCCCACTGACGCGGCGATCATGGCCCACGAACAACCATCTCCTTTGGAGAGGAATTCATAGATCTCTTTCCTTGGAAGCCTACGAAGAAAATTCTGACATCCCAATAGGCCATTAGAACAACATGTCGAGTAGAGTAAAGCAAGGTAGTGATAGGGCAGAGGGTAGGTAGGTCGGACCTAGGCGACGAGGTGGCAGGCGAGGGCGGCAAGGAGTTGGGCTAGGGCTGCGGTGCGCGAAGCAGATGCGGGGCCTGTCGAGGTCGAGGACGGCGATGGCCGCGGTGGAGGCGGGGAAGCAGCCGAGGGCGGAGCGCTCGAGCTGGTGGTTGTAGGGCGTGACCTGCTAGGGACTGGTGTCCGTGAGCACAACGGTGTCCCAGGGGTGGCACACACGCCGGGTCACGCACGGATAGCCGCAGGCGGCACCACACATTCTGTAGCATTGCCTCCTTCTCCTCCGCCGTCGCGGGCGTGAGTTTGGCACCTTCGAACGGCCGCTAGGTGACACCGGTAGGGAAGAACTAGTGGGGTGAGGGAACCCTAGCTGCAGGATCCCCTGCTCCTCCTATTTGTCCGCGGCGCTGCCACATGCATTGTATTCCACGCGCTTCGAGGAGAAGCTGAGCCCCGCCTCGCTCGTGGCAGCAGGAGAGAGGAAGAGGTGTTAGGCGAGGAGGAGGAGGAGGAGGAGGAGGAACGGGGGTGACGACGATGCCCGTGCGGCAGCGGTGAATAGGAGGCGGAGATCCGTGTCAGGGTAGAGAGAGAAAGACGCGAACAATGGTGTTTTATTTTTTTCCAGAAAAGGACAATTTGCAGAGGAATCGAACTGTGGCCGCAGGGTACGAGCGTGTGAAAGCTCTATGTTTGGTGTTGGTAATTAGTGACAATGCCCAAGTGCTAATCATGTGTTTAAGATTGTATGTAGCAAAGGATGATTAGCACATAGCATGGTGAAGCATGATGATCAAGTGTGGATGATGAAGTGCTTACCATGGTGATGAAGGAGGAACAAGGTGCAACCCTATAATGATCAAGGCAAAGGTATATGCTAGGGGTTGTACTTTGGTAACCAAGACACCTAGTGGGTGTGATTACATTATAAGCTAGATAGTCGTACTATAAAGAGGGGAATGACGCGGCTATTGACCTCCTAAGTGCCTCTAGATGTGCATTTCATAATCATATGCATTTGGATAGAGCGCATATTCCTCGCCCTACGTGCTTAACTTAAAAATGAGCTAAAACTTGTGCTAAAGTAATACACATACTTGATCTAACTCATATGTGAAAGGGGCAAACAAGTGGAGCAACAAAATCTTGAAAACCGCCTAAGATTCACGCGACAGACGCTGGTACTAGGGGCGACAGACGCTGGCCCTGGCGTCTGTCGGCTTACCCTAGCCTGGCCAGCTGCAGCGGAGGCGACAGACGTGAGGGTGTCTAAGCGACAGTCTCTGCGTGATAGACGCTGGGCAGAGTCCATCGGCATCACAACGGATGCGTCAGTCGACCTGAAGACTACTCCGAGACCTCTTTGGAGTGCGTCTGACGATCGACGGACGCTAGAACACAAAAGCAACAGACGCGTCTAACAGAGCGAAATCGACCATTGAGAATTCAAAGCTCAAGGACACGTGGCGCGATCGTGTGCGACAGACGCAGGCACGACGTATGTCGGTGGTGCGACAGACGCGTATGTCGCCCACGCAGAGTGCCCAATGGCTCTTTTCGAAGGGGTACCTCTATATATATTTGTTAGCCGGCTCTAGGGCTAGACTCTTGGCACTTTTACATACTTGTAAGCATCTTGAGCTAAGCCAACTCCCTCACACTTCTTCCCACTCATCTCCTTACATTCGATTTCGATTCTTGTGTGAGATTGAGTGATTCAAGTGCATTGATCATTGTTTTGCATTTAGAGGCACTTGAGGGATTGATTTGCTATGGTATTTCTTGTTACTCTTGGTGGTTGCCGCCACCTAGACGGCTTGGAGCAGCGGTGAAGGTCCGGCACGTGTTGGTGATTGTTCGTGGCCGGCTTCGGTGATTGGTTTGTGAGGGGTTCTTGTGATTTCCCGGCGGAGCACCGAATTCCAACTCTAGTGGATTGCTCGTGTCATTGCAACTCTTAACCATTGGTAGGCTCTTGTGGCGCCTTTTGAGAGGCTCGGTGTGTTAGACCGATTAGCCATCGAACCACGTGGTGTAAGGGGACACAACGGGGACTAGCGTGCCGGCAAGCACATGAACCCCGGGATAAATCATTTGTCATCAATTCATGATTGTGATTGGTTTATCTCGGTGATTAGCTACTTGATTGGATCATCATTTGAATATATCAATTGGTTGGCTCTATTCATCGTCCCTCGATGAAATCACTTCTAGACCTACTCTTGCATTACTTTTGTTACTATCTTGTTGTAGTCTTTGTCTTGCCTAGTTGCCTTGTTAGCTTGAGTAGAGTAGGTTATCTTAGTTGTCACTTTTGCGGTTTAAACTCGTGCGGTTGAGTGAATCAAAACTAGAATTGTCAATTGGATAGGTGGCTTGCAAACCTCTCTTAGGCTAGGCAAAACTTGCATCTTGCTAATTGTTATTGCTACTCAACTTGTCTAGCACTTTTTGTAGAAAATTTTATTAGGCTATTCACCCCCTCTCTAGCCATCAAGACCTTTCAGCGTGGGGTTTGAGGGTCGGGGAGGGCGCGTGATTGTGGGAGGTGGAGATCCATTGAACCCTGGCCATTGGATTTGGTCAAGTAAGGAGAGAGAATGACTAAGAGATGATTCGATGCGTACGTTTTTAAGATGCTACGTGTTTGGGTGCATATTTTGAGGTGACTGAAGTAAAGGTCATCCTCTGTGAAGGTGGTAATTTAGGGTACACGTAGGGTAATTGTGACCAGTGATTTATAGGTGCAGAGATAGAGATAGAGACAAATATAGAGGTCATCTCTGTGAAGGTGGTAATCTAGGGCCGACGCAGGGTAGTTGAAACCGCTGATTTATGGGTGTAGAGATAGAGATAAGTGGTGATTAGTAGGTGTAGAGCTAGAGATAGAGATAGAGAAGAGATAGAGATAGAGACAGAGAATAGACATATATAGAGATACGATAGAGATATATAGTAAAAGAAATACACTTAGATTTCACCTTGAATACAAGAAAAACATGTGGCAAGCCGGCCGCGCATAGTGGAGCTAGTGAACTCAAATTCACCGCATCCCGCCGAGTCAACACAGATTGTTAGTGAACTTGCTGTCCATGTCTCTCTCTCTAAAGCTCTTTAAGAAGACATATATAATATGTTCAGGCTATCGACGAAATCATTTCCCCATGCAAATAGAAAACCTTTGAATCGTGTTGCAAACAAGTACCCACTTATTTACCTCAAAAACAAATCCCATTTGCTACCAGAAAATCAGGGCACGAGGATGATTGTAAAATCGCAATTCTCCAATCACGGATGAAGTCAAGACCCCATGTGAGGAAGCGTAGTCCACGGTCCACGCACACCAGTGTAACCACACCGGATGGTCCGAGCCAACAAGTAACCCCACGCACACGCACCCACTAATTGCGGCGCCAACAATCATTAACGACCAAACCCCACGGCGAAATTATCCGAAACACCCTCCTCCATGCGGGGCAGCGGCCAGCGGCGCATCCGGTGTGAACCAGGGACGCGGAAAGGGAACAAAATAAGTGCTGGATAGGAGGGACTGATTAGACATTTCCTCCAGTAGGATCATGCGTCACGTAACCCCGCGTCGGGCCACATGCACACGCGAACCCACCGCCGATTAAGCCCCCGAAAAGAAAAGAAAAGAAAAGAAAAATCCAATTGCTTCTGCCTTCTGCTGAAAAAAAGAACATTTCCTCTTTTTTTATTTTTGTGTGTGTGTTTTGTTTCTGGTCGGTGTTTAGTCGAGAAAATTTGGGTAAAAAGTTACGGTAGCACTTTTCGTTGTTATTTGGTAAAATTCGTTCAACCATGGATTAATTAGATTTAAAAGATTCGTCTTGAACTTTACAGACAAACTATGCAATTAGTTATCTTTTTTATCTACATTTAATGCTTCATGTATATGTGTAAAGATTCGACGTGATAGGTGGAGGAGGAAATATTTTGGTTATGCATGGCAAGTGAACGCGGCCCTAGTGATAACTTTGCTCTTGCTCGCTCTCCTCGCCTGGGCGACTGGGACTCCGTGTGCGCCTGCCTCCTTCATCCACTTCGCCATCTCCTCCTCCTGCAGAGCGGCGCCTCGGCTTTGCCTCCCCCTCGCGCTCGCCGCCGGCATTCCGGCAGCTCCTGCTCCGGGGCTTCGAGAGGGTAGCGCCGGGATGGACGACCCGGGCGCCTCCGCCGACCCCGCCGGCGCCGCGCGCCACCACCTCTCGCCGCAGCAGCAGCTCGGGGGCCAGCCGCCGGTGCCGCGCTCCCCGACCCCGCTCGACCTGGCCTCCGCCGCGGCGGCGTCCGGGTACCGCCGCCTCTCACCGTCGCTCCGGCCGCCGGCGCACCCGCAGGCGCGCCTCCCGTCGCCCTACGGCCAGATCCCTTCGCCCGGCGCCGGCGCCCACCACGCGCGCTCGCTCTCCCAGCCGCTCTTCTTCTCGCTCGACTCGCTCCCGCCGCCGCTGCCGCCCTACGCCGATCTGGGGGCCGCGCCCCCCGCGATACCGCCCTCCCCGCCGCCGTCGACCTCCGCCGACCCGCCGCCGCCGCCGTTCGGCCTGCCGCCCAGGAGGGCCGGCCACCGCCGCTCGCAGAGCGACATCCCCTTCGGCTTCGCGCAGCTCAGCCCGCCGCTGCCCCCGCCGGCGCCGGTCAAGCGCGAGGTCACCACTGCGGCCGACGGCTGCAGATCGGACGGCGGCGGCGGCGATGACGCCGCGCTCTACGATCTCGTCAACTCGTACATGGACCTGGACGGGCTGGACCCGCTCAACTCCTCGGAGGACCGCCACGACGACCGCGACAGCCGCGCCAGCGGCACGCGGGCCGGGAGCGCGGCGGAGAGCAGCGAGAACGAGGCGGAGAGCCAGTCCACGTCGGTCGACAGGAAGGATGGGGGCAAGTCCCGGCATTGTCGTAGCCTGTCCATGGACAGCTTCATGGGCAAGCTCAACTTCGCCGCAGGGGATGAGTCTCCTAAGCTGCCGCTGCCGTCTCCTGGTGGCAGCCTCACTAGGAGTGGGAGTGGCTCACTGGAAGGTGGTGCTGTCGCACTGTTTGATATGGAGTTTGCCAATGGAGAGTTTACTGAGTCCGAGAAGAAGAAGATCATGGCAAATGAGCGACTTGCTGAGATAGCTTTGACGGATCCTAAGAGGGTCAAGAGGTGTGCATTTCTTCATGGGTTATACTGGGTAAATTTCTCTCTTTTCCTGAAATTGGGCATTCTGACTTGTGGATTTTTATCAGGATTCTGGCGAATCGGCAGTCAGCAGCAAGGTCAAAGGAGCGCAAGATGAGGTACATTCAGGAGCTTGAGCATAAGGTGCAAGTGCTGCAGACAGAGGCTACGACACTCTCCGCACAGTTGACAATGCTGCAGGTTTGTTCTGTACAGCTGCTAGGGATTTTGATTCAGCCTCTGATTGTGATGGTTTTAAGTTAACCTTGCTGTGCTTGTTTGCAGAGGGACTCAGCTGGACTGGCTACTCAGAACAACGAGTTGAAAATCAGGCTGCAAGCAATGGAGCAACAAGCACATCTGAGAGATGGTAAGCTTGTTGTAATGCTCGCCTGCATTGGTCCCGAGTTTTCTAGTGGCAATGGACAAAATCAAGAATTTCTTGCTTCAAAAGCTAGCAAATGACTAATGTACCTTGCATTGCTCATTCTGTTGGATTTCCAAAATCCAGTTGTCAAGTTGCTCACAGAAGTTACTTATGCATGGGTTGCTTGCTGTTGTAAAACTTGTGGCAGTAATTTTTTGTGGTTGATGCATCTCATTCTTGAGCTTAATGTTAGTATAGAGTAGTCATTTGGAGATTTTCCATGTGGGATATAATAAACTTCTGCTGGGTT